>CM057386.1:78657719-79235219 GCA_030015415.1 Cynopterus sphinx | reverse complement strand
GATGACAGATAGTGCCTAGCCTTATTGTGGTATTCACTTTTCAGTGTATATAAATATTAAATTTTATGTTGTACACCTGAAACTAATATAATGTTATATTTCAATTATACCTTAATAATAAACAAGCAAAGTAAAGAAACGTTGACAGATGGAAACAACATATCAAATCATAATTTTAATAACTCAAAAAGAAGCAGACAAAAAGCAGAAAGATTGGAAAGAGTTCACCAAACTCAGAAAAAGGGACTAAAACAGAAAAAAAAATTGTAACTAAATTGAAGAATAAATTACATGATGTTTAAAGGAAAATAGAGTTGATTCAAAATACAATAAGGGTCACTGTGGAGGTTAATGAAACAGCTAAAACATCAAGGAGAATATGATAGATAAGGATGATGTGCAAAGAAGATTCAATGAATGTATATTTGTAGTTCATAAAGGGAAGAAAAAAACTCATAGAAGTAATAATTAAAACTATAACTAAATATTTTTACATAAATAAAAGAAAGCCTGAAAATATTCATCAAAGATGTTAAATTTATACCTAGAAAACTGACCCAGAATTTTCAAATATAAGCATAAATATTCAAAATAAATTTATAATAAATATCAAAATGAAAGAAATTTAAAAAACTAAGAGAATGTTATACCTAAGTCTATGATCATAAATATGAAAACCCAGAGAAGATATATAATTTTAAAAACACAGTCTACCAAAATTGAACACAGAATAGATAGAAGTCTTAAAAAGGTTAATAATTTAATTTATTATAAATATGAAAGTTATAAAAATAACTGAATTATAAAAAAAGACTAAGCCTAAATTATTTCACAAGGAAATTCTGCCTAACTTTTAAATACCAGAAAACACCAAGGCTTTTTGAAGTTCTTCAAAACAAGAATCACATGTAGCTTTGATAGCTAATCTAATAAAAATATCATAAAAATTACATAATTACAGGTCAATTTTAATAGTGAATATATGTATAATTCTTAAATAAAATATTAGAAAAGCAAAATCCAATTGTAATTTTAAAAAATTCTTCATGGTCAATTGGGATTTACTCCAGATACAATAATGGTTCAATATTAGAAATTCCATAGGTACAATTTATAATATTAATAGATATGAGGAGAAGATAATATAATTATTTCCTTAGATGCTGAAAAGATCTGTAACAAAATTCAACACACAGCTCCAATTTAAAAAACACACTCAGTAAAACAAAAACTTATATATACCTTATTAACACCACGTATATCTAATTTTCAGTCCTAAAACTATCACATTACTTAATGAATAAACTTTTTTGGCATTTCTATGAAAGCCTTTTTAAAAAGCAAATATTCTCATGTTTTCACTATTTAACACTGTTTTCAAAATAGGTACCATGCCTGTGATTTCTCTTTGATTCCTTTTGTTTAGCAAACTATTGAGTACATAGGGTAGATTTAATACATATTTGTTAAATTAATGATATGCATAATGAGGCAATGTGGTTCTAGAAGAAATGTTTTAATTGACCTTCAATAGAAGTTGGCAGCTTGTTTTTAAGCATCATACTATATAACTGGTGCCCACAACAGGCTCTCTAATCTTGGACACATTATTTTGCATCTCTGTTTCTCAGATTCCTCATTGCACAGCAGTTTTATAGTACCTTTTATAGTAACCGTAGAATACTTATTACATGCAAGGCACTGAGCAGGTGATAAAGATCAAAAGATTAAAATGATCCAGTCCCTGTTCTCAAGGATCTTTCTAGCTAATGGAAGAGAAAAACAAGAATTGCAATAGATTTATGAGAGTAACTTTGTTAGGAATGAGCACCCAATGTTGTGGTTGCACAGAGAATATATATTTAACAACCAAGAGGAGATTGAAATACAAACTGAATCCTAATGGACCAGAAGGAGATAGGTAATCTGACAAGAAGGTAACACAAAAAGAGGACACTGCATATTCAAACACTCGAAGGTATGTTAGTGCCAGCATGGAGTGCCAGCGTGGAATGCTTATCAAGCTATAAGTAGTTTTGAGAGACTGGAAGGTGAGATATGAATGGAGGAAGAGTGAAGAGTGTGCCAGTTTCTACTCTAGACTAGCTTTGCCTGCAAAGAAGTGCAGTTAGTTAACGTGTCTCATGCCTTGCCCGACCCTCAGTTGAATTATGATACTGAATTAGCATGCGTGTGAAACCTCACCTACTACCTAAAGAGGGTGGCAGGAGATGAGGGTAATTTGGGTTTCTAGGAAAACATGTAGGCAGCAAGGCGTTTTCCAAAAGGTCTGAGTCAAAGATGGGAGATTTTGTGAGAATTATAGGACATACCAGAGTATAGGAGAGAATACAGAGAGAGAGAGAAAAAAAAATCCAAGAAGACTTAAAACAGAAAAGGGGGACATTAGACCAAGAAGTTTCTAAATTATAGTGAACAGAAACACTAATTATTTTTTTTCTACAGATCAGGGAAGTTGCAGCAGGAGAGTGAACCAAGTGTCTGGAGCAACTGCCTAGAGTTGGAACGTTTGATGACAAAGGGTCTGTTTGAACTATGGTGTTTAATATGTGGGATATATAAGGTCTCATTTAGGATGAATGTCAGCCACTAATTTATCTGGATGATTCAAGGAAGAAAAGAGTATAAGGGAAGAATAGCTATAGATATAAATCGCCTGTTATAATCCCCAAAATGTACGTCATCATAACTGTTTCACTGATATTTTGCTTTATTTTAATAAGATTTGTGTGTCAAAAGGACAAATGTCTTTGGATGATGTGTGAACTCTATTGGAATAACAGTTACTATAGAAAGTCATGTGCATCTTTTAACTCCTTTAATAGTAAGAGAAGTGCAAGTTAGCAAAATCTAGCACACTGCCCTTCAGTGGTTGATGACACATTTATGGAATGTCAAGGCCTTATCAGGGCCAAAGCAGTGATAGTGGGGCCATGGTACTCAACATCTTGATGCATTACTTTGAAACAATGGCCATAAATGGCTATCCTAGTAGGATATATTGTCATTTTCCTATGCATAGCTAGTACAATAGAAACATGTGAAATAATAAGATAAGATCCAAACATGGCAGCAATCCAAAACACATCAACATCACTGAGATAGAACCCATTGTTATGTCAGCACAGTTCCCTGAGGAAGCTGTGTCTCCTGAATAGAGGATGTTAAAATCCCATAAAGACATTCTACTAAGAGCAGCACTGTGGCTTTATTACTGAGCTAATGATATAGCCATTGGCCTTTTCACATAGAAGTGAGATTAAGCCCCATTCCTTGAAATGGAATCCCCAAACATTATCCTCAATCACAGCTTGCAAGTCTACTGAAGTGTATGTGCCATGTTATTGTACATTTTGGATACCGTAAGAAAATAAAGTAATTTATTTACATAATAACATATTTCATGTGCAACTTATTTAAAGGTGATTTCACACAGATCACTATATTTCTAACTCAACATCTCAAACTCATGAGATTAAATAGAGCAAAAAAAATGTGTCTTGGGGATTAGTTGCCCAGGGTTAAGCAGTAACTGGTGAAGATTTGACCCATATCCTTTGACTCCAATTTAATATTCCTTTGATTTATCAAATGTCAGAGAGGTAGAAAAAAACATTTATATTTGTAGTGTAAAAATTAAACCAATAAAATATTTTGCATACTTTGTTTTATTTGTGACAAAACATAATTCTCAGATAATTTGCCCAATTGGCACAAACTGACATTAATTTTCTATTAAAATTAGATTTGAATTTGGAAAATTATATTAATAAAATGAAGAAATTAAGTATAATAGTTTTTCATAATGGATAGAATGTAATGGCTTCATGGTTTCAAAATCACCTTAGAAATATCAGGTATTTTTTATAAGGAAAAACACTGCAACTAAAAAACTGTCTCTTGAAGGCAGATTTCATGTGCAGACTTCTACAGTAGTAGTTTGAATGATCTGTCAGATTCCAGGTAACTCAGAACAAAAAATAGTGTAAGAATCTTCTTTATAATAAATTTACTTATTGAATAAAGAAAATCCCAGTCTCAAGGCTCATGCTATTTGACTATGCTACATTTTTTCTCCTTTCTCACACAGGCACCTCATTGTTATCTATTGACCTAGTTCTTCTCCCTTGTTTCTCCTTAGTCTTCTGATTCTTGCCATTTTTCTCAGTGACTTCCACATCCATATAGATTAACCATCTAATATATAAGTATCTCAGTTCCTTGACATCACCTCCATTGAGACTCTCTTTCATGTCACCACACGTATACATTGCCTTAGTAAACAAACAATTTTGTCATCACCTGAAATTTAGAGCATCATTGAAACCCTGACATAAAGCAATTCCCTCTCTGATAAGTATCTCCAATCTTTTTTTTTTTAACTCACTAGAACAAATCTCACTCACGAGAACTTAACAAAACAGACACCAACAGACATTAACAGCAGACAACTTATAGCTCAAATTATTGAAAATTTCAGAATTACTAGGGAATATGGATACACAATATAGTAGAAATTGATGAGAGTTAGAGGAACGTGCTGAGGGCTGAAAACAGAAGAAAAGGGTCGGTTAACTCTGCCCAGCAAGATTGTCAGGAAAAAGGTAACATTTGGAACATGTCTTAAATGTTTGAGAAGTCTCTGAAAGGAAAAAACCATTCTCAGCAGAAAAACAAAATTCACACAACAAATACTGGCATTTATAATGTTTCAGCCAGTGATTTATGCTCTGGAAATAGAGTGGTCAACAAGCCATGCAAAGTCTAAAGTTTTCATTTCAGATACTGAACAAACACAGGAGAAAAATAGTTATTAGTGTCAAGAGGACATGATAGAAAGTTACTGGAGGACAACTTTAGTGTGAGTGGTGAGGGACTACCCCATTGATGAAGTGCCATTTATGACAAGTAACACTGAGCCATGAATGAAAGGAATAAGTGGAAAACTTCCATGGCTAGTTCAAAAAATTTGTGTAATGGGAGAAATCAGAGCAGATCAGATAGATAGAAAGTTAGGGACTTTTAGCTAAATTTAATTCTAAAAAAGGAAAGAGATGCAAAAGAGTTTCATTATTTGTAGTGTAGAGTTTGCAATTAAGTGAGAAGGATCAAGAAGCAGAGCAAAGAAGACAGTGCAATTGCCCACCCAGTTCAAAAAAGATTAACACCTGAGCCCAGATAGTGGCAGGTACATGGAGAAAATATGTCTTGAGAGAGATGAAGACAGTAGATATGTTAAGACTTAACAAGTGAAAATTGAAAGATTTAAAGGTAAAAATTGTTGAAGGAATTAATAATGACAAATAAGTTTATAATTTGAGTATTCCCTGTGAAGGATGATGTAAATCACCAAGATAAAAAATTCAAATACTAGAATAGTATTTGTTTTCAGTGAATAGTGAGTAAGTGAAGAACAGAAGACTACTTTAGTTTGAGGCATGTTTATTTTGTGACACTTGCAAGATACCCAGTAGTCAGCATATAATTATAATTATAAATCTAAACAAAATAAATTTCAAAATCAATAATAATGAGAAGAGAAAGTTGTATATTTGGGATTTAAGAATTTAATGTGAATAAATTCAACACTTAATCACCAATCTCAAAATCTTTTAAACATAAATCAAAAAGCTTTGTTATACATAGTTTTTTCCTTTTAAAGTGAGGATTCTCTGAAGACATCACCCCCATCTAAAGCTTCAAGAAAAATTCCCTCTTTGAAATAGAAAATCCTTCAATCAGCCGACATTCTTTTAAAATAAAAAATAATGGATCTAGCAAATAGGCTTTAAACTTGAAATTTCTCAACCTATTTTAATTCTGTTAATCTCCAAAGTGAATTTCATGGGTGCTTAGATTCCAAATTCAAATTCTAATTTGTTCTCTGATTCGTGACTTACATGTTTGGGTATTCTGCATATAGTAGAGTTACTTCCTTGTGTCAAATACAGAAAATAGAATTCTTATTATTGAGACATACAGTAGGAAAATTGGGTTTTTTTACTGTGGAGAAAAATTGTGCCATTATATAGTTTAATAGAGAGTGAATGACTCCTATTTTCTAATCATGAAAAATCAGAAAGTTGTAAAAATATCTGTGAATGCCAAAAATAAAAAAAAAATTAAACCACTGCATGACATAATAAAAAAAAGTTACTGGGCTTGGGGTCAAAATACAATATCCAAGTCTCAACACTACCATTTATTGACAGCAAAAATGTAGGCAAGAAATTTAACCATGAGAATTTAGGCAAGAGATATAATCTCTCTAAACTTCATTCTTTATCTGAAAAATGAGAAGAATAGTACTTCATTTGTGAGGTTACCATGGTAATTAAATGAAAATGCATGTAAAAAGCAATGTATAAACTATTTAGCATTATACCATATAAATTATAGTTAAGGATGAACATTTAAACCAAATATTAATTAAGCAGGAGATAAATAATGAAAAAACCTGACTGAAATGAAGATCCAGACTTGACTTCAGAACCTCAGAAGATTGGGTCTGTAGCTAGTTCCAGTTTCATTTCTACCCAGAACTGTGATTCAATAGCCCTATAAGTAACAGGAAGCTAAAGACAGTTATTTCTTATAGTCTTTCAAGTTAAACGGGGTGCTGAGAAAAAAAATAAATGTGAAGAAAAGGGATTTCGAAATCAGTCTTATTACCTGAATTATATGAATCAGGACAATTCAAATTAAATGGCTTAAATGTCAATTAGTTAAATGAGGAATGTAAGCTATGATTCCTTGCTTAAAGGTAAGGTGAAGTTCTAAAAGTAGTGGCTCAAAATTGACAACACAATAACTTTCTAAAATATTTGATATTCTAAAGTTCATAAGCTACTATTAATTGCTAAAAAATATCAGACAATTGAATCTAGAAATAAATGGTTTTCATCCGAGGCAAATGTTGGATTATATTTTGTAGTGTCTTGAAAATAATGTGTATTAATATTATATTGTTTTAAAATGCATTTATCACTAACCAGATGCAATGTTAAAGTTATTTTAAAGAATTAAAAATCTCTGTTTTGGTGGATAAGATGTGATACCTAATACAAAACTGAAAACTAAAAAGAAAATTTTAAATCCTTTAATATAAGTCGGGAGTTCTCAAATCTAGCTGCCCATTAGAACCACCTGGGGAGCTTTGTGAAACTACCACTTTATGGGTTTCATCCCTAGAGCTTCTGATTTAATATGTGTGGGCAAGACCTGGCCAACAGCAATTTAAAAAGCTCTACAGGTAATTCTAATATAAAAACGATGCTGAGCATCTCTGATCTCAACATAAGATGTATGGCCTTTTCATAGATCCCAGAGCTTTAACACATTTAGACCCTTTAAGCATTACCACCTAAAGTCACTGAATAGACAGAGTGAATTGTGACAAATAATATTTTCACTTAAAGAGACATAAAATCATGCCATGCCCTAACCACTCACTATTTCTTAGTTTCTCCACACATTGTCTTAACAAACAGAAAGATTAACAGCCTCCACTATTCTGTTGAACTTCTGGCCCAATATTATCATAAACAGTAACTCTACATCAACTTTGTCAAAATCATCCATATCATAGTCTCCCAATACACAATCTCAGTTCAGAAAGTTAGCACATTTATTTATGTGGAAGTACATTTTGAAGAACATTTACCTTAGGAGATCATTGCAACCCTCCTCAAAGGTATGAGATTTTTGAGAAGTCAAGGTAAAGTTTTTATGGCAAAAATAAACAACTGATTATCTTCCTCACACTTTTCAGAACTTTTGGTTCTTCTATTAAATACTCTTCAAAACAGAGCACATAATTAGCAGTATATTATGTAAATATTGTTGGTTTTGTCTTTAGGCTATTTTACATTCTCCTTTATATCCTTCATGCAGACATTCTATAGCTCTCCATGGAGATACAAGTCCAGTTCTTTATCCTTTATAATACATATGCACGCCTATTATCTAAAAACAAGAGCCCTAAACTTTAAGCAAGGCCCACTACAAGTGATTGGCTAAACTGCTAAAGAACTCCTGCTGAGAGCAGAGCTGACATACTTTTACAGTATTAACTGAATTTTAATTTACTAACCACTTACTAATTTAGATTATAAGATTTACCCTTATAAGAAAATAGTTTATGAAAAAGCTAAATAACTGGCTTGGATTTTAGAAATTTTAAATTATATCACTGTGTTTGCTTAGAAGATAATAAGAAATTGTAAGCATATACATTATTTTAAATAAATATATAGTATGTACAACGTAAAATTATATAGCATACAGAATATTTAAGACCATCTTCTTATTACATTTCATAATATTAAAACAAATGATATCCCACAGAACTTTCTGTAATGATGAGAATAATGAAAATGGTCCATTCTGCATGAACCAATATGGTAGCCTCCTAGACATGTAGCTATGTGGCCACCATATAGAACTTGAGGAATTTTATAAAACTACCACTTATGTGCTTCCCACATATCTCACATTTGATGTGTGACTAGTACAACTGAAAATGTTAATTTTTAGATTTAATTTTAATTTACTTAACTTTATTTTAAATAGCTGCATATGAACAGCCATGATTTAGACAAATTTTGAATTTTCATATTAAAAATGATAAATACTGTTATTACTAAAATTATGTATTTAATACACACTTTCATTTGTCAACAAATTACTATAAAATGAT
Source organism: Cynopterus sphinx (assembly GCA_030015415.1). Lineage (NCBI taxonomy): Eukaryota > Metazoa > Chordata > Mammalia > Chiroptera > Pteropodidae > Cynopterus > Cynopterus sphinx. The sequence goes on along the minus strand of CM057386.1, from coordinate 79,226,500 downwards.
AACATGTACTGTTAGGATTTTTAACCAAATATGTGTTAAAATGTATATTATGTAATGATATGAAAAACCGACAAGCACATGTGTCATATATACTATATATTTTATTTCAAATAAGGTGTCTGAAGTTTTTGCATTTTGTGGTTAAAAGTCATCTAGATTCTTTTGATAATTTTCAGTTATTGTTTCCAAACTACTTATGTAAGAAAAATTTAACATGATAATTTAAAGTGCATCTCCTCAAATAATCAGTTAAGGGATTTGTGAATAATCTTTATTCTCAATTTGTATAAGCATAACTATATATTATATTTTAACATTTTTCTGTTCTTTTAAATGCTTAAGACATCCTAATGCACTATAAACCAGTTTTGATGAAATATACAACATACCGATAAAGAAAATCATAAAAAGAATTATCAGTATTTGTATCTTTTTTGCACATCTAATTAACTTATGTTTCAAGAACAGTCCTGAACAAATGGTTCACTATTAATATATATTAATTATTTCATTTAGGACTAACAACAAAACCAATTTAAAACTATATATAATGGCCAAAATTATCATTCTCATTAAAAGTGCTTGATGAGTATTTAACTGATAGACTGAGTTATAAATTATTCATCTACTATTGGTTATTCATTCAGAGGCATCACATATGGTTCCAATTCAAAGGTGATTTTTTTAAATCTTTGTTTTCTTTGTTTCTTTTTAAAAATAAAAATGGCAAAACACAATTTTTAATAATGGATTCTAGCATTTTTAAGAATCTCTAGATACTAGTAAGGAAGTGTAAAAGCATCCTGGTTTTGATTCAGTTGGTTTCCTTCCAAAGTCCCTTTAGAAGTACTCTGCACAAAAGCATCATCACCAAATGCTGCAGAATAGTATAAAAAGTCATAGATGTCTTCCTGATCGAGGCATATGCCCCTTAGACACATTCATGGCCATTGCAGCTTTCCAGGAAATCAGAAGTAGTTTTTGGATATGATCACATCTCCTCGCATTTTTATTTTATTTTTATTGATGGTAAATGATTTTTAAAGATAAAAGAGACCTAAGGGTGCACTTATTTTGACAGGTGAATCACTAATGGAACAAATCCAAGATTTATTAGGATCTTGAAACAAGTGTAAAGAAACAAACAAACAAAAACACCATTACAAATTTGTTATGTTTAAAAACCACTTCATATAATTTATGAGATGTGAAATATTTAACAAGGAAACTTTGAAGTAAGGTTTTTCTGGAAAGATGACAAAACACTTAGATACAGAGAGATTATATATCCTATATATGGTCACACAATAGGTAACACAATCAGGATTCAAAACCTGGTAGTCCACCTCTAGAATTTGTATAATTAAACTCACTTTAATGACACTAGTACCAATAACAATAATTAATAATATAAAAGCTATTTCTTTAATATGATAATTAAATATGTAAAATACAGGAGCCCAATTAAGGATAAAAAAGAGGAAAAGCAAAAATATATAGTACGTAATTGAGATTCAAAGGAGACAATTACAGATGTGACTGAGACAAAGAATTATAAGACTATTTCATAAAACTTTATAGTCAACTGTTTGAAAAATAGAGAAAATAGCTTATTTAATAGTCAAAAAAGACCAAAATTAATTCAAGAAGTAGACAACTTAAATAGGCCAATTACTCTAGAAAAAGTTAGCAAAGTAATTAACATCTACCATTGAAAAAAGACAATTGAACCAGAGTTTCAGAGTTGAATTCCAGCTTTTAAAATTCGCAATTTAAACATAAAACTTGTAGATAATTATTAAATGAGAAATATTATTTAATTTATTCTCAATCAAATAACATAGAAAACTCTCTGGTGCAGTTTTGAAGCCATCCCTACTTATAAACTGTGATTACAAAAAAAGACAAATAAAACCTTTCACTTATAAACATTAAAATTTTTTTTTCTCCTGTATTACATTTAGATAATTATGTCTATTTTTTTAAAAAATATTTATTTTGTAGGTAGGCCATGTTATCTATCTTTAAAGATAATACAGGGATTATTAAAATATTTTTATAGAAAGTAGATATACCTGACAAGGGTGAAAATACTGATATACATATAATTGGGGGAAAAAAAGTAAAGCCATTTTTATTGAGAGAATAAAAACCATTTATGTACTAAATACATGACTATAAGTGAGACAGGTTTTTGTTTGTTTGTTTGTTTGTTTGTTTGGTTTTTGGCTCTTTGTAATCATTTGTCCTTTCTCTGCTGGAGCATCGGTTGAGACTATAGGGAGGCTGATTTTAAGTTTCTGGTAAATTCTGGATCATGCCTATAGGTAGCCAACTTTGATTTCCTTTACCTATCTTCAAACAGTCTTGCATTAAAAGTCTTTCATAAGCCAGGTAATTTCTCTTTGCTTTAAATTCTCCTAAAACTTTTTTTTTCCCCTATAATCTCTAAGAATTAAAAAATTAGTGGGAAAAATTAGTAGGAAAAAAGAACAAAAGCAAAATATACAGTATATGTTTGAGACTCAAAGGAGACAATTTCTACTATTAGAAATCATCTACCCCACTTAATATGAGAAAAGAGACTCAATATTCAATATATTTGCTGAGAATATACCACTTTCAAAGAGCAAAGCCACAATTAAAACTAAGAAATTCTATTTTCAGATCCAATGCTCTTTCTACTCCCCTGGGTTTTTTATTCTCATGATGACAAGCAAAGAAAGAGACAAAGTACAGTGTACATGACAAATATAAAATAAGCTTAATCTCTCTCTCTATTGGGGTGTGTCTGGAAGTGTCTGTGCTTAAGAAAAACTTTCTGCATAAAAATAAGGACAGGCCACAGAGCAAAGAAACAAGTCTTACTTGGCAGTTTCTTTCTCCTATGCTATGTGAGCTTTTTCTTTTCTGTTTCTAGGTAATATATTGGTTTATATTGACAGTAACTTCCTCTTGCTTTTGTTTTTCTTTTCAGTTATTAAAATTAGTCCTAAATACTGAGTGAATAGATTTTCTAGATCTAATCTTCAACTTTCAGCGAAATTAAAATTCAGTGCATTTTTGCTCTAATATCTAAGAAAGACTCAATTGTGTATGATTTTATTATATTTTAGAATGGCTACTGTTTACTGAAAACCACACAAAATCCAGGAAGAATCTTTGAATGTAACTTAATTATCAGCAGTAATCACAAATGGAAAAGAAATGTTTCCGGTTTATTTTGAGAGATCAGTACAATGTTTGCTGCTGATTGCACTCATTGTCTTTGCTTAACTAAATGTGAGCAATCTCATCTCTCCATTTTACATCATAAAGCATCCTCAGTTTAGAGTTACTAATATAATTCTGTTTTCATGATGTCTCAATTTAAATGTTACTCTTGGAACATATATTTTCAACAAATAAAAATTTATAACCTTATGTAAATGATTAAAATAAAGTTATAGAATTTTAATAATGTTTTTTAAATGAATCTGAGTATTAAAATATTACCATTGTATTTCTTCTTTCTCTTACCTTCATACTTTATGTGGGATTATATAAGGTAACTTAATGGTTACTATAACTCGTATGCAAAAAAAAAAGACACATACATTATTATTCCTAACTTTTCAGTTATTTATATTTTATGCGTTTTTACAAAGTATAGTAAAAATGAAACACAAAAAAAACTTTAGAACTGTGAATATATGCTTATATAAATTCTTCTCATAGATAAAAAAATTTACAAATGCTCTTCAGTGAAAAGTCAACTCTCAATTAATGGTTTTTCCTTATTTGGGAAATGTGAATAAAAGTATGTTTTTGTGCGTGCACACACCTATAGTGGCTTTTAGGCTAGTCACAGCTGTATCACAAAAACAAGAAGAAAGTAGCTCATACCTTATTTATAGAATGGTATTCCATATATGACTTTGGAAAGTGCCTATGTCGATTTTGTTCCCTAATTCAGTGCAATTTTCACACTGGTCTAAATTCTGGGATTGGAGGTTTATAGACCCTGTATTAAATATAACTCTATGACACCACCAACAACAAAAAAGGAGTTCACGTAATGGCTTTCATTTCTTTGAGGCACCAGAGTTCTTACCAATTCCATCTTTGGCTGTGATGGTGGAATGGGTAAGGGGAGATATTTGGACAAACTCTGGAGCCACTATCATTTGGGTTCACATTTTAACATAAGCATTAAAGTATAATCTAAGCATTATTTAGTGGTTAATGCCTTTTGCCAATTTCTTACCCATAACTTTTAATATATATAACACCAAGAGAGTTAGATTAGCAGGAGATCTATAAGAAGAAAATAAGTGTACTAAAATAAAGATTTTTAAAAATATATATACACTGCAAAAGAAACATTATTTTTAAGAGTTTATTATTTAAGAGATGCAGAGCAATATATATGTATACATACAGACATACATGTGTGTGTATAATAAAATAGTATAATACATTATAGTGTAATAATAACAATAAAAATTAAAACTGTGGTGTCAAAATAAGAAGCAGGCAATAGGAGTTTTTATTCAGATAACACACCTAGAATAAGCTGAGTTGACCTATTGCAATTAGAATAAACTATTTTAGGAAAAAATCAGTTGTCATATCATAGATATGCTCAAATGATTAAATAATATCAATTATTACACATAAATTTAGATTAAAGTTAAAATAAGTAAATCAAGAAATTTAGAGCCCATCTTATTTCTTCTTAGTATTTAAACTAAGCCTTCACCTGTTTGTAGGCTACTAGAGAGATAATGCGGGCAATTTAAAATTTATGAAAATATATAACCCTGAGTCTTATAAACATCACACTGGAGCACACTTGTATTTCTTTTTTGATGCTCTTTGCTATGTGATCAAAAACACAACACTTGACTTTAACCTTTTCAGCTTCTTTGTTTTCCCATTCTATCTGTTGAATTTTGGTAGTTTCTAAATTATCGAATGCCAGGTTTTGATTTGCTAACTATCAGGTAACTGGTGTTAGAAAAGAAGCAAAAAGAAAATGCAATTTCTTTAAGAAGAAAGTAATAACATAAATTGAGCTTGCCCTTTCAGACAAGAAAAGAATAAGTGTCTTATTTTTTGCAAACAAAACCTATTATTGTTAGTACGGGTTGTCATATAACCTTTGGAATCAGATGTAATATAACTGCATTTCAATAATAAATGACAATTGTTACTATGGTTACAGTGTATTTCTCTGATGAGAGACAATTCTAATAAAGTAGCTTGAGGCTTTACAACACCACAAGCTACAGAATTCATTAGGACTTCTTCCTCTCCTCCCACTTTCTCATCCAGAACACTATCCTCATCTGTTTCCAAAATTCAGGGGACTCTTAATCTGCCATATAGCTCATAAATATTTCTTCATTTTCATCCTCACTGCTATTTATTTAGTTAAATATTTGTCATTTCTTACCTAGCCTTTGCAATGGACTCCTAATGGAGTCTGCCTCTTATCAATTTCTTCTCCAAGCTAGCCCCCATATAATCACATGTCTTTTACTCCTTTTTTTACAAAATCTCTCACACAGTACTTATAAAAGTATATCAAAGCATAAAAGGCTTTAGCATAGAATTCAAAGCATTTCCTCAGCTCAGTGAATCAACTGTTATCATTTTCTTTATTCTCTTATCCTGTCCATTCTTGTCACTTTATCATGATCATACCAGGCAAATCTATGCATCTATAACATTTTGTATGCACTTCCAAAGCTGAGGTTCGCTTTCCTTATCTATGTGTCTGATTCTGATCTAGGTTCAATTTAATACCTTCTTTTCCATTAGCTCTCCCTTATATTCAAGAGCCTAATTATCATGCATTTCACTGCCCACAATTTGTTTACTTTTCTCTTGGGTATGAATTTCACCATTGTGTCCTACACTATAGATTATCAATGCTTAAGAATAATTGTTGTTTTGTCCAAATATTTGTGCCTGCCTTTCCTTCAGAATCAATTTTTTTTACCTTATAAGTGAGATGCAATACAGTATATCAAGGTGGTAAAGTACATGGGCTGTGAAATAATATAAATATGGACTCAAATCTTGATCTCGGATCTTGAACAAATTATTTAGCTTCTTTAAGCTTCAATGTATCCCAGTGAAATGGATATGTTTATGGAGCCTATATTAAAGAATCCTTATGAAGGTTTATTCAACAAATATTTACTGGGACACTTCTTTGGTCTAAGCATAGACCAGGATATATAGTGGAGAAAAAAAAATAATGGTGTCAACTCCAAGGGTTTGTATAAATACTGAATGATACAATCCATATTATAAGTGCTTTATACTTATGTTGTAAGTGCTAAAAAATGGATTAGCAATTGATAATGTTGTTGCTATAATGCTTTATTTATAAATCTTCACCAAATGTTCTTTACAAAATTATTAAATGCTAGAATCTATGTTACTCTAGAAAGAGAGAAGTAAACATGACTCTTAAACTCTAGAGCTTAATTAACAAGGAAGCAAACTAGTAAGCAAGCAACAGAGAAATGGGTGTTGTGTATTGAATATTATGAGAACATAGGGATGGGATATGATTCCATATCAGTGGAGGAGAAGAGGTTAGAGGAAGACACTTTGTTAACTTTTTATGGTCTAATAGAATTTTTCCAGATGAATTCTAGGCAGAGAGAGGAACCTGTGCAGAGATATGAAGCATGAAAAATAAAGATCTACATGTAGTTGGGTAAAACTAGAAAATATGGCCAGGGCAGGGTCATGATGAACTCTGAATGGCAGGCCAAGTTTTCACTTGATTTTAAATTAAAAAAGAAACTATTGAAAGATTTTAATTATGTTACTAACATATATAAATTTGCATTATTGAAGGATCATTCGCTCTAGTTTTGGTGCAAAGAATAAACAGAGAAAAAGCTAAAGGCACGAAGAGAAGTCGAGGGAAAATTATAGTAATTCAGGCAAGATGACTGTACCTAAAAGGCTATAATAAATGTTTATTGTGTAAATCGGCAATTTTAACAATTTACGCCCTTCAAATCTAAGAACAGAATCACTTCTATTAATATTTATTATTTAGAATTGGCCCACAGTACACTTGTCTATTCTTAAACATTTAGGATGTATCCACTAAGGGCCAGACATTACTCAAATATTACATGGTGATGTGACTAGAAAAAATTATAAAATATAGTTCTAGCTTTTCAGAAGCACATTATTTGAACATTAACCTAACCCAAAGGATCTAATAAATAAATATTAAAAAAATAAATAAATATAGACATAATAAATAAATGTAATAGATTTTAAAATACTAGGTGGACTTTGAAATGCATTTGAAATGACAAAGAGATTGTTATGACCTGAGCTAGTCAAGGAGGCTTCATGTGGACTGACCATGAGGGAATTTGGCTAGGCAAATTTAACTTAAAAAAAAAAAAGCGAATCATTTCATGATATTTTTTAATTATTGAAACTGAGAGATTTTGATCAGGTAGACCATGTAATAGTTGGAATCAAGATTAATATTAAGTAACTGCTGCTACTGTTGGCATTTTTGAGGCAGGTACTACCATAAACATAGTTGGGTATTTCATGATCAATCATCTTAGTCTCAAAATACCAATTAGCCCTTGTAGATGCTAATAATATAGGCAATAAAGAACAGATGGCTGCATGATCAGAAAACAGCTGCTATTTTCCTGTCACACAAAAAGATGTGAGCAATGTTTCTAAACAAGAGCCCTGCAGAGAAATTGTGGTGATAAAACTTTCTGCTTCGGGTCCATGCCGTGTATCTTCTATCTAAAGCTGCTTAAAGGCATTTACAGGCAGTAAGGTCCATAATGGTGTTGATGATCTTCCCTGCGTGGAGGATTCTGAGATAACAGGCAGGTCACCTTCTGCAGGCCAGCCATCTAACTTTGGGGGATAATCTCTTCAAAGCTCAGGATGAGCTCCCCAGCATCATTCAGTTTTCTGCTCTTAGGATCTTCAAGAGCTTTAGAAACCAGGCTGGAGAGATACTTAATCTAAATGCGCTCCAGTGTTCCACACAAATGGGATCATTGTAATCAACAAAGACAAAAAAAAAGGATTTTCCTGAGTTTACCTGGGATGGCCATTTATGCTCTGATGTTTTGATTTCCTGCTTAATCTCCTTTCACTCTTCCCCTTCCTTACCATTCCACCATCTTACTCTTGTGCCAGTAAGAACAAAACAGAGAGAGAATATGTGTCAGAATCTTTAGCAAAAAACTCTACTGATAATGTCAAAAGAATTTACCGTGCTTTGATGCCTTCTGAAATATTTTTCTTTACATTCATCTGCGTAGATATTCACATTATATTTATTTTGAATCAGTCATATAAGTTCATAGACTAAACTCTCAAATGACTATAAAATAACTGATCATTAAGTATGTAAAGCACCTATATAAAACTTCTTATGTGTTAGACGGTCAAGGACTTTAGGTGCATACTTTGCAGAAAAGGCAAAGTTTTAGATGTGTGTATCTGAAACTTGAGCCAAAGCAGCTAATACACCAGTTCAGGAAAAATAAACTTTCTGGAGTCAGCACAGTGGTGTTCAGAGTGAGATCACTTAATGTAAGTTCATACAATTTTAGAAAATTTTTCTCTGAGCATGGAGGGCAAAAGTTTGAGCCACTACTCAAGCAATGCTCCTGGATATGAGAATGGATGAATGATTCAGAGTATATCTTGTTTTCATAGACATAGAAACTTTCCCACCTCTCTCCCTTCCCCAGCTACCAATAGGCCCTCCACTCTTCAATATGCATAGTAGTTATTTCAGAGATTAGCCAATTACATACCAAACAATTTCATTTCTCACTGGCTCACATCTAGACCACATGGAGTTTGGCATGCACATGTACCTGTGTTCCAGGTAATAAAATATGAACATATAAATAATGTGGACTTCTTCCATGCCTGGCCCTTAAAAATCTCCCATGTGTAATTCTCATATTTTTCTCCTTCCAGATGGTTGGTCTAGACATTCTGATCTAGATAGAGAGCAAGTGTTGAAGATAAAAGACACACAAGATAGGAGGAGCTCAGGTCTCTGAATGACTTCTTTTTATTCTTTGTTAGGGTAATTATAGCTCGGTTTGGTTCTCCCTCTAAGAGTATGACCTTTACTCGAGGAATGGTCCTTACCCCTACGGTTTGGCCTTCTTAAATTTCCAACTGAATGCTTGAGTACTCTCCACTCAGTCTCAACCTTTGGTAGCTCCATTCACTTCTCATCCCAGTCAGAACTCTCTGTTGAGGCCTAGCAAGTTTCTTCTGTTCTTATATAGCCCGGGGCTTGGACATAAACCTATAGTGAACTAGTGAACAGCCTCATAGATATCTACCTCCATTCCCACGCCCCACAGAAAACTTTCATTTCTTTTTGTGCTTCCCTGCAAATTTCTGTCACTTCAGCAGCCCTGAATTACAGCATCTGCCACTTACAACTCAGTAAAATTGTCACTCTGCCTGGACTCCATTTCATTGCACCAAAATTACTCACTGAATACTCTGAATATTACTGAAGTATGTCAATCTACAGGATTCTCTACCTCTGTGTCACTAAAAGTAATTCACTTATGTGATTATAATGCTTTCTTTATTTTTATAAAATCTATAATTTTTCAATTTTATAATCATCTATTTTGTCTGCAGGTTACAAGAGTCACTTGAGAATGTTTACAATTCAGAGAAAAAATATTTCTTGTTTTAAACATGGAGAAAGCATGGTATAAACAATACATTCAGTTCCAAATTATAAAGAAGTTATTGATTAAAGATGCTTCTCATAAAAGCAGGGACTTTAATGGTATTTCCAGGCATGATTTTACTTTAGCATAATGGGAAAGAAAAGAATAAAGAAAACTTCATAAGTAAAATCTTAAAAGTTGATTTTAAAAATCCATGAAAGTGATCATTCTGATTGAAAAAGAGATAAAATATTATCGATACTAACATTTTTATTAAGAAATATATTGTCTCCCTGGCACATTTTTATAATGAGTGTGTATGACTTACATAATGAAAATGTTTTTTTTAAAGAAGGCCATACAGTCATTATTGATTCTAGAAAATCTGTATAATGAAAACAAGAGAAAAAATAGCTAAGATGTAAAAACACAGTATATTAGATTCCTAGAACAAAATTTTATAAACTTTCTGCTGTCATTTAATGTAATAACAATGATTGGAGGTGTAAATAACCACTTAGACACTATATGGTAGACGTTGGGTAAAAAAATATATTAAATGTATTTATCACATGACAAGTAAAAAAGAAACTACGTTGAATATAAATATTTAAATTAACAAATGAAGAAAATTTAGTTGAAATTATCCTAACTTTCATTATTATTTGTCTGCCCTTTCATTCTTATGATAACTTTGGTTCAATTAACTAATAATTTCCATTTAACTTTTATTCTTATGTTTCAGAAATTAAACAAGATATCGGAACTGAAAAGAGACAGATGAGCAAAGCTTGCATTTTTAGGTGTCTTACAGATTAGTTTTGAGAAAAGTCAGCTAAATTGTATACTTTTGATGTCTCAGCTTTCAAGTCAATCCAGGCTCCGAGCTCTGGTCTAAATGCAAGGACATCGGTTACCTCCATTTCAAAGCTTTTCATTTCTCGGGATGAGGTGTTCAATTTTTGAAATGTAACATTCCAATTCCCTCATGATCAAATGGTTTTTGAAAAAGAACAGAAGCTTCTGAAATATTGTTATAACCAAAAAGAAAAAAAAAGGAAAAATAACTACAAAAGAATAGATTCTTGCTAAACTAAACCTAAACTAAAAGGCAAAGGGACATATTCCAAATTGTTCTATCCAAGGACAAAAACCAACAGAAAAACAGGAAATCTTTCAGCAGGGTAAAACACTGCAAATAAAAGAAGTGTCTCAAGCTTGTGTGTCTAAAAGAGCTAATGGTTATGTAAACCTTTTTAATATAGCTAACTGAATATAAATAAAACCATTAAGCAATGGTAATTGGGCAGAGGGTTGTGAACTGTTAAGACTATAATTATTCTTTCGTATACGTTAATACAAAAAGGGAATAACTAATTGCAATTAAAACACTAAAATTTACAGTAAAAAACAGTGCTATTCATGTACATATCCATATACATAAATCACACGCATGCAAATATATATATGTGCTTAATTAAAAAGCATAATATTAATCAATTCATAGCTCTTTTATGCAGTTGTTCCTTAATCATTCAGCAAATGTTTGACCTTTTATCAGCCAAGCACTAAAGATACCATGAAGATGCAACATGCATGATCCCTCACTTATAGTTTCTAACAGCCTATTAGAGGAGATGGACAATATTTGCATAACTCAAATTAAACAATAAAACTTCACATAATTAATATGGAGGATAAGCATATTTATCTCAAAGTGAGGATTTTCATGGTTGCAAAAGAAAGTCAGTTAAGGAAACAAACTCTGGATTTGTTGTAACAAGTTTAATCATTCCTGAGACTGAATTCAAGTGTGTAGTCTAGTGATTAGCTGGTGGTATCAAATTTTTCTTGTCAGAGTACTATGACTTTTAATCTCTATATTGAATAAGATTACAAATAATAGTACAATTTAATTAATAGAGTTTTAAAAGCAGTTTATAAATAAGTTTATCCAGTATTCCACATGGACATATTTTTGAGAATCATTAAGAAAGTTTTATTAGTTTTATAATTCTTATGTTATTCCTAGAAATGCTAATATTACAGTAGCAAAGAATAGCAGTGCACATTCTAGAGACCAGCATATGCAGGGTGACTGTCAGACTAAGAATGCATAGTAAAAGCTCATTTTCTAAATACTAAAATATGAGTTTCAGAGTCTTTGGTAGAAACAGCTCATGAAACAGCAGCTCAGAATTTGCATAAGTGATGATTTCTAGTTTTTAGTTGTGAGCAGGTCCTAAATAATCCATATTTGATAGTCAAAAAGAAAATAAAGTTCATACAAGCCAAACCATAAAACAGCTTTCTGCTTCAGTTTCTCCATACTCTTTGCTCTTGAGTTAATCTTGTATAGTCCTGTCTCCTCCAGAGACTAATATCCACAGCCACGTCCCCTTTTCTTTACAGATTTTACAGAATGCTCACTCAGTTATTTAGTAATTATGTGAAAATAAGATTATTTTATTATAGATGCAAAGATGCTTAAGGTCAAATTTTAAACAGAATTAGTAATTAACAGGTGCAATACCTCTCACATACTTCAATTCATGTTGGCACAGTTCATGAGGATTTGGCTTACACAGACGAGAGACTCCTTCCATCCTCACTGGCAGCATCCAACGCATGGTTAAAGTGGTCTTTTCAATCTGGCTGCCAACTCCCTTGATGAGCAGTAAGTAGGTCAAGACCCTTCTCTAAAAAACTACCTACAGACCAAGTCAGACAATGTCCCTAATATCTCTAGACTCTCTAACAGTGGTTCTCAAAATACAGCCCCAACCAATCAGTAGCAACAGCATCAGCAGAGATCTTGTTAGTAATAAAAATTCTCAGGTTCAACTCTAGACATTAATCAGAAATTCTAAGGGTGGTGTCCAGGAATCTGTGTTTTAACAAACATTCCAGTGATTCTGATTATTCATTCAAGTTTGAGAAGCACTGCTCTAGGGCCTCAAATTAGTTTCTATCGCCTTTGGACACAAATTTGCTTACCAGCTCCTCTAACTTCTTCCACCAACTCTTCTAAACCTCAACATTTCTCTCTAAAAATGTTTATCTCTTCTATAGGCTCATCTTATCAATCTATTCTTGTATCCATATTCTTTGTGAAAGATCCAAGTTTGGAGGGGTATATCTACCACATGGAATCACATTGTTCTGAGGCTTTTTCCCTACTACAGACTCCTCCTGAGTCCCTTTATAGTAATGAAGGTAGTAGCACCAGAAGGGCCCAAAAATACGGTGGCCTCACCTTTACTGCTACTACTACTGCTGCTACTACCATAATGATAATTTTTCTTTTACTTAAAAATCTATAGGAATCTTAGGCCATTTTATATGATTAACTATTTGCATGGAATATAAATGTGTGTGTGTGTGTACATACATATGAAATATATATTTTAAATTGAAAATAATTTGTATAAGTCCAGTGTTGTTTTGATTGGAAACTGGGGGTACACAATAGATTGAGAGAGGTCTACATGCATTGTAAAATTAATTGTACTAAAATTATCCTAGATATTTCACCACAAGAGTTAGTATTAAATAAAATAAAATAGTCTTGGACTACTTATGTGGGATTAAATTGGAGAAGGAGATGAGAAAGCCACAGTAATATGTAAGAAAGCACTGAACTAAGATTGAACATTTTTTTAAATTACAGTTATAGGAATATGTAAAAGTGTATAAATAAAGTATGTGCATAACATCACATGAGTACATTTTGTTTAATTTTTACATTCACATACTTAAGATCCATTCTAATATTTTATTGACATCATGTCCATATATTTGTAGTAGCTCATGGAAACAAATAAAAAATATACATATAAAATCATGTTACTCTAGGTGAAAAAAGTCTTGAAAATAGAAGAAACCATTTTTAATTTATTTTAAATGTTCTAATAAAAACATTGTTTAATATGCAATATATACTTTTATATATAACTTGAGCCACAAATTAGGCATCTTATTAATGTCCACTAGATCTGAGATTTTTATTATTTAATTAGATTTAAGTTTATATTAGTATGATTTTTTTCAAAGGAAATTGCCAACCAAGAAATAATCATGGTTTCCTGAAAATGTCCTAACTCAACATAAAGTTTATTATGTAGTATATGGTTACCTATTTACATGGAATCAATAAATGTATTGATATCAAATAATCCTCTTTGATTTATTAACTCCATTGTTCAAAATATCTACAGGGTATCTAACCCTATTTTTTTAATTAGCATTATTTAAAAGTAAACACATTTATTAATTAAAACTTCTCATATGATTTCTATTTACTGAATAATGTTACTATCTTTCAGATAGATCATGGTTCTGATTTTAACTCAGGTTCACATATCCTACAAAAATTTTCTTTTTTGCCTAAAAATTGATTTAAGAAAGCCACTTTCCAGATCCTTAAATTTCATATGCTCTTTCCAAAACCTAATCTGCCTGAGAAAGAGCCAGTCCTCAAGTACTTCCTCCCCACTTCCTTTTTCACAATCAAATTTCTCCATGGTTGCAATAAAAAGCATATTCTTACTCAGCTGGCATTTTATGATCATGCAAAGACCTTTAGAGCACCAAATGAAGGAATAATTTTGCACCTCCTTTAATAGAAGTGCCATAAAAGCATGCCTCAATAGTTTTCATTAAGAAATGAAATTCTCAATAAATTTACTTTTTATTTTTATTATCAAAATTTCTTGTTTATTATGCTTTTATCAAATAAATAGTATTAATAATGGTTATAATAATAAAAACAAGAGCTTTAAAAAACAGTTTGGATCACAGAAAATTAATAGAAACAAATTTTCAATCTGAATCTTTAAAAATGAATAGCTAATCTATAAAAACTTGCAAGCATAAAAGGATATTACTTTAGGATAAAAGTCTGAAGAAATTTGAAATTGAAGCATAAGTACAAGAAGAAAATGAAAGGTATACAACTTCCAACTATTAAAAAAATCACTTGGTTTTCTATTGTTTAAATAAATAGTAGAAATAATAAACCATTTGGTATTTGTATTCCATTTGATTAAATTAAAATAATGCAACAGCTTTATTTTAAAAATCTCAGTATTTATTGCATTTTGACAATTACAATCTTTAAAATTATCTAAACTTATAACGAAAATTTTTTTATTTAAAATTGATTTAAAATCAACTTAAAATTATACAAGTAGTTAAGTAATTTTTGACATTATTTTAGGGAGCACACAAACAAAAAACTATTTGAAGTCCACTTCGTTATGTAATTCTGAATTATTTAGTTTCCAATTTACCCATCATTTATTTATCTAATCAACATATACAAAAAACTAATCAATGTTAGTAATTGGGATAAATGTGAGAATTTGAGAGCATAGGATTACCCAGAGATAAAACAAGAGTTCTGAAAATCAAAGTGTTCATAGTCTAGTGAGAAAAATAGCAAGTAAAGAAATGGTTAATACATTATAGTTGTCATGATAAAGATAAATGCAAACTCCTATGGAAGCAATACGAAGAGCATCAAACACAGGCTATTGTGGGGTGAGCAGTCAGAGAAGATTTCCATATTTCACAGGATATATGATGATCTGTTTGCTAAATATTAAAAGATTGTTAAAAGTTGTTCAACTGAAGCATGTGTATGTGTGTGCCTGTTGTAAGATGATGGAAATAGATCCAACAAGAAAAAATAAGCCAGAGGTGAATGTGTGTGAGAGAATAATAATTTGGAATGCTCACTTGTGGGTTATCATCAGTTCTTCTCCTAGCCTTGTCCCAGAGCATCTTCCACTCAAAATAGGAAGACTGAGTCACCACACAGAAATTGTTAGGCTGAACTCAGGGAACTAATACACCAGACTCTTAGCTCCCAAATTCAAATAATCTTGATAAGAGTGTTACACAATGGGTTTGAATGAAGGTACCATCAAATTGAAAGAGTTGTTTTCTGGTCTACACACCAAGAATGTTCTCCAACCTGGGGGGAGAGCATGTTTGGAGAGGAAGTTTCTAGAACTTTATCTCTCCAATGAACTCCTTGACACAAAGGCATAGTGAGAGAATGCAGAGAGGGTGGTATGGTGGGTCTGGGGAGAAGAAGTTCCAGAGCAAGCCCTGCCCAACTCCCTGACTCCTCCCAGAAGAAGTGGGCAGGGATATTGAACTTCCCAATGGCCCAAACTATGATGAAGTTAGTAGAGAGAAAATCTGTCTGGGACTTGCCAAAGGCACTGCCCAATAAGTTGTGAAGTAAATGGTTTCCTTCAGGAAACTAAGGAGGTTTGACTACCAGTTCCAGGGACCCAAGGTGAGAATGGTATGACTATCCCTTGGGAAGCCAGCTTGAAGTCCATTCCAGATCCAAACTCACATGTAACACCCTCTGTCATGCTCGCCCTCCTGCCCCTAGAATATCCCATTGAAGAAAGTGGTCAGAGAAGACATAGGAAATACCGTGATTTTGATTATATTTCAAACCTGCTCGACTGAAAAAATGGATGATTTGAATAGAAAAACCTGAAAACTAGATTAAGTTGTCTGACATAGAATTCCAAAGCCAGAAAATCAACTTGAGTTGTTCAAATAAAGAGTTATATTTTGCACATCAGAATTTATAAGTAGGATATATATATAACTACTATAAATGAAAAGCCTTGTATGTCAGACTAATGAGTTTGGGTTTTGTTCTGAAAGCGATGGGAAGCAGTTGAAGAATTTTAAATAGAAAAATAAAAAAAGCAGCTCTGGATTTTATAGATCCAACAGCAGTATGGAGAATGGATTGGTGAATTAGGGGACTGTGATGTAGAAAACCAAAGTAAGAAAGCTCAGCTAAGAGCCCTTTGACCTAAACATGGAAAAAAATAACAGCACAGGAATAAGGTGTGACAGTGTAGATGGAAGAGAGAGGATTGATATAGGAATGTTTAAATGACAGATGTCTCCTCTCAGTTCTGTCCATTCAACCTTAGCAGTTTGGTCATTGGGCAAGATTCTGACCACAATACCATCATTAAGCCATCCCCATTTAAGCCAGTTTACTGTTCCTGTGCTGGCCCTGACAGCTCCTAGATTCATGCTCACTTAATGCCATCACATTTTGTTTTATTTCATTTCTAGTTCTTAAGAGGTGACAAGTTATCACCTATTCATATTCACACCATTTTACGTATACTTACATTCCATGCATTAACTGTATATCATAGCTAAAGTGAAATATAAATTATTTCCAAATTAGAACTATATAATTTAAAACAGTATTGGTTAATTGAGTATATCCTTCTATCCATAAAGCTATTCTGCTTTTCTATAAAAGCTTCTATCAGAATAGTGTATGGATTACATATAGTCTCCAAGAATAGAATAGCTGCATTCAAATCTTAGCTTTAAAACTTGTAAATCTCACAATATTTAGTAAGTTACTTTATCTCTCTGTATCTCTGTCTTATCCTCTGTATAATGGGGATGATACTAGTACTCACTTGATTAGTCTGTTTAAGGCACTTAGCCCACGGCCAGGAACAAAGAAAGCATGAAATAAGTGCTAACAAATGATTGTGCGGCAAATTTGACATCTCTTAAATATGTTTAAATTCTAAATTGTATTTAACACTAAAATTTTTCTTTGGCAAAATCTGTCTTATCCTAATATATATTTAAACAAGGTGACCTTCATATTAAAATCTGTGGGTACAAAAGAGTGAACAAGCACATAATTCACACATTTCCCATTAGTTTTCACTTTGTTTTGGTCATAAACATACAGTTATTTATCTTTCTTGACACTAACTCTACAACACATTATAGAAAGGCAGGGTGGAAGCTGTCCTTGTATTTCATGTGGTGCTGAGTTCAGATGTAAGCATTCAATTTACAACAATAATAAAAGCTAGATAAGAAATAATCCAATGGAAAGAACACTCTTGCCAGTTGTGTTATTTCTGCTGAGCAGAATGTTTATTTTTTTATAGAACAAATTAGAAGTTTTCCAGATGGTTTATCTAAAGTATTTTTCTCTCCTCCAGGCAGAGGATAAATTAGAAGCATTGCAAAAAGGTCATTCCCACCTCTCCAAGAAGCACATTTTCATAATTAAAAGAAATAAAGTTCAACTGCATATGAAGTGATTTCTATTCAACATATGAGTTATACTTGTATATTATAGGTAATTGTTTAATTTGAGATTTGTAAAAAACATTTAAAAGCAAATAACCATCTTTCATGGCCTTTTCTTTGTTAGAAGCACTAATCTTCATCATAACACTAGCAAAAAAAATGCATTATATTCATTTGCCAAAGACAATAAAATGAATTTATTATTTGACTCAATAACTAAAAACATCTAGGTGGGCACATGAATTGTCATATAACACATTATCAGGGTATTATCAGAGAAAAACGGGGTTTTGTCTCTGGAACAGTATCCTCAGGTTAGGTAAGATGGCAAAGAGGAAAGCATTTAATATTGAATTTTTCAGGAAAGATTTTATCACCTATCAAATTAAGATAGCTACCTTTGTGCAGTGGAAAATGAATCTAAAAACAAAGCCAAGAATCCAGCAGAAAATCATCTCAATTCTGAGATGGTTTGTAGAATGCCCTTTGGTCTCAACTCCACAGGACTGTGTGCTCCAGAAGTCAGAGAATAGGCTCTCCACCTGCCTGTCAAGCAGAAGTGAAGTCTCCGTGTGGCCCCAGGTTATGAGCTTCTGCCCTAGTCATGAACATGCTGTAGACTTCTGTTCCTGATCATGCTGTTCAGCAAAAAGAGCAGAGAGTTACAGTAATGCCCCCTCATTCATGGGAGATACATTCCAAGACCTCCAGTACATGCTTGAAACCTCCAGTAGTACTGAACCCTATTATATATATGTTATTATTATATATCATATATATTATGTATATATATAATACTGTATTATGTATAGTATTCAAATAACTATATTATGTATAGTATTATATATAGGTGGAGGGATGGAACAAGATTTTATCATGTTACTCAGTATGGCATACAATTTAAAAGTTAAAAATTATTTATTTCTGGAATTTTCTATTTAATATTTTCAAACTGCGGTTGACTGTGAGAAACAAACTATGGAAAGTGAAACTGCAGATAAGAAGGCACCACTGTATTACTCAGTAGTTATGCGGGCAAAACAGAATGATTCTAATAGACAGGCATTTCTATTTTCTTGATAATTGTGAGGCAGTTGACATTTTATGTAAAGAGATACTGTAGAGGCACTTATAAGTTCCATCTTTGCTCTTTCCTTGTTTGAAGGTGTCACGTGCACTAGAAGTAAACCTCATTTTTGGACAGTAGAGAATTTACTTATGGTTTAAAAGAGAACCAGAGTCAGTTGTGATGGAAGATGATTTGGGGTCATTTTACCATCTTCAAATCTCAAATTCAAGAGACTGGCGACATGATATCATCTGTGGTCCCTAATTACTATGAAACTTGCTCAATGAAATTAAATTTCTAATGTAAGTCCTTACTAATTTATCAATTCATTAAAATGAGAAAGAAGTAGAATTATTTAGTCTATAGTTAGGAAGGACCAATCCATTTCTCATTATGAAAAGTTTCTCCTTTCTCCCTTCTATGACTACATTTGGCTTTTCATTGGACTTTTATGATTCTTGCTCTATTAAAAAGTAAATAATATTATAGTTGTAACATTTAAGACCAAATGATCTAGGGGAAATATAAGGACTATTATCACATCTTATGAATAACTCTAAATATAAACTGTAAGTCAATAAAAAGACTCCATAAGCCACCTTGTAATATTCCAGCTAGGAAGCAATAAAATAGATTCTCTTGGAGTTACTGAGTTCTTTGAGAAAAAAAAAATGTACGTTTTTTTCCTTTACATATGAAAGAGTCTCTTCAATGTTTTCACAACTTACCTTGTATCTTTTTTATCCTCAAAATGAGAGAAATTTGAGTTCCTAGCTTTCTAAATAATTTGGCTTAAACAAACCCAACCTGTGGTTGTCTTTATGTATATGATGGAAAACCATCTCAGGGACCTTTCTGAATTCAAGCTCTGGACTCTCTGTCTATAGATGGTGATATAGCCCGATACTCTTACTTAGAAGCCTCCATGGTGTCTCTCTCACCCTGAAAAAAGGGGGTCACTTGTTAGTCTCTGCCCAAAAACCTTTCAGAAGAAACTTTTCTTGAGAAGAGACTTGACTTTTTAAATTCTTGAATTACTTACATTTGATTTCATATACACTGAAAGGGTCCAGGGAAAAAGCACTGAAAGGGCAAGTGGGTGGGTCTGCTTTCTCCATGTACTCATAGGACCCAAGCAACAGCACCACATACATTTGTTTGCAGGTGTTTTATAAACTATTTTATTTGAAGTAAGTGTTCCCCATTTGATAAAACAAACATATTAGCTCTTCTACATTGAAGTCAGAATCGGATAGTTGCCAAATTTACCTGTGTAATATACTTTTCATGGTGAGAAAAGAGATCCCATTATTGAAATCACAAGTACTATCTTGTTAGGGTGCAAGGTGGGTCTTCCTATTTTTTTTTTACAGGGGTTGCAAGAGAACTGTTATCTGTCTCTACTACTTTGCAAGTTGGTCTTATACAATTTATATACAATAAAATTATATACAATTAGGTTTAAAAAGTTCACTTTTTAAAAATATTAGAAAGGCTCACGATAATTTGCAAAGCAGAAATTTCTAACAGTTATAGTTTTATCTAGGGGTATAAATGAGGTTCTATACTAATAATTTTGTTTTAGGGTATTTGCATCCTCCAAAATAAGTGCTCACTATTTATTCAACCTTATTGGAAGCTTTATAAACATGTAATTATTACTCTCATAGGATAGGATTTAAAGGATAGAATAAAGAAGGTAAAAAAAAAAAAGACTTCCAGAGTGCGTCTTTGAATATGTTCAGAAGGAGACACCTAATACTTGGAATATTGTTTGTGGATAATTTTGATAGCAAAAAAAAAATGTTTATATTATATGCTGCATTTTATAAATGAAGCAAAAAATCCCAGAAAGGTGAATAATTCATTCAACATCACCCTGTTATTAGAAGAACAAGCTAAAACCCAGATCTTCAGCTGCCAGTTGAGCTTACTCGCTGACTTTTTCTTTTTCTCAGGATTTATTCCATGTGGAAGCTCATAATAGGTTTTCTCATTTTTATGTTCTTTGCTAGCTCAAATGTTATACACTGACTTAATTTCACTAAGTACTAATATGTCTACAGCAGTTTGCATACCCCTCACTCTTAATACAGAAGTATCTCCATTTCCCCACATCCTCACAACAGACAAGGTGGCAGAAGCTATAATTGCCTTCTCTAAAGTTCTCTCCATCTATGGTTTTCCTCACTAATTTTGTTTAGACTGACAATGATCACAGTTCAATTTCTCTTTGCTAGACAAACACTTTTCCAACAAACTTGCAGCTCAGGGCTGGCTGAGTGACATACTTCTGATCGAAGAGATGCAAGAGGAACTCTTCCAGGAAACACTTCATTTTCCGATGGAAAGACATAAGCATTCAAGAAGACCCTCTTTAAACAGCCCCAACCTCTTTCTTCTTCTGAATGCTGTCATATGATGATTAATGCCTAGAATATCAGCAACTATCTTATCTTCTCAAAGTGAAAAGCCAAAAGAATGGGAAAAACTGAAGGAAAGAGCAGTCTCAATGGCATTGCTGAATTTCCGGATCAGTCTAGAGCCACCTACCTCTAGATTCATCATTGTGTAAGATATTTAGATGTTTTGGTTGCTTCAACCAATGCTAGATGGATATTCTGTTACATATAAGGTAACAGAAAACTGATAGATATGCTTGCAGTTACATAATTTTCTGCTTAGTCATTCCAGTGAATTTAAAGTGGTATCTCACTTTTTGTATTTATTTGAATTTCTCAGATACTTAGCAAGGCTAAACATCTTTATCATACCATTGTTAACCATTTAAGTTTTATCTCCTATAAATTTACAGCACTGTCTGTTTTTCTATTGGTTGGTTCAACATTACCTCAAAAATAAAATATATTCTCTGTTAGCTATAAAGTTATTTCTATTAATACAAATATTGGTACAGATATATGTAAGTATAAATTTGAGATATTTATCGAATTTTTTTGCTCTGCTTAGTCTTTCAAATATTGATAGTGATGTTAAAACCCTTCAAATATAATTTTTATTTATCTCTTTTTACACTACTGTCCTTCTTTACCTATTTTTTATCTATTATTTATATGTTTGATATATTTCATATCAAAAGATATATTGCTAGGGACATTTGGTTCATTATCACTTTATTTATTTAACCTATTGCTTTTTTCCAGAATAGAAAATCCTAAGAAATATCTATTTTAAGATCAGAAATACATTGAAGAAAGACTATTTTCCCACAGTTTTGAGGATCATAATATGTAGATTTTAATAGCTTTAATTTTTTTCTATGTATTTCTTTTACTTTAAAAAAATATATAATCAATATAATTGATTATATCAATCAATATATGATTGGGGTGGCATTATCTCCCATGCTAATCAATATGTGTGTGGAATACGACAAAGAGATGGATTCTGAAATTAATTTAAGAGTTAAGTCCAATACCAAAACTATTGCACAGAGAGAGTTTCTAACAGTCCACAATACTCCATTGTAACACCTTATATTCATTTCCAAGGACTATATCCTCCTCCACTGTAGTTATCACTAGAAAAAAACCTTTCAAGTGCTCTTATCAAGTTTTCTATATGCTTGGTCTGATGGCTTTGAACAATAGTGGCAATTTGTAATATAGCAGTCTCTCTCCTCAATACTCAGAAAAATCAAAGCATACAAAAACTATTTCTCCTGATGCAGTTTAGGATCAAATAAAAGAAAAAAAGTTTGGTCTAATCTAGGAAGACTACTTTTTACTTCACAAATTTTTAGTAGAAAATGTTTCTAAGGTTTATTTCTCTATCTACTTTGCTATATAAAGACACATAAGAAAATATACAAATTGTTTTCACTTCAGTATTTTATGGAGTGTTTATTTGTAGACTTTAAAAAAAATTTTTCTTTCCTTTACCAGACTAAGTTTTAAGGAATATGAGAAATTTAGTTTAAAATCTACTGTAATCAGAATTTATGTCTTTAATTCTCCCATACAGAATACTTCAGAATACTTTAAATAACTGTATAAATTTGGAACATGTGCAAATCATAATAACAAACATACTTTCTAAAAATAAAATCAATTTTGATTATCAAATGGAATTTCAATAATATTCAAATAACTGAAATTTTGATCATTTTATGGAACTAAATTACTATTGCTTTTCATGAATCTTTTTTTGCTAAAACTCTGAAGATTTATAAATCATAAACATAATAATCAGTCAATGAAAAATCATTTACTAACAATTACTATTCACTAATCAAGCAATTGAGTACCTACCATATGCCAGCTAATAAAAAGCTACATGATGCCTCCTTGTCCGTGAAAAGATCACATTCTAGTCAGGGTACAAGGGATGGCATCAAATGGTACTAATTAATTCGTAAGTGTAGTGGGAGTGATTTATTGATAATAAACCAATATTTTCTTTTCAAATTTAGTAATTACCATCTGCCTGGTAACCCTATCCTCAATTTTCTTATCACCACATGGGAGCAACTAGGACTCTCATCAGCATTCTCCTCAGAGAATGGAGGTGACAGGAAAGTGGTTTAGTATAAAAAGAAAAAATGATTAAAGATCACCAAAAGTCAAATTTGTGCCACAAATAATGGACTTGGAAATAATTAATGATGGTATAAGAGTCAGGATTTTATTTAGCTTGTTTGTATTTTATCCTAAGTTTGGTAAAACTTCCATGGCATGAAAAGTGAAATGAATACTCTAAAGTCAACAGACCTGAAAGGGTTTAAGGAGCCTGACAAGAGGCTTGAGAGAGGAATGTGGCATGAAACAGAGACAGGAATTAAATGGAAATATAGACAGTCAGGGGATATAAAAAAGAACAAATGCAAATAACTGAAGACCCTGTTCCTCAGTCCCCCTCCAAACACTCCCCATACTATACCAGAAAATTCTAATAACTGAGAAAATGGAATATACTAATTTTTTTTCTTGAGGGAAAATAGGGTTGGAGGTTTAAAACAGAAGCAAAGTTGAGTTATGCAAATGGAACTTTTCTGTACCTCTAAAATTTGTACATATTTAGAGAGCAAAATGAGAAGAAACTTTCAAAGTGTTTAATATAGTGTTCTCTGTCAAAAATTATACAGTTACCAAAATTGTACCCTTCTTCCAAGTTAGCTTGCTATAGATATGTGAAAAAGATACGAGACTCAGGTTGGTGATAGCAGATCATTTATTATTTACAACAATAACAGTGGTCAGAATATCAACATTTTGGAGACCAGTGCTCTGTGCCCCAATTCTCACATGGCAAATATAATAGGGCTAAATGGCATGAGCCATGGGATGCATTACAGGAGAGCAACTCTGAATTTAGGGAGCTCGAATCTTTTATAATGAGCAGTAAATATGTCTATCCTTTGCTCTAGGGAAAGATACCATCTTCATTTTCCACGGTCGTTCAATATTATTCATCATAAAAAGGGATACACAACAAAGGGCGATTAGTTCTTCACTCTCAGAATATATAAACACCTGAGACATTGTCTGCCAATACCATACCTAGCAAGTACTAAGTAAATATTGGTTATTACTGTAATTATTATTGCTATTAGGAAGTTACTAATGGCATAGAACCTACCAACTATGTCAACATTTCCTGACATATACTATCCTAAAAAGTTTTCATTCAGTAAGCATGTTATACAATCAAAATGTCAAATTAAGCAACTCTTTTATGAGTATAATAAAAAGATACTACCAAAATCAGCTAAAAATTTTTTTAACTCTATGAAAGTCAGATTTTCCCCTTAAGAATTGAAAACATTTATGTGATTTAAGATCCCTCTTTGAACAGAGAAAAAAAGAACTTTAAGGATATTTCTCATCCCTTTGATGAAATGATAATGGTGCTCTACTTATTTTAAAATGATAATATCCCATTAGTTTAATTATAATATAGATATATCAGTCTACATGTACTATCTTTGCTGATCTTGTTGGCAGGATGTTTCTCAGTCTAACAATTAAAGAAACTATAGGTCAGAGTGACTTAAGATCATGTATAACATTTTCTGACATGTCAGTCTTAACTCAAAAGGAAGTAAACTTCTGTGCCTTAGAACTCACTTTTGTGTATTCTTCTGGATTCAGCTATCTCCTTTCAGGAAGTAAGCCATTCAGGACTATTTCTGTAATAAAATATGAATTTTACTAAATGTAAGAGCCTCTTTTTTTTTTTCTTTTTGCCTAACTTAGTTACAACTTTAATATGATCTCTTTAATTCTACCTACCAGGTAATTTGTGCCAGCAGGGTTAACAGTACAGAGTTCATCTCTCTTTGTAATCAATTTGTGTTTTACCCAGAAATCAGTCTGGCCTCAGCTTCCGTATTAGATCCAGAAAACACATAAAGAAAACTCAAAAAAAAAAAGGGTGGTATGGTATTTATATTATTTAAAATTAAAATTAGACTTCTGCATTTTTAAAGTTTGTGTAAATGAGAACATAGAAATTCTGTCCCAGATTTTTTCAGTTGAGTTTCAGCCCCCCTGATTGTATGTGGTCTTTGATTGAGTAGTTTATCTTATGAAATAATGTTCATGAGAGTAAACATCACTTACATTATCTTTCTGGTTTTGTGTAAATTAAGGTTCCTTATCTTTAAAAAATATTTTGTTTGAATGAAAGATAAGGCATTTTTTTCCTAAATAATTAATTTCACAGCAGTAAAAATTCTATTTATTCAGGACAACTAAAGAATAAGTTCCAGTGGTTAATAATACTGTCTTTAAGCAAATATTAGCAAATGTGACATACATATTGACAATTTTACAATGATAAAATAATTTAGAGAATACAAGTGAACAATTACAATAATCTTTCCCCACTATTATTATTCTTCAGAATAAGCTTGCAGTCATTCAGGGTCATAATTCATATTAAAGCAAAAAAATCAATAGGACTATAGATACAGAGGATATAAAAGATTTAGCTAATTATGTGATTGACATGAAAGTATTTTTAAAATAACTCTGTTTGCTATTTTGACTTTTATTTTGATATTGTTCTATCAAAATTAAAGTTCAGAATAAGTTCAAAATATGCAAAGGAGTTTATTTTTGCTTTATTTATTTATTCATATTTATTTGGATAAAAATAGGTATGTATTCAGAAATTTAAAAGGTTTTTTAAATTCCATAAGAAAACATTTATCTAATACATAATATTAACACTATTTTTTAAAATATCGACTGGCTAGAGATATTGGGAGAAATTAGAGCTATTATATTAGAAAATATAAATGAATACATAAATAAATAAATAAATAAATAAATAAATAAATAAATAAGAAGTATTTGTGACTTAAATAATTCATTATTTTAAAAGTGGGGAGAGGTGTTAGCTCTTTCATCCCCAGTTGGGAACCACATGGTGTATCGACATCAGTTAATTGATCTACGCAAGAATTTCTCAAATTGTGAGATATATTAAGAAGCACAAATTATATTTATTTATTTTAAAACTATGTACTTGAAGCAAGTATTGCAGAGTGTTGTGGACTGAATTGTGTCCTCTCAAAATTCATATGTTGAAAACCTAATCTGAATACCTTAGAATGTGCTGTATTTGGAGATAAGATCTTCAAAGAGATGATTAAGTTTAAATGAGGTCATTAGGTTGGAGTCCTGATCTAATATGTTTGATGTTCTTATAAAAAGGAAGAAATACCAGGAATGCGCACACGGAATGAAAAGACCACTTGATAACACAGGAAAGTTACTGTCTCCAAGTCAAACAGAGAGGCCTCAGGAGAAACCAAACCTGCCAACACCTTGACCTTGGAGCTTCTAACCTATGGAATTGTGAGAAATAAATTTCTGTTAAGACATCCAGCCTGTGCCATTTTGTTACAGAAGTCCTAGCAAACTACAACACAGTTTCAAATACTTTTATTACATAACGATCTAAATTTAAGAAATGATATGATCTTTTAAAGAATATCAATGTGTTTCAATGTCTTTCAATGTGTTCTTTTCATCTATTTCCTTTTAGGAAGAATGTATTTGTTTAATGTGTTGACTTTTGTTCTGATATAATGTTAAATATATCCATAAATTAAGTTTTCACCATTTCTGCTGCAACCAATTTATCTACTATATAGATTTTGTAATCTTTAATCCAATGTCCACGTCTCCTTCTGGTATTTTATCAGTATAGTTAGTATGCATTTTAAAGTGCTCCTTGGCAAAGTCTGTGTGGGAAATGCTGATTTAGCATACCTAAAATGCAGCTGCATTCTCAGCAAAATTCATGCCCTGTAATGTTATGTGAATAAACAATTGACAAATAATGATGGTTAAATATGTCCTGTTCTTTCCCTTTCCTGTTTTCCGATCAGCTTTGCACACATGCTTTCAAAGTAAAGCCTCCAAAATACAGTGTTGATACAAATGCATGTTAAACTGATTTCCCCAGAATTAAGTACCAATTATTCTAACTAAATGTAATTTAACTCACCACACCTTTAACAAAATATTTTATGTACTAGAATGGTTCGGGACGTATGTTGACTGTGGTTTCACTCATCTATTGTTTTTTTAAAGATGGATGCCCTACAGAACAATTCATTTGAATGGTCTGAAAATGTATACAATCATTTCTATTAATCAACAGCCAGTTCATTTTACACTATACTGTACTGTACTATACTATACTCACACATACACATACACAGTAGATATCAATATCTTCGTGCCATATTCCTTTAGCAAGTACAATCTATATTTAACAAGTTTGCTTATATTTTTCATACTAAATCAATCCTGTTTCATTAGCCACTAAAAAATAGGGAATTGCAACAGAACCACCTTAATCTTAAATGGTTTGGAATTAGTCTCATTGGGAAAACATTTTTAAAAATTTTATCTAATACTAATATTTTGTTCTTTAGGCAAGTGTATGTGTGTGGGTTTCCATGATGTAAAAAGCCATAAGTTTCTGATCGGATTAGAAATGTATTCAGATGTCAGCTTCCAATTTGCATCATAGATTTTTGGATACAGTTATATAAACTAAACTAGAGTCACTTAAAAATACTATTCATCCCCTAGTGTAACAAGACAACAAAGAATGCAACAATGTTTATGTGATTATTTCTACCATATTAAAAAAACTTAGTACCATGGCAAACTTCTCAGGTTAACAAAATGTGTTTAGTTGTAAGTAGATCCAAGCTCTACTGATAGTGCCAAACATTTTTGTAATAAGGGTTTTCCTGCATTTCTGCCAGGAAAATCAAAATGCGATCTGATTCACTACACAGCAATTTTAAAAAATGTTGGAGCTCTTAGAGAATATTTTTTAGTAAGTTTTTAATCAATCCACTTGAAATCTATAGTTCACCTAATGATGAAGAGAAGTGAGGTACTAAAAATATCCTTATTTTCTCTTTGAATAAGTAACAATAATTGAGTTCACAACATATACAACATGTAACATAAAGCAATTATATGAGATGTATGTTCTATTATTATCTATCTCCATGTGGGAAATACAGGGGGTGCAGGAGATGTGAGAGAACTGTCTATCCCAGTACAATGTACAATATATGCAATGTACCACATTATATATATTGATAAAGATATATATTATATATAAGATATATATTCTTATATATACATATAAACTGAAGGCCACATTATATACAGAGATAGATAGATGATAGGTAGGTAATGAGGGGCTACAATGCACACAGAAAATTTGAGAATAATAAAATTAAAAGCTAATCTGCTTTATATTATTAACATGAACTGATAGTGACAAAATTTTCTTCCCAGAAAAAAAATCAGTTTTCTTAAAGTAAGTCCTAATCTATTGTGACAATTATTGTTGCTATATAAATCAGCTTATTTTTTATTACTCACTCTTTAATAAGCATTGTATTCTACATAGTTATTTTAAAGTTGAAAATACTAGTCATGCTAGGATGTAAATTAAACCCACAAGTATCATTATACCATGAATAAAAAACATATATTGCCATGGATAGTCATTCACAGCAGATAAGTTGTTAGTCTTTCTCTGAAAGCATTCTTATTCTTTTTCAAGAAAACTAAGATCATGGTTATCTTTCTTTCCATGTATGTACTACATAAGTAAATACATATATACATGCATACATACACACACATACACACACATACATACATACATACATACGTACATACATACATATTTGCATGTACACATAAGGTAAGGACGGGAATTAGATAGAAGTTGGAAGTCTGAGAGCATTTGGTACTATTTTACTTTAGAATTTCTACTACCCAAGATGCTTTTGTGACTTCTACCATACTTATTGATATTGACCCCACTTCTGTCTGTTCTTTTAATTTTTTGTCACTGTAGATGAGGCGTTTGTCAATGGGAAGCCAAACACACTGGCCTATCTATGGCCTGGAACCAATTTCCTCTTATTTTCTTCAGTTGCTATATGCACATTTTGCATTTTATTACTCATTCACTCCAAATTAGAGTACAGGATTTTTTGAGAATGATCTACATAATCTCCCTTCCTTGAGAATCTTGCCTCTCCATTCACTTGATAATAGGAGGAAGTTCTCAGCTGACATGTTTATCCCCTGGGACACTACTTCTTGAACACACCTAATAGGTTCAGGAAGGGAAGATGACCCAACTTGGCTAATCAGAGTCCCTTCATCTTAAACCTGTGGTTGGCAACAACAGATTATATTCTCAGTTGGGAGTAGCTTTAATACAGAAGGAAGGCAAGAAAAATTTGTAGGCACTATGGAGAACTTATTTTCTTCATCGATACTGCAAAGCACACAGAACTGGTCTTTAGGGATATAGAGAGAAGACCAAAGAAACAATGTAGGGAGTGAGCAAGGGAGGGTGGGAGGGAGGGGGAGAGAGAGAAGAGAGAGAGGGAGAGAGACGTGAACAAATATGGAAAGACTTCAAGCAGCTTTTCAGCCACTGACTCTGATGTCTTCTAAGATCTACAAGGAACTTGTATAACAATAGTCTCTCTATTTCAACTTGGTCAAGATTTTTTTGTTTGCCC
This sequence comes from Cynopterus sphinx, assembly GCA_030015415.1. Lineage (NCBI taxonomy): Eukaryota > Metazoa > Chordata > Mammalia > Chiroptera > Pteropodidae > Cynopterus > Cynopterus sphinx. Next base: position 79,196,556 of record CM057386.1, on the reverse strand, counting down.
CCAAAGACCAAAAAAGCAATATAGTTTATTCCTATATACCTACTAAGGTTGAACTCTGCTAAAAAAAATCAATATGATAATATTTACAAATCCGTTTCAACTCCAAGTTCATAGAACAGGCAATTTGCTTCTTATGACTTTACAGATTAACACAAACATTCTCAAAACTGGTTTAAACACATTTACCTATAGAGGAATCATTCTGGAAAAAAAATCTTTCTCTCTCTCTTTCACACAGCCCCCCCCACACAATATACATATGTTTATTATTTATATATTTATATGTTATTCCTTTCAAAGTTAGAGTATTTTGTAGAGCTAATATGACACTGAAGTCCTTCCCAAACTGAAGGCTTATAAAATGGTGTTTAAAATATGATTAAAGAAGACAATTTAGGTGATACCAACAAACTTTATTTAATACTTTATGAAGTAGGCAATCTCTTTTTTATGGTACTACAAAATGGGTGGGAAGCAGGAAACTTTTATAAAGATATAGAATAAAAACATAATCAACCTTGTTTAGGGTAAGAAGGTCCAGAGTTGCTTAACATTTGGGGGGTTGGCTGACTTAATATGCATTTCTGATCAAGTGGAGCCTTTCCAGGAGCATGAATATATCAAAGTTTCAGTTTGTTGATGTAGCACCCTGGACATGAGCAGCTCCATCTCGAGCCTAGAAGTTTATCTTAACAATGGTCATAGTTCTGTCGCATTTTAGTTCTAATTAAATTTCTTAGGCCTGTTATAAATATGGCATCCTTCATATTTAGACATTCTTCTTTAATATCTGTAGGTCATACTGAGCATCACCTGATAGTCTAGGACAGTGGTTCTCAATTAGAGATGATTTTATTCCCAAGGGGACATTGGTAACACCTTGACACATTTTTGTTTGTCACAATCCAGAAAAGGGGGAGCTACTGACATCTCATGAGCATAGGCCTCACATCCTGCCATGTATAGCATACCCTCCACAAGAAAATATTATATTCCTAAATTCAATAATGCCAAGATTAAGAAAACTTGTTCCAGTACCAAGTACTCATCCTGAAATCTAGGAACAGAGTTAAGCTAGCACAGATGTACCATCTGTGACAAGAACAGAGGCAAGATAGCTAGTAAGGCCCTCATAGATGGGCTGAAATGAAATAACCATTAGCAAAGCACTTTGACAAAATAAAGACCTCAAGGAATGACATAGCTTATAATGTTGCATCCATATAGATGACCTGGAAAGCCACATGACAGGCCTCAAGACATGACTATCACCAGCACTCTTTGACTGAGATACATGGACCAATTCTAATGAAAATGTAAAGCTTCCCAAATCTTCGGCTTTACACATGGAAAGAAGTAACCACCAGCAGAGAAGAAAGGCTGTGGGCCATATCTCTAGCTTTGCTCTCATGCAAACACTAACAGACTGCAATCCCCATTAGCAGCAGCCTTTTCAAATATGAAAAATCTATACTATACAACTCCACTAATAATCAAGCAGAAAACAACGTCCAGGTAGAAGGGAAATTGATTAAAATAGAATTGTAGACAGAAGAATAATTCATGCATTCCTAAAGTGTAAATTTTAAAAAATCCTCTACCTAAATACTAATGTTATTGCATGAAAATGTTGTCAGAGCCTGCAGTCTTTGTACTAAACGAATTCGATAAGTGTCTAAAATTTGAGTTCATTATTTCAAAATTTAGTATACTGATTCATGTTAATGACTACAAGTAACTTTAATTCAAATTGATGAAAAGTTGGAAATAAAAGATAATTTAACAGAATTCTAGTCAATAAACATTAATTATTTTTCCTACTTCTAGTAAATTAATGTAAACACACAGTAAATACATTCTATACTAGGCTATAACTCTAAACTAAACTAGATCATTCTTTATAGGCCTTGAATCAGTGATTTTCGAACCACAGGCCCCAGGGCTATTGTAATGGGTCTGCCAATCTATAAATTTATATAAAGCACAATCTTTAGAATAACATGTCTCCTTTACACTGTTTTTTCCTCCATGTGTGTTTATGCATGTGATTCATAAAATAAATATTTTTACAATTAATTAATACTAACATTTATAATCAATAAGTGGTAGAAATATAATTATCATCAGCTGAGCACTTTTTTTATAATTTAAAATGAGTTCTTACTTCAAAATGCTAGGAATCACTGTCCAGTGCTGGGAGAAATAAATTTCTTTTATGTTCCTTGCATTTATATAAAAAAAAGTCCGTTAACCATGGGATATTTCTTCTGATTCCACATTTGTTCACTGTGGCATTCATAACACAGCTGTCTAAATCTACCTTGGAATTCATATTTTCCTTCAAGATCAAAGTTTAGTGTACTTAGCTGTGGGCTTTGTTGATCCATTCCTCTTGAACTTCGTTTGGGCCCATAATTACATGCCCAATATAGAAAAAATGTCAAAACAGAAACAGATTTCAATTTCAAGCTTCAGAGGAGTTCTGATAATAAAAATGTGGTGAAAATGATGAAAACTACCTTGAATGATGTACCCTTGTTTTTAGGGACAATGTATAGTACTGTGCGGTCGCTACAAGAAAGGATACATGTCAATTCTGAGATTAGGCCTTTGCCAAGGAAAGTTGTCATTTAAAAAAAAAGAATAACTCTTTTCGATGCAGAAAAATGTCCAGCCATGCTACTTGCTATGCAAAAACAGTGGGATTGCTTCCTGCATGCCAGAAGCAGGGCAAAAGTACAACACACCCACTGCCGGGGCCCATTAGCATCTTTTGTCATAATACATGGCAAATGGACCAGTAACTACCCACTGCCAATTAGAATGATGATGAGCCAACCTAAAATAGGCAGGTGAGCAGACTAAGTGCCCCTGTGGTTTGCCAATTACCTAAATTATCTGCGGTAGTTTTAGTGCACGGCTACTATGAATACAAATATAAAACGCTCTAGTATTCAGGGGAGTTAGGCGCTGCTTGGTATCAAAAGGCAGAGAGAAAATAAGCAGGATTTTCAGAAGCTGAGTTGTAGCAATCGTGATAGCCAGTGTCACCCAGACGAAATTCGATCCTGCATTTTGTGTGACAATTCCGTCTCCTCTAGGAAAGGCTCTGAAAATGATAAAGCATAAATTCTGTGCTCAATGTCACCAATCAATTGCTCAAATCGTTTCTGTGATTCTCACTAAATGGACATTGGAACGATCTACAGCACTGGATGAAGTTAGTATCAGAATACCTCAACTAAATAAAACTACTTTTACCTCCCAAAATGCATCTACAGCATTCTAGTAAATATGAGGAAATAAAAAGAAAGAAAAGGCAAACAGGAGACTTGCAATTCCTGCCATGCCCTCAATGCATAAAGAAAGATCAGAAAAAGAAATCAACAGTGTCCTTTGTCGCAGCTAGTGACAATCATGAAATCTGAGCAACAGCCTTGTGAAAAGATTTCATCTGATAACGTCTACTTTGGGAACAGCCCCTGCTTACATTATCAGCAGAAACTACTTTCAATTTTCCATTGTTCTCACATTTGCAGTTACTAGGAACAATGAGAGAGCTTGACACTGTTTTAAAGGCAATGTGATATTTTCTATTAATAATTTAAAAAATGCTAACTTATGTGTTTAACATTTCTCCATCTTTCAGAAAATCATGTATATACTTGCCCCCAAATTTGGCATCAGGTACGGGTACATGATCTGATGCCATTTTATTCATGTTCACTTAAACTTCAAAATAGGTTAGCTTATAGTAAATGATTTCAAAAGAAGGGTGCCATGCTCAATGGATAATATGTACAGTGGCTGTGCTTAATGTTAATAGCAGCACTCAGGAATCTGAGTTATATTGCTCTGGTACTGAACTAATATGTGATCTTTGACAAGTCACTTAATCTCTCATCATTCTTAACTGTAACTATAGTTTATCTAAATTATAATAGCAGATAATAATACCTTGCTTGGAGTAGTATGGTAAGACTTGATTAATTGTCATGTGTGAAGCATTAAGGTCTTTGGATAAATGTATTACTAATGCGTACAGCATTAATATTATTCACTTACTAACAATGTTTTCTTGTGTAACGGTCCAATAAACTATCAGTTTAAGACACATATGGGAATATTGTTAAGGTATAGTAATAGAATGATAAGCATTTCACTGCTCCTTGCATATATTCGTGGTATACAAACTAATCCACTTTATAGAATATTCAATATAGTTACTAAATTCCACACTGACTGTTTTATTATGCTAATTGATAATCTAGTGTGCTCTAAAGATTAAAGAAAAATGAAATTAAACTGAAAAATCAAAGGGTAACAACTTTATAATGCCTCTTTAATTTAGCAAAATACAATTAAAGTCACACAGTGATAGAATTGACTGTGAATACTAAGATGACTATAATTGACAAAGTAAATGTTACAGAGCTAGGATGAAAAGCAAAGGAAAATGCCAATACAGTTCAGAGCCATGGGATATCTTTGTAGGCTTACAAAAATGAATTATAAGACGTCCATAGATGTCACTGAAGAGAATATTCTAAAGAAGGCTATGTCCCTGGAAAAGGTTTTCCGAATCAAGTAAAAACGCACACGCTTAAAAGTAACACAAAAGTTCATTATTGTCTTTACTAAAAGAAAAACACATGCTGAGAAAGAATTAGTCTTTAGTAAGTTTATCTGAGTTACTTCATATTTGTAGACAATCCTACCTACTTTAATTAAAAACACATACACAAAACATGCATACGCATGTGATGCTCACACACACGCATACACAAGAAGGCTACGAATAAATAGCTTAAAGATCCAATCAAATTAGTAACTCCGGTGCTCTTCCCTTATAAAACCAACAGAACTGGGCCTCTTCTGTTACATAATTCTGTAACCAACATGATTACAGCCTGTCTAGAAAAAGGAGTATACTGAGAGTCGGCTGAAGGGATGGCAAATGAGTACAAAGTCTTAGGTCATCAATTGCATAAGATCTTTAAAATACTTATAAAATCCCCCTTTTAGGAATTTATCGTTCCTAAGGCTGTATTCTTGCATTCTTAGATTTTTTTTCACCAAAAACTCTTTAAGGGTAGAGCAACCTTGATGAAGGGCAAATTATTTCTGAAGAATAAGGTTCTAACTTTTTTAAATTAATGCAAGTATTATATTTTACTCTATAACATATGCTTTTAGATATCAATAAACTCTTCCCCAAATATTTGAGATAAAATTGACACACTAAGATGGTATGTTGTGTTGCTCCTACATCTGACTATATCCCTAAGCATGCCACAAGCAAAGATACAAATATATTAGTAGAAATTGCAAAAGAAAAATTTGATATATGTATATATATAGCTAATTTATTATAGCATTGCAAGTTCTAAGAATGTATATTTCACAGAATTGACTATATCAGCTTTCTCAATGTGACGGGATTATGGATAATATTTTAATAAACTGAAGATTTTTTTATAATGTTTGTACTATTTTTATGATTAGAAAAAGGAAAACACTATTAACATTTTTGGCAGAATATATGGTGTCGTTGCTTCCTGAAAGATGAAAGATTGTTCCAAAAATCCCAAATTTTCTCTCATCACTGATAAAATCTTATGCAATATGTAAAACTTATATAATTAAAATACAAAATATTTATACTTATGAACACTAGAGTCCCAGAAGCACCATGTTTTCTACTTTTGAACAATACATCTATAGCTGTCATAAGCATCATGAAAAAAATTTTAAAGCAACATGGTGTCTCCTGAATATATCAGTAGGAAATTATTTCACTTTAAAGTGAAATTTCAGGGAGGCTCCTCCCAACTAAAAAAATAAATACTCTAGATTCAGGATGGTACTTTTATAAAGTAGCTATATATCTTCTGAAACTGCGTGCCAGAAATAGCATGAAAAGAACTGATAATGCAAAATTTCTCCTTCACACCTAAATAAATGAAAGTTCATCATGCCTGCCAAGGATATCAAAGGGAAAATGAATTCCTTTTCTTCACATAATATTTCTAGAAGGAAAGTATTAATAACACCAGAAATAATGCAAAAGAGTAGGACACTGGCAGTCAAAATTTGCATGACAGTCTGTATATATAGGTCTCTGCTCAGGTGAATTTCTTCAGAGCCTCGCCTCCTTTATAAAAGGTAATCATATTTGCCATAATTACCCATTCACTGTGGGCCACCCAAACAAACAAACAACAAAAAACAGCAACTCTCTATCAAGTTGTCGACAGTGGTTTATGCATCAAATATTTTCCCAAAAGTTTTACTCTTCTATAATGTATTTTTAAATTTATATTATAAATTTCTGCTAAAGAAAAAAAATGTATTTCTCGACACATGGCATTGTGTATTTGGTTAAACCAATATTGGCCTGTGGCATTTTTAAAAAATTAGTTACTTGATTGCATTAACTAGGATGTAGTCTGGTTAGCATTGTTATTCAGATTAAATGAGAATGCTTATAACTTTCTGGGGATATATCATAGTTTTTTAAAATATGTTATTAAATAAAAAGTTAAAGCAGCATACTTGATATTCTTATCTTCAATAATGTTAATAGTAACAAAATCAACTTACTATGAATTCATTCCACTCTCTATTATTTTAATATTAGTTGTAACATTATTAGCATCTTGTACTGGAAATTGATGAAGAAATTGTGTCATTGTAGTAGTCAAGTGTATTTTTAAGAGAAAAACATTGCCCAGTAATATTGTCATAAGAGTGAAACAAATTTCATATTGAAGTTAATATTAGAATTCATCTCCAAAATAATGATTTTCTAAAAAAGAACACTGCCATCTTTCAGACTTCAGCAAAACTGCTATTAAAGAGACAGAAATGACAGTTAATTTTTGTAACTCTCTCTCTATATATATATACACATATATATATATTAGGCATAATTTATTATTATTATTATTTTTGCTATATTGCTATTTATTTAGGGTATCTTTTATTTCTAAGTTTATCACAAGGAAAGATAATTAAATTAATAAGCTTCTGGATAAATAAATTTAAGACTCTGTCTCCACACATTTGATAATGTTGACTTCAATTAAAATGTTAGTTAAATTTCATATTTGACCTTAATAATGATAAGAAATTCTTTCACTAAATCTTTTACTTTCCAGTAATTGTGTTAGAATTTTCTAAAAGTTGAGGTATCGAACATTGTCTTTCAATACACAAGCAATGCTGATTTATTTTCTATCATTAATGTATCAGATATTTAATTTTAATTAAAAAAATCTATCTATATATATAGATAGATAGATGATAGATGATAGATAGATGATACATAGATAGATGATAGATAGATAGATAGATAGATAGATAGATAGATAGATAGATAGATTTTTTGTTTGTTTGTTTGTTTTAAGTAAAGTAAGCTGTGATATCACAGATATTGGTCTTTTTGTCTAAGGTTCTTGGGTTCTTGGTACAGAGTTTCCAAAACTTTTGGAATTCCTAAGTGGTAAGGGTGATAGGAGCCTCTTTTGTTCAATGAGGAGATTCTTGGTGAGTCCAAGATAACTTAAAGATGAGGCTAGTAGCCAGAAAGACCAAGTCTCTATTAGAAGCTTGGGACTTTCAGGCCCACCCCCAAACTTCAGGTTGGAGAAAGGGACTGAAGATTGAGTTAATCACTGTTAAGGACTAAAATTTATGTTCCCCTAGAATTCAAATGTTGAGATCTTCGATGTGATGGTATTAGAAGGTGGGGCTTTTGGGGGGTAATTAGGTTAGAGGCCATGGGAATGGGATTAGTGCCCCTATAACAAGAGACACTTTAGAATTTGCTTCCTCTCTTGCCTTTCTAGAACAGCAAGATGTCCATCTGCAAACTGGGAAGCAAGCTCTCACCAGACACCAGATCTTCTGGCACCTTGATCTTGGACTTCCTGGCCTCCAGAATTGCATAAATAAATGTTTGTTGTTTGAGCTGCTCAGTCTGTGGTAATTTTTTATAGCAGTCCAAACTAATTATCAATGACCAATTTCATTAATCATGCCCACATAACAAAATTATAAAAATATTAAACGATTGGATTCAGAGAGCTTTTGGGTTGGTGAACACATCCATGTCCTGGGAGGATGACCAACCATGGGACAGAGTCTCCTCTGCTTGGGACCCTTCTGGACTTGGTCTATGTACCTCTTCATCAAGCTATTTATCAGTATCCTTTATAATAAACTGATAAGTGTAGGTTAAGTGTTTCCCTGAGTTTTCTGAGCCATTCTAGAAAGTTATTGAACTTGAAAGATGGGGAGGGTTATAGGAACCCCATCTTTGTAGCCCAATAAGATAAAAGTATGGGTAACCTGAGAATCTGATCCTTATAACTGGTTTCAGAAGTGAAGGCAGTGTTGTAGGGCTGAGTTCTTAAGCCTGTGAAATCAGAAGCTAACTCTGAGTACTTAGCCTCAGAATCGAATTAAATTTTAGGACACCGACTTGGTCCTAGAATTGGTTGATATCAGGAGAACAAAATAACTTCTCATAAGACCTTGACTTAATGTCTCATAAATTTATCCAATGTTTTCTCTTAGTTCCAAAAAGAACCTTTTTTCTCTTTTTTTTTCTTAAAATAATGTTGCTATTTCAAAAGAAAATAACATAAATTTTGTTAATTTTAAAATTATTTAGAATGTATAGTTTGGAACTGTTTTAAAAGTCTTTCAGAAACAAAAGAGCTTAAAATTCCTCAAATCTGTTGTCTTGAATCATGAAAACTTCACTCATTAAAATTCAAACTTTAAACTGTGTCTCTAAGTAGTATTTTTTTTCTTCAATCAGGTAATTCATATCTATCTTATACTTTAATTATAGTTTAAATTTTTAATTTTTTTGAAATGCTAATATTTTAATATCAGTTCAATGTTATTGCATAATTTGAATTTTTGTGTATATATACATAAATTTTTTGTATGTATATACAAAGATAAGCAGAATTAACCTTTGAAGTTTTATATACATAACATTCAGAGGGAAGCCTCTTTTTATTACATGCTATAATTGTAACTATTACATGATAGCATTCAATGCCTATGGCAACAAAATAATGACAGTAAAAAGCTTATTTGAGTGCATATTGCTTGATTTATTTGTAGCAGTTGTGGAAGCAAATTTTTATTTGCCAAGAATAGTAATAACATTATAAACAACTACTTTCTGGTATAGTTAAGTGAGAAATGCATGAGGGAAAAAATGTCCCTTTTACAAGCAAAAACAAAAAGCAAAAGGCAAGCAAAAAAAAAAAAAGGAAAAAAGGAAGCGAGCAAGCAAGCAAACAAACAAATAAATAGAAGAAAAAACCTGTGTTAATTTGGAGATGCTACTCAAGCAAATGTCTTAACAAGATTTATAGATTTTTAATAACTTCCTCTTAAAAGAATGGCAGCTTACCTGAAACTTTCAAATTGTAATTCAATATTTCAGATCTCAGATTAAATATTATCTAAAATATTATTTAAAAATCAATATTTGAACCTCTTTTCCCTTATAACACTACAGTGTTTTTAATAATGATATAATTATATTGTTTACAAACACTCAAAATTATTTATTTTAAAACTGATTCTATACCAAAAAGCATTTTTTTTTTTCCATTCTGGATGTCCCACATGGTTATCACAACTGAACATGATAGTTTGAAATTTCACTGGATCTGCAAGACTTTACTCAACACACTTTCTTATGTGACCTTGATCTCATTCTTCACCATAATATTATATTTCTAGTAGCTGCATCATTTTGTTGAAGTCAATGAAAAACACAAGTCATTTTTACCTTAACTAATATTTTGTCAAATTTCTTTCATTTGAGACTCAAGAGATTGATTTCTTAACTGTATAACTTTGCAGTTATCTATAAAGTCTTATGCTATCGAGATCATTTTAAATCTTAATTTTATTATCCATTGCATTGGACATATTTCCTACTTTTATGTCATCTAAAAAAATGAAAAACACACTATATTCTCATTCAATATTTTTAAAGCCCTGAATTTTATTTATTCCCACTTGAAACTCTCCAAATAACTCTCGAACATTTTATGACTGTGAAAAATGTTTCTCTCACATATTTTTTTATTGAACAGAATAACCAAGGCCATCTGACTCATCAGTAAGTTCTGTCCAAATTAACAACATTTTATAAATCAACAGTTTCTGAATATAAATACACCACAAAAAAATGAGAATAAGGCTTGGAGGACCTAACTTGTCCTTAATGTATCTATGCCTATTTCTACCAACTGTATATGTTATTATAAGGTTTCACAGACCTATAACTTTGTCCTTTACTCTAAAATGTTAACAAAAAATCAATTTCAATCTTTATAGACAGTATTCTCTGAAATTTGTATCTCTTTATTGTTTTAAAGTGAGATAATTCTTAATCAACCTTTCACCTTCTGGGAACTCTGTTTTTACCATCATTTCTCCAATATTATAGATAATAGCTTTGACGTGATCTATAAATTGATAGCCTTAAGATTCAAGGAATTTTCAAAACTTCAGAGTAAAATAAATAAATAATGTAGATTATTGGTAACAGAATTCAGAATGAATGGAAAGTTCTTAGACAGTTGACAGCAGGCCCAGATTCTGGCCTAGGTTAATTCTTTGAAAGTAGAATTATTTGTTGAAACATATGATATTTAGTAAATCTTGTGTTCACTTTAAATTCATTATTTGTTTTTAGATACCTGTATATGTCTAATAGATGGTAGATATTTAATAAATGTTTGTTGAACAAGTAGAATCTAATTTATCTGAATCTGAAAATAACTCATTGAAATTGTGTAAGTACTCTTTTACTTTCTCTATTTTGGGGCCTTCATATCTCTGCCAGATTTGTCTTACCGTTGGTAATAAAGATTACTCTCCTTAATTTAGGAAAGTGAAAAAATAGGTCATCCAATCGATAAAATTTTAAATACTTTCTCTATGCCATCTGTTGCAAAGAGCTGAGATGCTATGTCTTTCTGTGTTTTATATGAAAGCATATCCAGAGATTGAGCTGGTAATAACCTTTTAGGTTTTGAATGAAAAAGTAATAGGTGAATTAAAGTTAGATTTAAATGCAAATACTTCACAGAAAATTAATTAAATCGTGGCTGTATACTACGCCTTCACATTTTCCAACACCTTTTAGACTAATCTTGGAAAATATCTTTTTCAGTGTAACAGAATCTGCAAGCACTCAGGACTTGAGGTTATTAAAGTGAAATGCCTGAGTACAGTTCAAAGTGAAGATGCAAATTTAAAGTGAACACATGATATGCTAAATATCATATATTTCTCATATACTACTCTGTATAGATTTTCCTACTAGTGTAGTGGAACTTCCAAAAAATGATTGAGAGCATGTGAGGCAATGCAGTAAGAAATAGAGAAATGATGATGAAGATTCAGCACTGGGCCTTAAATTGAATCTAGCAAACTAGGAAATATGAGCAAAATAAATATAAATGTGGTAAGAAAAGTGTGATGGCTGAAGTGATACACATACACAGAAAAGTGAAATAAGTTCTGATTCATAGTATTATAGGCAAATATGAGAGTTGAAGAAAATATTGAAATGGATTTTTAGGGAAAAGTGAAGTTAACTAGAAAGAGACGCGAGAAAAGACATTCCAGACTGAGGAAAAAAGAAGAAATAACAACCTATGGTGAGTCTGAGGATTTAATGTGGTTAGGTCACTGGGAGAAAGTGATTTGAAATGAGTCTGTAAAAGTAGACTAAAGCAGGTTATGCAGGTTATATAATGCTCACTAAGAAGTTTCAATTATTTTTTACCTTGTAAGCAGCCAAAACCCATAAAATATTTTAATTACTGAAAAGACAATAACATATAGCATCTGTGTAAGAAAATCATTTTCATTCTTATTTCAAGCAATTTCTTTAGGGAAGCAACTGAATGAATGTGGTAGTGCAAGAAAAAAAAAAGTATTACATATTTTCTAGTTTTCTTTCCAGACTGGGCAAGTCGGTAGAAAAAAAAAGTTATGAAATTATTTGATATAGAGTGCAGGGAGGAGATAGAATTTGAGAATGAAGTAAAGTTAATTTGATTCAAAGTTTGTAGTAATCATGAGATCTGGAAAAGGAAAGGCTCTTGAAAGTTAGATGCCAAATGTTTGATTTTCAATTGTAATAGAGTCACCCTGGGAAGGAGGGAGGAGAAAACCTGGCCTTTGATCACTTGATGCCAGAGGAAAATACTTTCTACTGGGATTGTTAGAGCAATCAACAATCTCAGGAGAGATTAGAAAGAGCAGTGACTATTCGTAACCCCTGGAAATTGACTTGAGTCCACAGTTGTCACATTGTCCTCTATGCCTCTATACTTTAAAACTCAGTAAACAGTACAATTATTCTGGATCCATCCCAAAGATTGTTTTGAGTGTGTGTGTGTGTGTGTGTGTGTGTGTGTGTACGCACGCACGCGCACGCAGAACAACTGACTGAAAACAAGAGTGATGACTCACCAGTCAAGCTTTAAAGGACAGATTTTAAATAGATTTAAAGGACGATGGATTTAAAAAGATTTTAAAAAATTTAAATAGGTAGTAAGTCACTATTTAATAGTTATTAAAGACCTGAGTGTGATAAATGAAGTAGGAGACCCTGTCATTGGGAAATAAGACTAAGAGAGGAGATAGGCAAGCAGGAGAAATAGATCATTATAAGGCTCACTCTGTTGTTGGGATTTCACATTCATTTATTAATGGCCGAGCATTATAACCTCAGCTGCACGTGGTCAGATATTTGTCCTGTTTATCACCATATCCCAGTGACTGGAAGAGTTCCTGGCTCACTGTATGCCCTCAGGAAATGTTTATCTTAATTGATTAATACACCATGAGTAAGGATTATGATAACAATTTCAAAGATAAGGAAACAGATGCTAAAAAAAAAAGTTAAGTAACTTGCTAAGAGTATGTAGCTAATAAGTGCCAGAGTTAGGACTCCAAGGCTAAGAACACTTGTATAAGATTTGCTATTTCAGTCACACATTTGCCTTTTAAAAATCATTCACATATAAACACTTTGAAACCGATATGTAGGAAAAAACAGGTGTGGTCTTTAAGCTTAGTACGGGTCAATTTGTACAGCTGAAACAGGGAGAAATTTTAATTGTCATTTAATCCTCTAAAATGGCAATGCCCTTAAACATAGGGCCTATTAGTAATACAAATATGAGGTCCCCAGGATTGTGAAAAGCCTGCTTAACTAAACAGCAGGTCTCCAGAGGCAAGCCTGCTTCCAGAACTCTTTCTGGCTTGGCTGTCATCCATGTTCATATAAACGGCAAGGCCTGCCAACCCCTGAAGAGCTAAGCATCTATAGCTTGTGACAAAGGTTCTGCAGTGAGAAACACTGTGTACTGTGTATTCAAACTCTCCCTCTTTTCATATATTCTAATCACTACATATTAAGCAATATCTGTGCATTTAAATGGACTTTTAAATCTGGCCTGGACTATGTCTGGAAGACACAGACCAATGATTTTTCACTGGCAATACATAGAGCAAGATGTATTGGTGCTCTAGAATCAACCCTTCAAGTTGAATAAAATGAAAAGTATATTTTCTTGAACTGAAACTTTTCCTGGGCTCAAAGAAATTTTGTCAGCATTTCTGAAAATCTATAGAAAACCAGTTAAATTTATGTTCTATGAAAGTCTCATATTATGAGTTATAAATTAAACAAAAAATACTAATCACATGTTGTCATCTCCTTTTCTCTTGTTCTCTCATCTATTTGTTTTATTAATATTCTCTTGTTTTTAATGGCATTCAGAATATATGTATGATACATCTTTCTATGATAAATATTGATTTTTAAAGAAAAAAATCAAGTTAAATAAATGATACATGTAATAACATTTTTCTTGTTTACAAAGTTAAGTCAGAGAGATACATTGTTTCTAATATTGATTTATATGAGAATGAAAAATGTCATAGTTTCATATTGGTCCATGAATTCTTATTCCAGAATTAAGAATCCAAGGCCAGTCCAAACTGAAAAAGTAAAACTCAATGAAGAATATAGATAAAACATACTTAGGATTATAATTAATTGCATAGTAAACAATTTAACTCTTTATAAAATACTAAAATCTATTACTATAATATTTATTTTGCTTTTGCTGTTAAAAGCCACCATTAGTGAGTTGTTCGATATTATAAAAGTAGCAATTCTGTAGCCCAAAGGCTAGAACTTTTTCTCTAAAGGGTCATATAGTATATAGTTTAACTTCTGTGAACCACATATAGTCTCTGTGGTATATTCTTTTTTTCCATTTAAAAAAGATATTTTTAAGAACATTCTTAGCTCATGGTCTGGATCTGGCCAGTGGCCTATAGTTTGCCAACTCCTGCTTTCCTATTCTAGTTTTGTCTCTACAAGGCAAAGCTCAAAATCCCTTGCTGAAACTCAAATTGTATATGCGGAAGAAGAGCTGTTTGCTAAGAGGTGAGAAAAATAAAATTTCCCAATTCAAGTGCTTTTATTTTCTATCACAATTGCATGCACAATGACTTGCACATTCACAAGTGTAGATAATTTTAGGGCCTGCTTCGTGCCAATGAAGAGGCTCAGGCTTTCTCAACAACGATCTCATGCAGAGCAAATTGTCAATCATATAAAGACTCAGTTCTAATAATACACACAAATGAAAGGGTCAGTTTTATAGTGAACTCTGTGTATGTGAATCCCACAAAACCCTGGTAGCCTGGTGACCATTCACTTGGCAAATGGTCATTAAGTGTTCTCACATCTCAGGGACTGTGCAATGTCTAGGGGATCCAATGAAGCTCAAACCTGGAAGGCCCCTACCTACGTGGCCTTTGAAGAAGAGAGGAGACAGAAATAAACATGTGTGCAATGGAGAACATAAACAGAGCCATATGATAATGAATAACAGTGTCTGGAGGTGAGGGTCAATTATTTGTTTGCTTGTTTGTTTTTAAATACAACGTTTGCAGGTTGATTACTGAACTCAAATGTAGCAATTCATTCCAGGCAAACTCAATTCAAGTTGACAATATTCACACAAATTGAGGTCCCACATGTGAAAATAAAGCTATCTCAATACAATCATTGCTTTCATTCTAGGGTGCTGAGTATAAATAGGACTGTCAAGGAAGAGTGCTGATTTACTTCTAATATTAAATGTTACATAAAAAATACCAGCCTCTAATGTGAAAATTATCAAGAAGAAATAATAACTGCCATAAAACTTCAATAACTCTTTCTAATAATCTAATAACTTTCATAATTTTCACAGAAAGATCTTGGCAGTTTACCTCAGTTGTCAGCAAAAATATAATATCCAATAGATGTTATTTTTAAAAATTCCCAAATTTTACCAAAATGTATTATATGCATTTACCAATGCATTATGAAGTATTAGAAGTGGGTAAAAACAGTCCTTCAAAATAAATGTAGAATATTCGATATCTCTAATTTCACATCCTGTTTTTTTCACATTTTTGCTAATCCACGAAATAAAATACCCTGTAGTAGATCTCTACATTATTTCCTAACGCAGTAAAACGTAGTATTTGAATAATGGCAAGCTTTATGTCCTTGCAAAAAGATAGAGCGACTTAGTTTATATTTCCTTTTATGTAAATCTACTTTGGATTCAAAAGTAATGTGATCTGTAATTAAAATACCTGAAACAAAAAAACACACCATAAGAAGTGTATAAAGCATCGGTCTTTTAAAAATCAAAATAGAATTTGACTTTCTGGGGTCCCATTTTAACTCCTACTTGTATGACCCCTGGCCAGATAGTGGACCTCTCCTGGTGTCAGTTTCCTCCCCATTAGCCCACTCTGAACAGTGAGATTGTGAGGCTGTCAATGCAACCTTTCTGCAACATACAAAGAGCACAACAAATAGTTATTATAGTAATGAGAATGTGATGTTGTATTCATATATTTTCAAACAAATGCTAATAAAATCGCATATTTCCCCTGGATGATACAGAGCGATCAACGGCTTGATTGTTTGAACTAAAAACAACCTTTTCCATAAAAAAAGGATTAACACATTTATGGTCTTCCCTTCATTCTAAGCTTTTACATAGCTCTCCTTATTTCTTGTATTATAATAAAAACATTTTATAATATTATTATTTTTAGGTATACTACTATACCTTAAATCTGAAGAAACAAACTTGAAAAGTAGGATAATTTATGTTAAACACTATAAACAATGATTTACTAAATTACACAAAAATATTGTTAGGTAGCTAGTTAGACAAAAGGGACAAGGGGGAAGAAAGGAATAAAGGTCTAGCCTAGAGACTGCCAAAGAACACGTCGATGGTAGTAGAATTCTGGGTATGCACATGTACACTAGTTATTGCCTATTGTCAATCAGGTGACAATCAAGATGACCTCACTTGCCAATCACCTAGGAATGCCTTTGGAACCATCACGTCCAAATATAAGGCAGACATTCCCTCTTCTAGGTCCTTTTTAGCCATTCAGGCCCCCGCTCCCTTTTACCTTTCTGGGCTGTCCTCCCTTTTTGGTGGCCTTCTATGGCCTTTTTGCCCTTTCTTAGCCATTTTCACACCTTCGTGTTGATTACAGCGCTGGAACCATGTACCTCCTTGGGGAATTCTTTGTCTTTATAAAACATTTTCAATACAACTATTAAATCTCAAAGACCTGTTATTCTTTACTGCCTCATTTGAGAAAGAACTGAGGAAAAATACCAACTACACATCTGTGCCATCATTATCCCTTTCCCTCCCCACTACTGTTGGGGTGACATCGAATTCCACCTGACCCCAACAGTGAAAGTATGTCTAAATGTTTATGTGTTTAATAAATATTTTCAGAGTAATATTTGTTATGGTGTGTTTTAAAATGTGGTAAGTAGATCATTGTTGTATAAACAATGGTTATGTTTATCAGAAATCTATCCATAAATAAGAAATCTTTTATGGGCTAGTATGAAAGATTTTGGACTTTCAGGGCAATAATAAGTGTGTGTGTGTGTGTGTGTGTGTGTGTGTGTGTGTGTGTGTGTGTGTAATGACTATACCTCAGGAGAAAACATTTTTAATGTGTAGTCACCATTGACCTGATTATAAAAAATGGTGTCAAAATTTCAATAAAAAAAATTTAAAGACCTATATTAGAAAGCAATATTGAACCACTACGCCTCATTTCCTAGCACATAGGTTGTCTGATTTTACCCAGAGGGTGGTATCTGGGATTCAAAATCTATTTAGAACACCTACCAGGCACACTTATGTCTTTAATAAGTAAATAGTCTGTAATGCTCCCTGTAATTTTTCTGATCTGAGAAAACCATAAAAATAATACCTTCCACTAGACCAGGATACAGAGGCATTCCAGAAACATGCACTGTTTTGTACAAGATCTACATGCGAAAAATCATTTAAATGTCTTTTGAAAGTGAGCAATTGCAGTATTATCTTCTACTACGAGCAGACTACACTTTGAATTTTGTTTTGTTGTTTTGTTTTCTATACTTCCTTTTAACTTTGTCTTCCAATTAACTAAAAATATATACCTAGTATATTTTGAAGTACATGCTTTATGATGAGACAGAGATATTATAAATATCTAAGCACCCAAATCACATATTTATGGCGTTCTATTTTTCCTTTTGTTATTTATAAAATAATATATATTTTTTTTGTTATTTGCGTAAATTGAAGCAAACACAATTATGGCCCCTTTGAGCAAAAGTTCATCTAATTTATTAAGTAACATTCTCTTGGAAAGTACTGACTTTCTCAAATATTAGGTTAATTAATACATGTAGTCGTATTTGGTATGGTCCCTGCTGCGCATCAGTTCTCAGAGTGATAGTGAAATCTTTTGTAAGATTGGGAGTGACTTGTGATCTATGAAATGCTCTCCCTGCTCTAGGGCCACCCACCAAAAGAGAACATAATAGGTACTTATGATTAGAGAGATAGAAATGAAGTTAAATCCAAGTTACTCTTAACCTTTAACATTCGATTTGTATGTGCACAGGACTGCAGGAAATGGATGTTGGAAAATGTGGATCATTTTGCAGAAAGGTCTTAATGCTAGAGGAGAAAAGATATAATCTATGCAGTCAGATACACAGGGATGCCATTGCCAGCTCTGCTAATCACTACCTACTTATTAGACATGTTCCTGTATGCAGCCAGCTTGCACTTTAGTTTCATCACCTATAGAGGGGAGATAATTATTCTTACTGTGTAGCATTCTTAGAAAGACTAAATTTCATATATGTGTAGAATTCTTAGCACATCATACTTATGGTTCATCACTGTCTTTTCATAAATTTTAGGGTCATTCATTTTTTTTCCTCTTATTCATTTAAATTAAACTCAGCAGTTATTTACTCAGCACATTGTACAACATAGTAGGCAGTAAGGTACTCTGCCTTCAGGTATCTCAGAACCTAATAAGGGAGATACTCACACAACTCATTAACCCATATACAGAAACAAATGAGGACACTCAGCCAACAGTTGTTTTCTGTTGATTATGTCATCATCCTTCTATTCCCTTTCTTCCTACAAACTGAACCCTACCTGACCATCAGTCATCAGACCCCATCAGATCTACCTCCTTTATATCTTTTGCATCTATTTCTCTTCATGTCCCTCCCTTTGTGGTCACTATTTCATTCTTTTCATATTTCTACTGGCCACTGATCTAATTTAGGCTTCTGTTGACTTAATTATTGCAAGGGTTTCTTTACAGGTTTTTCTGCCTCCACATTTTTTAATTCAGACTTTGCACTACTTCGATTATTATCATAACAAATTTTATCTCCTTTCCCTACTCACTAAAACCTTTGACTTGCCCAAGCAATATAAAGCCCATCTGTTTAAATCAATAAAGACCTTGACCTCTTCCTACAACTCTATCTTCTACTAGCCAGCCAACCTATTCCAGGTCATAAAGAACATAAATGTTCCTTAACCATGACTCGCATTCTTTGACTTTCTCTCCATTTCTCAAGTTGGAACTACCTTTAATGACATAGCTCTTCCTCGTTACTAAATATATTCTTGTCAAATCTCATCAAAACTTCATGATGCTGATCTGCGTTGTTGACATAAATTTTTCTTTCCTCTTGTCATATCTATATTGTGACCACCTTAAATATGAACTTTCTTAGAAATACATATGCATATACTCTCTATGTCTTCTGCACTGGAATGTAAAATCCTGAAGGGAAGTGAATATCTACCCAACTGTGGATTTCCCCAGGCCTTGGAATAATGCTTTGCTTTTTTTTGGAGCAGATTCAAAAGAGAGACTCTCAAATAAACTGGGTTTAACTTCACTTGAGCAAACTTTCATTAATCTATCTTGCATTTTTCTCTTATATTCTTAGATATTACCTTTTTCAACTCTTTAACATAGTTACCTAACCTTTGACTAGTGAGATTCAATCTCATATTCCTATACAGAGTTTAACAGTTTTCTTTTATGAATGGAGTATATAGTTAGTCACTTCCTTATATTGACTATAGAAGAATCATGTAATGTCATTTGCCCAATCCTGCTTTATGAAATCCTGAACTTACAGTAGAAATTAAATGAACTGACCACAGACTATACCAGATGTGCACAAGACAAAGATGATATTACTAGCTGGGAATCTGGTAATAAAAACAATATTTTATTCCCAGCTGGGAATAAAACAATCACCTACAATTTGGGTGTTCCATTTATCTACTGATGCACAAGAAAATACCCCAAATTTTAGCATTGGCTTAAAAAGATAATAACACTATTTTGCTCACAAATCAGGACTTTATTTTTCTCACACACTTTGCTTAACATAAACTAGCTTGGCTTAAAGACTGCATTTAGATGGATGGTCAACTGGAAATTTATCTGAGGCTCTTGTCAGAGCACCAATAGATGACTTTTCAATGACTTCCAAGAAGCATGGTAACTGAATTCTAAGGGCAGGCATTCCAAAAGGAAGAGGTGGAAACAAAAGTGTCTTTTATGATCACCTCAGAAGTCACACAGCATCATTTCTGCCATAGTAACAGCCCCACTCAGATTAAAGGAAGAAGGTACACAGATCTTATCTCTTGGTGGAGAAATGTCAACATTATAATCTTAAAAGATATATGAATGGGAGAAATTGATATCCAATGTCTGGAAAACACAATCTTTCATACTGAGCTTGAAGATGACATCTACAGGCATAATCCTCCTGTCTCCTGATAATGTTCTGCACTGCATATTACAGGATGTGTGTTGTTATGATAACGTATGATAACAGTGGAGAGGATTTAGGATTATTAAAGACATTGCTCTATAGAGTAGAGTTTACTCCCTGGATTTGGAATTAAGACATTTTATAGCTAACTACAAATATTCTCAAGGTCTAGAGCACTTGTTTAAAGATTCAGATTCCTGGAACCCAAAAATTTAAAATCAGTAGGTCTGACCTAGTGACAAAATATGTGACAAACATCCTCAGTGCCTCTGAGGAAGTTGATTTAAGATACACACTTTGAGAAGCACTGACTTCTTCTATAATTTCCGCATATACTGAATGATAAAAATAATACATTTGTATGAGTTATTCCAATACACAACTAGTGTTTTGGAGGGGTATACAGGGAAGGGGAAATGGTCATTTTGAATGACAAGCAGTGTAACCAGCTGTGCTGATGTTTTATTTTCTTAGCTTTATTGTCTTGGTCTTTATAAACAAGGTACTGGTATTTACCAAATGAGATATGAGATGTGAGACATAATAGTTGTTGAATATGGGTAATCTCTGTGTATATTTCATTTTGAACTCCAACCCAATTCTGTATGCATTTTTCATAAAAGAAAGCTGAAATTTAGAGAGAAGAAACTACATGCAGTCAGAAAGCTAGGCAGAGGCAGGACCAGAATTCAAAGTTTCTCTGCTTCTAAAGATATTGTCTTTTTGTCCACTATACTTCAATGCTCAGCATCATTTGTATAAAATCAAAAGTTGGGTTCGTATTCTCCATCACTTATGTGAATAATTTACTTAACATCAGATATCCTGCAAGGGCCATGAAATGCTTTTCACTCCCATTGGACTAAAAAGTCTTTGATAACGCTTGCCATAAATAGGCTTCATCCTGAAGTCATCTTGTCTCTGCAATGCAGCACTGAACACAGAGGTTTGACCAATTACTCTTTGAAATGCTTTACAAGATAAAACACTCCTCTTTCTGAAAAGGTTTGACACCACTTTTAGGTAACCCTGTTCCCACAGCGGAAGATGAATCAAGTTGACCTGCTGTCTGGGCAAGAATATAAGTTTCTCTCTTAAACTTTCTCAATTCAGTAACCACTTTTCCTTCTTAAGTTTTTATTTGACTTTAGCACACAACATAGACTATCTGTACTGCAGGAATCTGTAAGAATTCAGTCATAAGTTAACTGCCACCCAACACAGACCAAAGGCTCTCATAAGCCATATGATGTAGGAGGCAGTACAATGGGCATGTTAACTGTCCCTTCTCCTATTCTCCAGGCACTATCCTCACTATCAAGTTTAATCATCAGAAAGTGGAATATCTTGGGCATTGACTCTTATCCCCTGCAGAAAGGCCTTCACCAAGTACAATTTAATGTTATGTTCTCAGCCTGTAAAGTAAATCAATACCAGAACAGTCCATTTGAACAGTATTTTTGTTTCTTGCAGACACTGTCTATTATGGTGTTCAGCACCACTTATATAAGGAACCACATGATAAATTTCTCCCAAAATTTGGTCCCCAACAAAAGTTTGTTTCTCTAGATGAATGTGCTTATTTTCTTCTGTCAAACAAAAAAAGAAAAGAAAAAAGAAAAAAAATGTGTAAATCAATGTGTTTATATTCTTGCCTTTTCTGCTTTAAAACTTCGAGCCATCTTGAGTGCCCAGCTATAGTAACTCATTTAAACTGAGGGGCTGTTGACATCTACCTGGTCTTGCTTCTTCAGAAAATTCCTGATCATCTTACATTTTAAGTATACCTTTGCCATTAAAATATTGTTATGTTAAAGAATAGATTGTAAAGAATGCAGAGTTCAAGAAATACAGATTTAAAAAAATTAAAACAATATCTCCCAAGATTTAATGATTCTTCACTTCTGTATTTTGTGAATTTTCTTTTAATAAAAGTTACAGAACAGGTTTTTTTGATTAGTACTAGCATGCAGGTATTAGAAACCCAGAAAGTCTTTTTTTTTTTTTTATTCAAAATTACCCTTTTCAGCTTTTATCCACACATTAGGGAAATTGTGTCTTTGTCAAGAGTTGCTGTCAATCATTTGTCACTTATCAAGATGGTGGTAAATAGTGTAGTCATGTCACATCTGGACAACTTTTAACCTATTCATTTCTGTAGCCTAGATCACTCTGTCTTTAAAGAAGAACAAAAAGGTTTATACTTCTCTCCAAATGTCTACAAGAGGATTCTCAGTAATAATGCATGACATAATGCCCAAAACTAGATTGTCATTCTGTACTGGCATAGGTCTAATATTGTTTTACAGATTGTTAACCTAAACAAATATCCCTTTAAGTGAATGAGAGCATGAAATTCAGGAGATAATGTGGAAACCAGAAAATGTGAAAAATTATGCTGGAATTTATCTGTACAAACTAAAACTACAATTGAATCTTCCCATATTCTCACTAATCTGTGACAGTGTATTGTAATTAATAATTTGGCTGCTTAGTCAGGAATTTATTTGGTAACCAAGCCTTCATTATAGTTACTCCAGTCCCTAAAATACGACAGATGTTTAGAAAGATTATAATCTTCTCAACTGGGTCACTTGAAAGTACTTTACCGTTCAATTAGCATTTTCACATAATTTGCCTGAACTAAATATAATAAAGGATTGTTTTCAGATTGTAAAGTCAAAGGAAAGTAAAATCACCTTTATGGTGAAGTTTTTACATTATCTTTACAGGATAAAGACTTTCCAGGTATGAGATTCTCCCTGACACACACACACACCTCCAGCCCTATTCACTCACTCATACG
This sequence comes from Cynopterus sphinx, assembly GCA_030015415.1. NCBI lineage: Eukaryota > Metazoa > Chordata > Mammalia > Chiroptera > Pteropodidae > Cynopterus > Cynopterus sphinx. Next base: position 79,173,475 of record CM057386.1, on the reverse strand, counting down.
CATATTTTCAGAGAGGAATCCTTTCACTGATCATGGTGCTGAAATGAAATTTTGATCCAGTGTCTCTACTACCAATATGGATGTAAGCCATGTGGGGAACCATACTGTGACTTACAAAACGAAAAACTACTGGGCTTCTGAGATTCTTTATGAAGAAAAGGTAAACTCTTTGCCTGATGCCTCCAATTGCTTAACTGGGTTTTGCAAAGAAATACTTTTTATAAACAGCTGTGAAATGAATACACACAACGCATATACACTCATACATACATACATAGTGCCTCTTTGGGTTTATACTTTTTAAATAAGATATCTCCATGAGCAGTGTGTAGCTCAGAGCACCATCCATATTTCCATCTCCAGAAATGTCAGGAGCAGCATGTACAGATGGATGAGGGTCTGTCCCTTCATAACAGGCAGTTATTACCACTCACAAAATAAAAATGCTTTTTAATCCCAAATTCTCATTAACTGAAAATTAATTCACACCCGTAAAGGTAGTATTTAACATACATTACAATTTGCTTCCTGGTGGCATGCCACTTCCATGCAAACAAAGAATAAATGACATGGAGGACATTTATATAAAATTAACTGATCACTCTCTCCAGAATGATGCTGAAAATGATTAGATGATTTTGACTCCACAAAAATGTTTGATTAACACAAGTAAATGAATAGAATTATTTATGCTCTAGTTGCTAAAAGGTTAACACCACCCCCAAGATTGCTTTTTTAAAAGACTATCCTTCACTAAGTCCAACCTTGGCCTTATTTACAAAAGTGAAAATCTGTATTAGAGAGACACCAGAAATAGGTGCTGTAGGAATTTCACGTAAGTAATATCTTATTATGAATATAATAATAAAGTTTTTTAAAGTTCATTTTTAACCTATCTCATTTTTTTTATGACAATGGAATGAAATGAACTTTTCCATTAAAAAATGAACTAGTGGAATCTATGGGGAGCCTACATCTTTAAAAATATGTACATAACCATTTCAGTTTATAGCATGTCCTACACTGGAGACAGTAATGCATCTCTGTCTCATTTCATTCTGGGAAGCAAAATATAAATCATGTTCATGTTTCTCTTAGATATGTGAGATCAAGTTTCCAGTATCTACCTTCTCATTTTTTTCCCCATCCACTGTGATAAGGATGACAGTCATAAAAATACTTAACACTCCTTTCTTTTTAGTCAATCACTGACTGAGTAGATTAGGTGAAGTAATTCTTAACTTTAATGAGATTTATTTCTTTCCCAGCTCCCGGTTCATGGAAATTCACACACAGAATGGTCCTTTTACAAACTTATGCCCTCACTCAAGAGAAAAACATGACTGCTGTTCAGACAGCTCCTGGAATGTAAAAAGAGGCGCAAACAAATCCAGAGACTTCTTCATTTCTATAGATTTGATTAAATTTATCATAGGAAAAGAAGAGCTTTTTCTGAATCGATGTTTAATTGATTCAGAATTAAAGATATAAAAGTACATTTTCTTTCTAGTAATACAAAAACAGAAAATATAATTATCAAGCAGACTTCTCAAAGAGAACTATCCTTAGGTGGGAAAACTGGACCACAATTTGAAATGACAAAACTTTATAAAAATCATAGACATTAGGACTAGGAAGAATCCATAGAAGTCTCTGATGATGAGGGCTAACAGTCAACAAGCACTCATCTTGGGCTTGGCATCATGAAAAAGGTTTTACACAGATATCTTCTTTAGTATACAAAAGAAGTGTATGAGGAAAGTATGATTATTACCTCTATTTTGTGGATAATCAAAGTAAGGCTTGTAGAGGTCAAGAAATTTTCCCAGGATCACACAGCCACCATGAGAAGTGCTTGAAACGGCACTGGGAGAGCCTGGCTCCAGAGTCCAGGTTCTATCACTCTTCTTAATGGGCTTTCTAAATTAACCCCTTATATTCATTGAAGCACACTGGGGTAATAAAATGTCCTGAACCATTTAGCCATGTAGGGGCAATACCAGAACTGAAAACAAGGCCAGCTGGGCACTTAAAAAAATTACTTCTTAAAGAAGGAGCCAGGACAGATGTCATTCCTTTTGTGGCACAAAAAGCAGAAGTGCCGCAGAAGCAGCAGTTTGTGGTTTTAGTGTGCCATTCGGATTAGCCTACTCCGGGATACTTTCCACTCCCCCCCTCCTCTGCCCCTGCCACTTGCCTCTATCCAGCCTCATAAAATACTCCTGTGTGTATTACACTGGCCGAGCACACAATTGTAATGCTGGCCTGGTGCGTGTAAATTGCCTCTCAGTGGGTGGCTATTATATTTATATTGGTTTAAACTGTTTCCATTGCCAATCCATTATGCTGGAATTCCCCCTTGCTGAGGGCAGCTGTGTTATTCTTTTCTTTGACTGAAGCCCAAGAACTATCTCTCCACATCTTTGGGAACCAGTCCTTTAAGGGTAAACATGTTGAGTCAGATGGGGCCTCTTCTTATCCCACTGCCACTAGCTAAATCAGGAACATATCCCTCTGGCTCCAACCAGTTCATATTGCTCATTTTTTAAAGAGATAGAAATTAGAGTGGAGCAAGAAAGTGATGTGATGCCTATTTATGTAGAAAGTCAAAGGAATGCACAGGGAATAACATTGTACTTTTACTCTGCTTCCCTAGAAGGCAAACAATTCAAGTTTAACCTAGAAAGAGAGTCCAGATGGCTCTGGGTATTTCTGTATGAACACCCTTCAAGTAAAATGCAAGTGTGTGAGTGCCCCTTTCTGAACAGAATCTCCTAGCGAACACTCAGGCTCTCAATACCAAACACACATTCTTTAAATAGAAGTTCCTTGGTTCTGCTTAGAGTTGACCAACAGTCAACTGGTAATTAAAACTGGTGACTAAAAGTCAAGAACTGATTGAACATCAGTAATATGCACTTCTATGTATAACTGCAAATCAATAATGTGTATTTCTATTTCTATGGTGATATGATAAAACTAGGAAGCAATTTCACAAGTTTGTTTCCTTAATCGCTATGTTAAACACTAAAAACTGATGACTATTGATAACCTACCCACTTGTCCTGTAATACAGACCTTTTCTCACAGGGGAAATCAGAGGAAAATTTTGGATATATTAAACTTATGGACACATTTGCAAAGACAGCCCCAAAAGCCTTTATCTGATGGTGTGTCAGATTCATCATTTTAATTGAAAATTTATTCCAAAGAGCGGTAGTTGTAAGAATAAATACAATCGAAAATAATTCCCCCTGTTAAAAATAGAGAGAGATTGCTCTCTTCTCTCTCTTCCTTAAAGCATTTACTTTAGAAAACTTAAAATGCTAAGTACTTTCTCCTTGCCTGGAAATATATACACAGCATATTCTTTTGAAAACTAGGTAGGACTTTTGTCATCTTTAAGATCCAGAAATGTTTTCCACAAGAGCTCAGGCACTGTCTCTAAAAAATGTAAACATCAAAGGATATAGCTCTCTTGTCTCCCAGTTTCTGAGGGAGGGTAGGAGCCTAACTTCAGTGAACAACTTGCTCCAAGTTGAAAAAATACCTCCTGACACCAAGATATGAGAAGTTCGTCTTTCCTCCAGATAAAGCCAATTAGCTAACACAGATGGTCATTCCAATGACCAGATAAAGTTAGAATGAACTATGTGTGATGAACAAATGGTACTGTCAAGTCCTCTTACCTGAGGACTGGTTATTGTTTATCTTGAAACCATTTATAAAATGGAGTATATCTGCTTGGATGTATAAGAAGGTGTCCTTCTATCTTTGAAATTGTGATTTCCTGTGATCAGCATTATTCTGCTTTAACGCTTATTCAAAATAAAATTAAATTAAAAATAAAATAATAATAAAAAATAATAAGTAATAAAAGTGAGTAAAAATTTCTCTCTTAGTTTTTTGGAGAGTATTTCTGGATTGGGAGAAGATTTTGTTTTTAATTGTATTCCCCAAACATTGTTAAGTTTTGAAAGGAGAAAAATTTATATGGACTGTAGAGGCCTTGTGCAATGGAGCAGGCTTTCTTTTAAAAGACTCAAGTCCTCCCATCTAATATACCAAATTGCACTGCACAAACCAATCTCTGTTTAAGTCAGGACCACAGTCAGACATAAAGTGCTTGTTCTGCTTTTTGCTTATAAGTGTAATGTACTTTGGGTTCATTAAACTGACATTACCTTGTTGCACTGAAGTCTCTATAGCAAAAAAAGAAAAATAAAGCTTTTCACATGTTCATAAAAAAAGTAGATAAGGGTAAAGTTGAAAATTATTTCAAGGAAATTTTAAAAATCAAAATAATTTATTTTATATATATGTATGTGTGTACATATATATATATAATTCACATGTATAACAAATTGTAATAAAGTGCTTGCTATCTGAGAAGGGTAATTTATTTGGACTGAATTTTGGTTCTTATAGTTAAAATATATGCCAGTCATTCCTAAAATTTAGTAAGCATTAAAGTCAACTGGGAAGCTTGTTTTAATGTGGTTTCACAGGACCTGCCCCTGAGATTTTGGTTCAGTAGATATGGAGTGGGTCCCTGATATTCTCATTTTTCAGAGCACTTCCGGTGATCCTGATGCAGAACTCTAAATTAAAGAAACACTGACATATCCAGTAAATACATGACATTCCAAATTCCAGCCTAAATTGGAACTAAGACAAATGTGGTCTCATTTTTAAATTAACAAAAAACACATAATGAATTATTAGTTTTAATTCAAGGACTATTTAGTTGTTACACTATTTTCATATGTATAGTCAGAAAAGAAAGATACTTATGGAGAGAAATAAAAAAAAAGTTTACATTAGTGTTTCAATAAAAAAATAAATAAAACCTAGAATTATATTTAAAAGCACTAGATTAATTTGCAATACCAGAAGCCAGAGAACGAGGAAAATAACACTACATTAAAATAAGAATTAAAAAAGAATAATTTGACCTTCAAATTCCACACCAAAAATGTTATAAACCAGTAGAAACTTGATTTAATTATGCTGGAAGGGAGAATTCAGCACCTGAAATATCAAACAGATAAGTCTTCAATGAGTGGAGAGAGGGCTACAGTTCCCCCAGAGAGGCACGCGTGGTACCTGGATAGTGCACAAACTTAAGGATTTCTGGGAGGCAAATTCAATGAGAATTACTTTGGAAATTTTTCCTTAGAGGCACAAAATTTTAGCTTATGTCACTATGGAAAGATTAGCACTGTTGAAATTGAACTCCCTTGGTGAGAGTTAGAAGAGAGCAGTATCTCCTGTTAAACCTGCTGCAGGTTTCCAGGTAACTCAATCTCAATTTCTTTGCTTTTAAAGCCCCCCAAAGCTTTATAAAATGCTGCTGATATACTTTCTCTTATGACACAGATCAGTACTGTCATATAGAAAAGTATTCCTGACTCTCTCTCCATGATACTTCAGTTATTAACATTGCCTTCTTATATTTCAAATCAGTAAAGTTTTTTAGTCATAGAAAGAAGATGCTGCACTATTCAGCCTTAGAAAATAACAGGTCATCTTCCAACATAAAACAAAACAAAATCCAGCATAAGACAGTCACATAAGGCCCGATGTGTTGTAGAACTGGATCTCTACGTTCTTTCCATTCTTTTTCTTCTCTTTATCCATTTTTATGTCATTGACACCTGATGTCTGCCTCTTTTCTATGTTAATACTTTATAATTCTTTTTATATCCTTGTAAAACTATTCTACTTCAAAAAAAAATAAGTACTGAACACAGTGATTTATTCTATTTCTTTGTTGGCTTCTTTATCTCAATTTCCTCATAATATATTCTAACTATGAAAGAATTTTTTATCTCTATGCTTTACACTCCAGCATTCTTTCTTTCCTTGATTCCATTTATCATCACTCATTTTTATACATTACTTATTTTCTCTGTTATGGTCTGAATTGTGCCCCCCCAAAAAAAAAAAAATTCCCATGTTGAAGTCCTAATCCCCAGTAACTCAGATGTGACTATTTTTGGAGATAGACTATTAAAGTAAAATGAAGCCACATAGGTGGGCCCTAATCCAATATGACTGGTGTCTTGTTAGAAGATATTAGGACACAGACCATGCAGACTGAAGGATGACCATGTGAGAACACAGATAGAAGGCACCATGTACAAGCCAAGGAGAGAGGCTTCAGGAGAAGCCAAACTTAACAACACCCTGATCTTAGACTTCCAGCCTCCAGAGATATAAGAGAATAAATTTCTGTTGTTTAAGGCACCCAATCTGTGATAGCTTGTGATGTAGCCATAACAAACTAACATACTCTATTTCCATCTTTCCGTGTCTTTCTTTAGGTTTATTAGAGTTCATCCTTGTTTTTTGAACATTTAGAGCAGCAGGCATGCCACAGCTGTTCCTCACTTTTATTCTTATATATTATATACTTACTTATATTCCTTTCTATTGACCAACACATAAAATATTAAAAATATTTGAAAATGCTTATTTAGCACAAAGATTGTTCCATGAGGGTCTCAACTTCCCTGTAGTATAGTTTTACCCTCTATAAATTGTAAATAATAGTATTATTAATCTCATATAAGACCATTGCAAAGATTTCATTTATTAATCCATAAAATGTCTAAAACAGTATCTAGCACATAATAAGCCAAAGTAAATATTGGCTGTTGTTATTATTATTGCTTTCTTTAATTCAGTGAGTATCTACTGAGTGCTTATCTTGTGCCAGGAACTGCATTCATGGATCTCTTGGTCAATTGGGAAAAATGGCACAATATACAAACTAACCAATACATAAATAAATACTATCACATTTTGATAAATACTATGCTATCAATTTTAAAAAGTGACATGATACATAGAGGTGGCTATTTTAAACTTAGTGATCTAAAAAAGAGACAGTCACGTAAGGCCCAGATGGCTTTCTAAAGAGAAGCTGTAGGAGTGGCTGGTGCAAAGGCCCCAAGGTGGAAATGAGTGGTGATTTTAGGGAGTCTAACAGAAGTCTAATGTGCTGCAGTGCAGTGGGTAGGAAGGCGAGTTACACAAAATGAGGTCAGCTGTGGATATAGGGAGGCCCAGTTTGTATTGGACGTTATAAACCACTGAGGTTTTGAGAGGCTAAACAACTTGCTGACATCAGCACTACATGCTATTTTGTAGACAGAGCTTAAGAGGAGCTGGACTCATAAATGCCTGGAACTGGGGCCTCAGGGTCATCAGGAACCTCTCTCTCCTCAACTTGTTTCTTCCTTGTTCTGCATCTTATCTACATTTTCTCCCTCCTGCCTATTGTACTCTAAAAGGGACATTTTAAGGAGAGTTCTACTTGGCTCAGCTTGGGCCTCAAATTTATTCTTGATGCAATCACCACTATGAGTTATACATTGATCCCTGTATCCAGATGAAAGAATGACAGCTCTAACTAAGATCACAAGGTTTGAAGGAGTTTCCCAGAAGAAGGAATGTGCCAGAATAAAGCAATATATTTCCTCTACAGTCTAAAAGGAAGCTCCTGCTGGGAAGCAATGTGTAGGCATATGGGCTTGGTTTGTTCCTTGGATTGTAAAGGGGAGCTCAATAAGGGAAAGTGGGAGCGTGAGACTGCCTAGCTCTGGGGGTAGGCTGTTCTCCAGCACATTCTTTCATCTCAGTCTGAGCAGGTTTAATAGAACTTTGTGATAAGGTAGCCTAAGTGACTTTTATTCTTATGTCTAGATTTTTTGAAGTTTCTTCACAATTATGTGTTATTATTTTATCAGCAGTCTAGAACTTGGGGTTTTTGCTAACACAACCCTGTGCATTTTCTGGCTGGTCTTCTCATGCCTCAACCACAGAATATGACCATTGGGGAGGTGGTCAGAGCTGGTGAAGTGCTGAGCTGCTGTTCAGCACACCGCCATGCGACTGGGATTTCCCTGGAGGGGAAGTGCTAGTGCATGTGCACTTTATAGAAACTGCTGTGAACTTAAAGATGCCTCTGATTACAAACAGTTACCAAAATATAAACTGTGCATTTTAAAAAATTATTTTAGTCCTAGAAATTTACCATGAGGAGACACTGGATAAATCAGTCAAAGTATACATGTAAGGATGTTGTTTATAGTAAAAACATAATTTGGGAGAAAAAAGAAAGGAAAGAGGTAGCTAGGATAGGGAGTCTGTTTAATGTGTTGTCTGCCATGGAAGGAAGGTAATTCATTCATGCTGTCAGTAAGAATTCTCTACATCAGGAAGAGACACTTACTGGAGTATCTTCCCATAGTACAAAAATCCCCTGACTTTAAGGTTCATCTCTCTCCCCCAATCCACAGAGATATACTGCCAATACCTATCCAGTCATTCATTCATACAACCAAGATATAATGTGTGACTGCTGTAGATGATAGATACACCAAGGAACTGTAGCTCTGTTTTTTTGTTGTTGTTTTTTTTACCATCAAGTACTGTGCTGCTATAAACATTTTAAGATATGCCTTTGGTTGACCATATGTAAGCCCTATTGCATATATAGCTAGGTGTTACTATGTTCAACTTTAGTATATACAAGAACAGTGCTGTTGAATAAAAATGTAATGCAAGCCATAAATATCATTTATAATTTTTAGTATTTACATTAAAAGTAAAAAGTCACAGATGAAAATAATTTTAATAACATATTTTACTTAACTCAGTATATCCAAAATATTCTCATTTTGACATGTAGAGTTAATGTTTTAAAAAATTATTAATAATAAGATGATAGGCTAAAGAAGCTGTGGTACATATATACAATGGACTATTACTCAGCCATAAGAAGAGATGAAATACTGCCATTTGCAACATGGATGGACCTCGAGATAATCAGGCTAAGCGAAATAAGCCAGAAGAAAAAGTTGAAAATCACATGAGATCACTTGTATATGGGATATAAACCTAAAAGCAAAGAATGAACAGGACAAACAAACAAAAACACATGGACATGAACAATAAACTAGTGTTTATCAGAGGGTAGAGGTTGGAGGACGATGAGAGGTAGAGTAAAGGGGATAAAATTAAAAGTAAAAAATAGAAAAATAAAAATAAATTATTAATGAGATATTTTATATCATTTCTTTTTTCCCATAGGAGATTTTTAAAACATTGTATATGTACAGCACATCTGTTTAAACCAGCCACATTTCAGGCATACATGTGGTTAGTGACTTCCAGACAGTGACATTTTGAAGGGAAGGAATTTTTGTCTCTATTATTTAATGCTGTGCATAGGAAAATTTTACATTTACCTCAACATTTGCCTAGAATATAATAAAATTAAGTGATGTGTTTCATCGAAACCAGTTCAAACCAGTTGAAGCTGATAAACTACTAAGAACTTTGAGTGACCCAGAAATGTCAGACTATCACTGGGCCTAAAAGAAAATTTTTTCCTCACTAATGACCATGTTTCCATAACTATGTGTGGTTCACTATGACTAGAGGTGACATCCAATGGTAAAAATAACACTAAGGACATAAGCAGAGTCGTACATGATTTTGTACACATTAGGGATTTTATCATTTAGGTCAGTAATTCTTAAATGTTTGAGTATGTATGACTCACCTGGGAAACTTGTCATAAATGGAAATTTCAATTTTAGAATGTACAGTAAAATGTAAATATTAAAAGACTGAGTCTGATGTAGGAGGCCCAAAGCCCACACTCAAATACACAGTGTTATATTTGAGAAAACCTAAGAAAGTCTTGAAGCAAGTGAAAGATGTTTCAGTCTGGGTTTTTTTTGTTGTTGTTGTTTTTGTTTTTTTTTTTTTTGTTTTTTTTTAGAGCTTTCTTGTAGAAACAGCATGGATTTCATGGGGTGAGACCGTAAATAGGGAGAACCAATACTAAGCTGCTGCAATTTTTCAGGTAGAAAATAATAAAAGCCTGAAGTAGAGCACTTTTGGCCAGAGATAGGAGAGGATGAATTCAAGGGATATTAAGACTGTTTGAACCTAGTGTGGTGTGGAAAGTGAAGTCAGGAGAGAAGCACGGGGTATCCAGCTGCAATTACTAGGTAAGCCATTGTGCTGGTATCCATCAAGATAAGAAATACTAAAGGGAAGTGGAAAATGAATGTTTGTCCATTCCAATGCAGAACATGAGCATGCTATTTGAATGGATATATTGTCAGTTTCTCTCAACCCATCTGCCATTTCTGGCTAGCAATTGTCATAATGGAGCCATTGTGATATTAGAAATGGAGTAATTAAACAGAAATATCAAGAGCTACTATTGCCTCAGAAATATCTAATACTCTGACCTGTGAAATACCCTGAAAATCCATGTTTAATTCTTGTTAAAATGTTTTTTTTATAATCAAAATGACTATATAACTCCTCCTTTTCTCAAAGTTACTAGAGAACCCCAAAGTTATCTGATTCCTCTGAGGAAACATGGACACCAGAGAGACCTAAAAGAGTATTCAATTAAGTAGACAGAGAATTGCAGCATTATATCCTTCCTGGGGTTAACAAGAAAAGCTTTAGACTTATCAAGGATTAATAATAAGGACACTGATGCCAGAAACAAACCTTGCAGTGTCAACCAGAACCCTTGATATCATGGAATGAGGCCTTATCATGCCTTAGTCCTCTTTAGGAAGTTTTCAATGAAAGAAACTTCTCAGGTTTTGTTAGAGAATCCATGCCTGAATAGACCTGATTGAACTATTAAAGTCAAGATTCTGACATCCAGAATGAGGAAAATTAGAGAAACAGTCTGTTTTTAACAATGTGAGTGTGTGCACTGCACATGGTGATAGCATGTATTTCAGTAAAAAGTTACACTAATACAATAGGTTTTTGTTGAATTAAGTTGTTTCCTTCTCTGCAACACCTCAAAAGGTACATAACAGAGACTTCCCTGACACTTGCAGAAGATAGCTGGACAGGGTATAAACACTGTAGTATCTCCCTCTGTGAGCTTTCATTTTATTGCTGGGATAGCAAGTTGAAACCAAATTTTTATGATTTTTGTGATTTTATGTTTTTATTTTATGCCCAGAATTTTTTATAATTGCAGGAGCTGCCTCCCAGGGCTTTAGAATTTCCTGTTTTTCTAATGTGGCTGGTATTTCTGCTTGAATCTAAGCCATGTTTACCATAGGATTCAGACTGAAATATACTTGAAATATATGAACTCAGTTCAAGGACAATGGATTAGGCTATCTCATTTACTCTGACTGGCTTCCAGATGCCTACCCAAATCCTTTCTTTAAAATTCTCCAATAAGTAACATTAAAACTAAAATGAGAATTCTCTATGATGCCTGCTGGGCATCAAAAAGTTGAAGTATCAATCGCTCAGTGCCAGCACAGAACTGGTGAAAATAGTGGCAACGACATCAGCATTGAAAGTGCTCCAGTCCCTCTTGCAGCAACACTGATGCCTTTGAGATTTTATCAAGGAGTTAAGGTTTGGGGGATCATTAGTGACAAGACCCACTGTTTGATGAGACAGAGTGGAGAGAAAGAAAATGGTCGATTCTCTTTGGCTGTCCCTTCCCAGTCTTCTCCACTTGTTCTCCTCTCTGACCTCTAAACACTGAAGTACAAAACAGCTTTAGTCTTTAGAGCTTTTCCCTTATCTATCTATACTCATTACATTTGTGATATAACATTAGTGATAACATTTGTGATATCAGACTCTCCATGCCTCTCTCTTGACTTCATTTTCCACATCACACTAGGTTCAAATAGTCTTAACATCTCTTGAATGCACCTTTCCTTATCTCTGGCCAAATTGCTCTACTTCAGGCTTTTCTTATTTCCTACCTGAACAATTACAGCAGCTTTGGTTTAAGGCCTCAACCACCCCATGCCCTAATGATTTCCAAATTTATACTCCCAGCCTCAGCTTTTCTCTAGATCTTTTGATTGGTATATCTAATAGCTATTTAATAGTTTCATCTGGATATTCAATAGGTATTTCAAACTCACCATATCTAAAATCAGATTTTGATTCTTCTCTCTAAATCTCCTCTTTCCATAATAATTTTCTTCTTCAAAATGGTAACTCTATTTTTCGAGTCTTAGCGTCTCCCTTGATTTTTCTTTTTGTTATACCCCATATCCATATTTCCAGGCCCATTTTCAAGACTGATAATTCAAAATTTCTGGGACTAGTGTTCTAAAATCTGATTTTTAGATTGCTCCCAGGATATTAGGATAATCATTGAGACTTAAGAACCATGAGACCTAAAACTAGTTCTCAGAGTTTCTGGGAAATCCCTTCTGAGAACTCTTGAAGCTACTTGGGAAGAACTTGAGGGGGCTGGAATTACAGAGGGTGGGCCAGACCAAAGTCAGATAGATACACTTTCATAACAGTTATAATCTTGTTCTACTTCCAGGCTGCCCCAGAATGGGAAGTGTGGGTTATAACAGAAAATTAATGATTTAGACTTAAAATCACATTTAGCTTAGAAACTTCAGACTAGCCCCTTCTGTCTTTCTGGTGAGATACCAGAACCCACAGCTCAAAGGAAAATGTAGAAATAGTCCTTGTTTATAGTTGTATGGAGGCAGAGGATGAAAGGAAGCCTTGGCCTTCACATTCCTGAAGGCAAAATCTGTAAGTTGTGTTTCACACAGGACTGAAATGCAGTAGTTATTACTTGGTGTGTAACAGATAGAACCTGGGAATAGAAGTCAGGACCACCAGAGTCTGGTCAAATATTTGTCCCTAATTGTATATAAGACTTCAAGTACTTTATAGAGTAGCTCTGGGCCTCCACTCTTTCTTCTGTAAACTGAGGTCCTTTCTCACTCCAAGGGCCTACTGAATTCATCATGATCTCAGCCCTTCAGCAACTTAAAAGAAATATGCCTTAAGTACTCTTCTCTCCTGAAAATGATAGGAAGGGTGTCAGAATAGGTAGAGTTGGGCAAGAACAAAGGTACAGGAGTCAGTTAGAAGTAATTCAAGAAAATCAATATGGAATAAGCTAATATGAATTGATTAGGCCAACTGCATTAGGAGAGGACCTGTCAAGTCTGACGATGTGTTTAACCACAGCAGGAAAAGTAAAAATGATGTTCAGTTGAGTGCGTCTTAAGTGCTGTAATTACAACACTAGTTTATTTTAATTCTGAAAATATCTGTTCTCCATTTAAACAGACTACACTGAAAAGGACTTGCCTTTTTTACCCCCAAGCAGGCCAGATGAACAAAAGTCATTTTCACGGTACTCCTGGGGTGGCAATATGGACAAATGTATGCAGCAAGTTTCTTTTCAAGTAGATTAAGTGAAGGAAAAAATTTAACACAGAAGCTCAGCAATCCTGCTAAGTTCTCACTTGCAAACATACATGAAAAAAAAAATTGTGTGGGAAGGAATGGGTTTATGCTTGCTCAGGGCATCAAGAAAGCAGTGAAGGAAACCACAGACCTGGCTGAGGACTGCTTAGTCTTAACTAGCTTCCCTAGAGAACATGGCACCCAAGATTATCTGAGAACTGGGTGGAAAATGACAAGTATATAACACTCCTTCATAGGTAGACAGTGTTTTTCATATTCAGAGCTCTTTAATGTTTTCCTCAGTAGCCTTGTTAGATAAGAGAGGAAGTGATTATATCCTCAGTTTGTGAAAGGGAGAATCAAAAATGAAGCATCAAGCAATTTGCACAGAAAATAATTGATGTCAGTGTCCAACCAGTATCAGGCCTCAGGGGTTCCTGGTATTGAAGCCAGAGCCCTGAATATGAGGCCCAGAGCCTGGGTCTGAAGAGCTTATATCAGAAGATCAAATGCTCAAGCACGGCCTCATAATTAAAAGCGATTGGACAAAACTCAGTCATGGTGCAGAATAATACAGGCAGATTCATAACTAAAATGACAAATAAGTGGCACTTCACTTTAAAATTAAATTAATTTCCTAGAGCTTATTTCTGTAGGCATATCAGCATTTGATTAAATCAGTTATGCATTGATAAGAAAGCAGAGATTAAAGCGAAGAAAATTCTGGATGCCTGAATTTATCTCTAAAGAGTAGTTGCAACATTTTCAAAAAGAATTAAAGTTAATTTGAATTAGCAAAAGCTTAAATATAACTCTCGCTTCCTCCATATCTAGCCTTTCTGTTTCTTGTTTCCATTCAACTCTTTTTTCTTCAGTGTTATTGGCAAAAAGATGGAAATATAGAAAAAAAAACCTTTAATTCAAAGACTACAGGGAATTTATAGACTATATATCAATAACTTCAAATTTTAGCTGTGATGGAGTTTCATTCATGAATAGGAATGTCTTCATTCAGGCTTCCCTTGGTCCTTAGTTGGGAAGAACATGTTCAGGAGAGCACTCCTAAATCACACCTGAAGATCAGACTATTTATCTATCATCTATCTCTGGTGATTTATAGGGGTAAAAAAATGAGGGCTCAGAGGTCAGACTGTGTGTGTTTGATCTTGACTCTACTACTACAGACCTGTGTGCCTTTAGGCAGGTAAGTCTTAGAATTCATAGCTATTAAGTGGTGACAATGTTTGAAATGTTTATTATTTAATTGTTTCCCTGAAAATTATAAAAAGTAATATGTATAAATAAATTAGCATAGTATCTGGTGGAAAGCAAATATTCAACAAAGCTTAGATATCAAACAATGTTTTGGCTTCTTCTAAAAAATTACACAAACTTAGTGACTTAAAACAGCACAGATTTACTACCTAATGGTTCAATAGGTTAGGAGTCTAACATAGATTTCACTGGACTAAAATCAGGGTGTCGGCAAGCTACATTCCTTCCTGGAGGTACTAAGGGAACTATGTAGAAAGGGGTGGAGGAAACTAGAGAGAGATTTTCTTGCCTCCATCTTCACAGCGAGTAATATTTTTATCTCTCTGTCCCTTTCATCAACAGTTACATCTCTAATCTCTTCCACCTTCCTTTTCCATTTTTAAGAATTTATGATTATGTTGGACTCACCTGCATACTCCAGGACTTTCTCCCATCTTAATTCATTTCATGTAGTTGCTCTTCTAGCAACTGTGATAAGTAGAATAAAGCCACCTAAAGATATTTGCATCCTAATTCTTGGAACCTGTTAATGTTACCTTCTATGGCAAAAAGGACTGTGCAGATGTGACTAAAAATCTTGAAATGGGGAGATTATCCTGGATTTTCAGAGTAGCCTCCAAACGCCATCACAAGTGTCCTTGTGAAAGGGAGACAGAAGGAAGTTACGTGTACAGAATAGGAGAAAGCAACATCACCACAAAGGCAGTGATTCCAGTGATACAACCACAAGCCAAGGAACACTAGCAATGATCAGAAGCTGGAAGAGTCATGGAACAGATCTTCCCTTTGGGTAGAAGCACAGGACTGCCAGCACCTTGTTTTCATCCAGTGAAGCTGATTTCAGAGTTCTGGCCTCCAGATATGTGATACAATCAATTTCCATAGTTCTAAGTCACCAAGTTTGTGCTAACTTGTTGTAGCAGCCACAAGGAACTAATACAACAACTATAATTCCATCTGCAACCTTAATTCTCCTTTGCCAAGTAATGTAGTTTCAGGTTTGGGGGATTAGAACATGGTAAAGTTTGGGAGACCATTATTTTGCTTAATATTCTCCTTCAACCCATCAACCTATAAATATATCTCTATAGCTCCCTCCACCCCTTTCCACATAGTACACTGTACCACAGCTCTTCCTTTAAATTCTACAACTTAGTGACTGAGAGTGTTGGTTCTGAAGCACGTCTACTTCAACATTTACTAGATGTGTGACCCTGGGAAGTTACTTAATTAATTTTTTTCACAAATAAAGTAAAGATAATTTAGTACCACCTCATGGGATGGTTGACTTAATCAAATGATATAATGCATGTGAAGTTCTTAGAGTATTGTTTTGCACATCATAATCTTTCAGCAATGTCACACACGATTATGATCCTTTTCATCACCATCATCATCATCATCGACAACTTGGTGGTTGAAGAACATGAGTATAACAGTTTTCACAGTAATACTGGCTTAAAACAATAAACATTTATTATGTCATGATTGTGTTGGTCATCAGCATTTCTGATCAGTTTTGGACAATTCTTCTGCTGGTGTCACCTGAGCTCACTCATGTGGCAGCACCCAGCTTGGCAAGCTGCATGGTCCAAAGTGGTGTCATTCCTGTGGTTGGTTTCTGATGCTACTGCCCACAAGGTGTCACATCCTTACATACCAAACACTGTTAAAATCTGGGGGCTAGTCCAAGCTCCTGTACATGGCAGTCTCAGGACAAGACTTGTATCTTGAGGCCTAGACTGAAAACTCCCAGTTGTCACTTCTGCTATATTCTGTTAGTCAAAGCATGTCTTAAGAATAGTCTGAATTTGAAAGAGGGGCAAGACTGACTTTCCCTCTAGATGGCAGAAATAGAAAAGTCACTTTTCAAAGGGGCATGCATAGAGTAAAGGCTGGAATTTGTGGTCATTTCTGGCAATTTAACACAATGAGTTTTAGGGAATAGTCCTAGATCTGAAATTTTACAAATGCATGACCTTGGGCAAAATCTCATAACCTTCAATACAATCACAGCTTTTGAGAGCCTATTACATACCAAACATTGCTAAAATCTGGAGATGTTAAGAGAGCCTGAGATATTTCTTCCTCTAAAGAAAGTAGTTTGTAAAACCAAGGTAACATTTACCTTAAAGGATTGATGTGAGGATGAAATAGGTGATGTATATAAAATGTCTAGCACAGTACTTGGCAGTAACTGGCATATAGGCACCCAATAAATGACTGTTATGATTATTATTCACGTTTCATAAGAATGTCCAGATTCACTTATAACTTGGTAAGGAAGGCAAACATCTCTATTAGTCTGCTCAGACTGCCATAACAAAACACCATAGATTGGTGGCTTAAACAACAGAAATTTCTCTTTCAGTCTGGAGGTGAAGAAGTCCAAGATCAAGTTTTCAGCAAGGATTCATTCCAAGGTCTCTTCTCTGGGCTTATAGGTGAGTGCCATCTCACTCTGTGCTCACATGACCTCTTCTTTGTGTATGTGCATGGAGAGGAGAGCAAGCTCTCTGATGTTTCTTCTCATGACACTAATCTTATCATGAATACCCCACCCTCACGACCTCTTCTAATACTTACCTCCCAAAGGCCCTGCCTCCAAATGCCAATATATTAGGGGGAGGGGGAAAGGATTTTAGGACTTCAACATATGAATTTTGGGAGAAAGCAAATATTCAGTTCCATCTAAAGCATTTTTATCTTTCAGGCCCAGTGGAAAAAAGCTGGGATATGAGCTCTCTACTGGCCTGGAATTGATTTCATAGCATTGAATTGGAACTATCTTTTAAATAAACATTTATAATCAAAACTAAAAGTGTACATTCAACCTCAGATTTGTTCTATACATACATTTATATGCATACAATTTTATGCATAGAGTGCAATTACTAGAGCTATAAACACATAATGCACTAATTTACTCTTCGACAAAGACAGGTGTTTAAATGCCTTTCAATGTCCAGGGAGTGGCAAAGCTTGGATAATAACTTCAGTCTCAGACACAGCTTATTTTTTGTTCAAAGGCTTATTGAAAATCCTGGGTGTCAGAATCAGACAGTATGAAAAGAGAACGGAACTGAGAGTCCAACCACCTGGCTTATGGACCCAGCATTAGCACTAACAAGCTCTGTGACCTGAAGTAACCTCTCACAGCCCCAGTCTTTTAGTGCATGATAAGCAGAGAGATTGGCTTAGGGTTCTTGCGCTGTGTACCATGGTACCCTGGAGTAACATAGACCTGCAGCAGAAATAGGAGACATGGGCAGCTTGAAAGCCCTCAGCATCCATTTCCAGCTCAGTACCTGTCCCCTGTATAGCCTCATTTAAATCATTTTAAGAAAAGATGCAGTATAGAAAATATTTAAATATTTGGCAGTCAGTGTTATAGACAAGTTTGAAAATTTACTGTGCTTACGAAACAACTGAGGATGTTGCTGAAATTCAGATTCTGATTCAGTAGGTCTAGGGTGTGCTCTGTATAGTTAAGGAACTGGACTAAAATATAAATCTTTAAGTCCAAATGTGTCATTTACTAAGAAAACTATTTCCAGTACAGGTGCATGGTTATCAAATGAGAAAGGAAGATCAAACTTTGTAATTTTAGAAATATTCCAACAGATCTTATATCCAAAGAGCCTTTTCTCCAGAAAAAAAATAAAATAAAAAAGCAGATCTGAAATTGCATTTGGAGGGGCAGGTACACGTATATCGATTTAGATGAAGTGAGTAGGTGTCTCAACCTTCATGTGGAATTCCAAGCAAATTTCCTCAAGGGTTCAGTGCAGTTTATTACCTTTTCCATTGTTCTTTTCATTGTCTCACTCTTCTACACAGCCTGTTTCCAGGTAAGATGGGAAAAAGAAAAACCAAAATACCAATATTATGAAAGAATTTTTCTACAGTATTTACAGTTCAGCCAGAATTGAGAAGTAACAAACAACAAACAAACAAACAAACAACAACAACAAAGCAAAACCTCACAAGCAAAGCAAATCTTGAGGCTATCCAATTTGGCAGAGCCCAGAGCAATTAAGAATCTTATGGGGAGGATGTCTAAAGTTTTGGGCCTCTGAAGGCTTCCCATCATTCATTTCAATACCAAGAAATTTCTAGTCCCTGAAGCACTGGTTTCCCAACAAGTCAGGTAATTAGCTTGCTATCAGAGAACAAGTCTTAACACTATTATGTTCAGAGATACCAACCTCCCTGATGAATCATGTTATTAGAAGCTGCAAAGATAATCCAGAGACGAATAGTTGGTAAAACCTCATGAAAACTGGCAAAGATGAATTAAATTACTTTACAGAGACTAAAGAACAAATTCGAAATGAGGCCATTTCTTATTCAAGAATACTTCCTCCAGGTTCTCTCAGAATGTAAACATGAGCCTCTCTGCAGAGGATGGGGTCACCCACTGCCCCGGGAAAGCAGTTTGAATTTTATTACCTTGGTGCTCCCCGGCAGCATCCACACTTCAGGAGGCACAAACCCCGCTCCCCTTTACTTTGTCTCATGTGCCAGTTTCCAGCTCTCATAACATTTTAATTAAATTTGGGCTTGTCTTTCTCTCTCACCTTACTGTCTGCATCAAAGGAGAAGCTTTTCACATGTCGCCTGGCTGGGGTCCTGAGACTCTTCCATTCTAAAAGCTGGCTGCTTTGCCATACAAGGAGAGAGGCAATTAAATCAAAGCAGAGGTAACCTGCAGCTTCTAGCAGGGAGAGCTGCACAATGTGACTTATATATGAAGGTAATGAATTCCATAATGCAAATTTACATATGGGTCAAATAAGAAATGGCTTTGCATTTGATAGTATACTGGGTATTAGGTAGTTGTCACACAATAAATAATTCATCTTACATAGTCACTTGCTATGTAAATGATAGTCTATGTTTATTAACGCATTTAGCACTTAAAATAAAATGGACAGCTGGGGCCAAATGATTCTCTCAGGACATATTACCATTACCACTCCACAGTGAGTTTAACTCTTCACTTCTAAAGATGGTAATAGGGATATTAATCGAATAGGGCATGGGATTCATTCTGATAAAGTCAGGTTATACAAAACCAAGTGAATAATTTTAATACGCTTTGATGTCACTGACTTTGGCACAGTTTGGGTTAACAGTGATGATTCACAGATCAATCTGATTGGGATTCAGTGAAATTCAAGAAAATGACAAAGGTTAGCTATATTCAAGTGGCAAACTCCATTTACATTCATTTTCTTTAAATGCCATTTGGCCACATGAAAAACACATTTAACCTTCTAACCTTTCAACCTGCTTCCTTGGTTTCTTTAAAGTAGCTATTTATGAATCTTCTGCACAAATATTTACCACCATTTGGACATCAAATCTATGGAAAGGAGTAGTCATTTTCTCACTTTGGAAACATGCTGGAAATGGAGTTCTGGGGACTGCAGTTGAACTTAGCCAAGTTGACACAACCAAAAGTAATTGCAGAGCTAATATCCAAACCTAGATCCATCAACCTTGAAAATGCATGTCTTCTCCTAAGGAGAATGTGGTAATTTTATAAATGGAAGAATTGTGGTAATCTGCGCTATAACTTTAGAATTCAAACAGCTTTTCAGAGAAACTCTCCTGCATTTTCCTCATTGAGCATTCTATAAGAGGAACATTCTTTTAACATTGCAAGAGTAATGCTAAGAGGATGAGCAACGTGGCTCCAGCTCCTCTGCCAATGACTGGATTTCAGTTCACACAGAAGTGACAATAGCAGCAGTACCAGCAGCAATAGGACATGATTTGCTCTTGGAATGGCTCATCTTTGCAACTGAGGATGCAGTCTCAGTGACCAGTAATAATAATGGATTCACAAGCACAGGTTAGCTTACCTGGAATAGCAAAGAGATACTTGATAGACTGGGCATCATAAAAGGCTGGACATACCAGAGCCAATTATGTAGGGAACTGGGGCCATTAGAATTTGAGTAGTAATATCAATGGGACTACAGTCAAACTTTCCAGCTAGTGACATCTCAGAAACTTATGTGGTACTTGCATTTTCATATTTACAAACCAGTGTCCACAGAATATTCTAGGTCACAGGGTCCCTATGACACGGTGGTAGTAAGACAGCGCCCAGTCTAAGGTCTGAAGACCAAAGCCAATGGGCAAGCAATAAGAATCATGTTGTTAGGATTGAGTTGAAAATGGAATTGGACTCTCAGAAGGGGTAGACTTAGGGACTGGACATGTGACAGAAATGCTGTAATATTGTAAAACCAAAACCAGAAGTAAATAGGTAGGAATGTGAAGGAACAAGCTACATAGCCAATCAACTATTCCCTTAAGGTTATACAAACTTGCTACATCTGGTAACATCTCCACTTTTCCATCTGACTGCATACAACGTAAACCCTGGCTTTCCTGGTCCACCTGGTCTCTTTATCGATTCCTAACCACACTTCACTATTAACCCCAAGTGTTTCCTATGTAAGGGTGCAGTAAGAGTTCTTGGTGGAAATTTCAGAGCCAAACGAGAGATAATATAATAATCCTAACAGGAAAGTAACTAACTCTAACTTTTCATTGGTTGAAAAAATTACCATTTGGCTAATTTAAGTAGACTTTGAAAAACTTTTCTGAAAAATTTAAAAATCAGCATAATGCTGCCCTCCACCCTTCCCCTGTGGAAAGTTATATTATGATTAATCACAGATGTAAAATACAAACAATATAAACATACAATTGAAAAATAAACAATTTATTATATTAAAATTGGAATGAGAAAATCAAATTCCTTTGAATTTCTTAGGAGGGTAGACAGGAGAGATAGAAAACCCAAAATATGAAAATATATAAGAGATTTTTATTAAAATAGGGGTTATCAAAATTCCACATAGATTTCAAGAAATTTCTGTATATGACATAGGCAGTAAATATATATGTTTTATATTTTCATATATCTGTATGTAATACAGATATTATGTTATTTGTTTTACTTCTGGTAACTCACAGCTAGAACTATCAGTAGAATGGGGAAAGAATGCAGCAAATATAATCGAAATATGGAGAGAGAGAGAAGAGAAATAAATAGAGGAGCAATGAGTGAACAGGAAAGAGATGAAGACAAAGAAAGGGAATGAGAAGGAAAAACATAAGGGCAGGACCTGCGGAGGAGGTGAGGCAAAGAGAGGGGAAAAGGTGGGAAAGAGAATAGAAGGACAGAAAGTCATAACATAGTTGAAAATATTTCCCAAGAGCTCCACTGTATGAAAGGATTGTTCTGTGTGCTTTAAGCAGAAAACAGTCTAGCAAAGAAGAAAGAAAAGGGGAGAGAGAGAAAAAATGCATCATGATTAAGGTTAAGACACCCTAGGATGAGACTTAATATTAATGGACAAAAAAGGCTGTTTACTGACTTCCTTAGACCTTTGACCTAGTTAGAAAGAAGCCAAAGAAAGTTTCTAGAGTAGCATTGAAAAGGGAAAGTGGGATGTGCTTCAGAGAGAAAAAGCTGAACTCCTGCAAACCTGCTTTCCTCTTTAGCAGCAAAGAGGAAACACCCACACCCAGTCTTTAGGAAGCCCTTTCCACGCCTTCACAGAAGTCTCACTCCACCAGGTAGGTCCTCTCTCAATCAGATCCTTCCTCCAACAGCCCAAACTCACTCCATCACTTTCCGTCCCCCATATCCCCACATCCTCTCTACCTATTGTCATATCTGTCTACTCTTTAGGAAGAGATCAGAGAGTTCTTTGAAAATTACATCCAGTCATGTTATTCTTTTCAAAATCCTTCCAAGGCTTTCCATTGTATTTTCAATGTCTTTACCATTTGATCTACAAAGTGTTGTCTGATTCAGCCCCTGTCTACTCTTAGCTCTTACAGTTGACCTGCTTTAGGCACAAGGACCTTCTTTAAGCAACTTAAACACACCCTGTACCCAGTTCTCCCATGTACACTCGTTCTTCCCTGTGCCTAAAAGTGTTACCTAGAATTTCATTTACCATTCTTTACCTTAAATGTCACATTCTCAAAGAGGCCTTACCATTGCCTTGAAAATAATGCTAAATCACAGCACCCTCTATTTTTATTATGACTTCTTTAAAATGTATTTTTGGGGCTATAGATTGTTGTTGAATGCCTTCCTCTCAAAGTGTAAGAAGAGACACTGTACAATTTACTTATCTCAGTATCTCCATTAATAAATGCTTTTTAGCTTAGAAGCAGATCTTATAAGTACAGAGGAAGGTGCTTCTACCTTTTGTCCAGCGGGTTTTATGTTGCAAATCCTAACTCATCACTTATGTCAAATGTTTTCTGTAAAGGGCCAGATGGTAACTATTTGAGGCTTTGCAGGCTATAGGGGTCTCTGCTGCAACTAGTCAGCCATGCCTGTTGAGTTATAGACAACACGTAAACAAATAAGCATGGTCATGTTCCAATAAAACTTAATTTACCAACACTGAAATTTGAGTTTCACAGAATTTTCATGTCATGAATTATTATTATTTATATTGTTTTTCAAATTTAAAAATTAAATACTATTCTTAGATTTGGGGACAAACAAAAACAGGTAGAATACTGGGTTGGGCTTGTGTGCTGTGGTTTATCAACTCTGGTATATGTTAACTACTTTTCATCTGGTATTCTTCTTTCCCTCTTCTATTGCTCTTCATTGTAAAAACAACCAAATGACACTAACAATAATAACACATACTGCTTCCTAGAGATTTAGATCAAAACTCCTTAAGGGCTGAGAAGGCTCATGGAGATTATTGCTGAGTCCATACTCCCAGTCTGTATACTGGCCATATTAGATCTTTTTTCTATCCTTACCCTGCTCATGCTTGCTCAGCTCCAGGCCTCCACTGGAGGCTGCCGTCACATTTTCACCTTGCTATTTCCGAGTTAGTGATCACTACCTTTTGTGGGGCAGGTGTGATGCTTGCTGCCTGCTCTATGTTTTCAAGCACCTGCTCTCAACTCATGTGGCAAATGCTCTATATTGCCACTGCTTCCCACTTCCTCTTACCTCCTTCCTACCTGGCAGGGCTCACCTCACACCAAAGAGTTAAGAACTCATTTCCCAGTGAGTTTCCTTTTTTCCTAACTTTTTTGTGTTATTTGATGATATAGTAAATGATAGTTCCTCCCCCAATCCCCACTCGCCCCCGTTTCTAATGGTGCATTGTTGTTGTATAGAAATGTGACTGATTTTTGGTTGCTATATATTGAACCAAGTTCAAGTCTTTTTGGCTCCACATGTAGCCCGAGGCTCTCTCCTTGTCTTCTTGGAACCAGGAGCAGGATCTGGGGACTGGGTTACTGGGATAATGTCTCAGCAGAGTCTGACTGAGTCACCAGCCTCTTGCTGTAGTTTTCCTCTTCCTAAAATGAGGATTGAACCATCTGCTCTCTCATCACTCCAAAGAATGTTAAAAATGACTGAGTAAGGCATCAAGGGCCTCAGTGCACTAGCATGAATAGTTTGACTTGGTCAAGACCTAGAGGGTTTTTTCTTGTTTTGTTTTGTTTTTGGTTTCCTGGTGTTATCACATTATTGCTGGGCAGTGGCAACCTGAGCCATTTACGACCAATGAAATTTGTTAAGAAAAAGCTCTTCACCTTGTTATTGATATTTGCTCATAATCCTTAGCTTAAAAACTTAGATAATAACACATAGCATTGATATTGTAATTTTCAATTTGTAGAGTAGCATATATTATATCATTTGAGCTTCTGAATAACTGTGAGAGACAGGTAGAAAGAATAATTTTTTCCTTACTTTAAAATTAGGAAAAAATGCCCTAAAATATTAAGTGTCTTCAACCAATACTTAGAATAATAAATGATGGAATTAAAGCCCATCTTCTGGCTTTTAGCCCAGGGCCTTTGGTGGTCCCCCTATTCCACTAATTCACTATTTCACTATTAGTAACATAAACTAGCCATTCACTACTAATTATTAAATATAATGACACATGTGTATTATAGTCAATAAAAAGAAACTAGCTTATACTTATTTATATAGAAAAAGTAAAGGGTTGTTTAAAAATAACAGATAAAAATAATATTTTAGTAAGGAAAATGTAGATTATGCATGATTGTCTTAGTTCAGGAATTACCAATGACTAAGTGGCTTATTGACAATGGAAATTTATCTCTCACAGTTCTGGAGGCTGAAAGTCTGAGATCACAGTGCCAATGCAGTCAGGTTCTGGTGAGAGCCCTCTTCAGGTTCTGGTTGCTGATAGCTTACTTCTCACTGTATCCTCGTGTAGAAGAGTTGGTGGTGGGTGGACAGGAGAGGGCAGAGAGATGCATATTCTCTTGTGACTCTTCTAAAGGCACTAATCCCATTCATGAATGGTTAAGGAGTTGGCTAATGAGATAATAAGTATGAAATCAATTGGAATACCAAAATTTAGTCTGTCTTAATGTATATATTATTATTGTGTGTATGTGCCTGAACTCTTAGGAGACTTCCTGGAAGGTTGAAGTACATACAGTAGTGCTTCATCCACATCTCTTTTTAAGACCTTTGTACCTGTCACCCAGCTACTGGGAAGATCCTCTGCTGCTGGCTCACAGCTGGACCCTCACTGGGAGTTGCCTCTGCAGTCAGGGAACTTCCTCCTTCAAGGCTGTGAACCCTACTTGGAACAGCTGGTGTTCTATAACTGTTCCATGCTGGGATACAAATTCCTTTTTGCCTAAATTCAGGACAGTTATTAAGATCATCCATGCTCCATACTTTCCTCTGAAATATTGTAAGAGTCTCGGTTGCTAACAAATTGCAGAGTGAGGCAGTTCTATCTTCCTCACTTGCCTAAAAATGTGTCTCCAGAGAGTTCTCCCCAATAAACTTTTAGCATGCAATTCTCCTTTTCAGAGTGTATTCTCAAATAAAACAATCTAAGACAAAGGTTAATTCCCAAAAAGTAGAGCATGTATTTATATATTTTATCTACTTGGTTGAAACTTTTATTTCTCAGGAGATGAATAAAACAGTATGAAGGAACAGCTAAACTTAGCTTATTTCTGAATAAATTTTGAAAAAGATAACAGGTTGCTGAAGTAGAAAGTATAAAAAGAAAAATATATGAGATGAACTTAGTTTTATAAAATACATGTTGCATTAGGACAAGAAGAGAATCACACAATAAAGAGAATAAAACTAAACCAAAAATGGTTAAGCCCAAAATTAGCTAAGACATGCAAAAGAATTAAATAGAAAATTTAAGTGTGTGTGTGTGTGTGTGTGTGTGTGTGTGTGTGTGTGTGTGTGTGTGTGTTTGGTTTTAATTTTCTCCACTAAGCTTCTAAGTGTGGAAACAAGCTACAGATTATTCTAATGTTTCCTTAATCAACTCCTTCCCCTCCTACATTTATACCGTTTTTGTAACATAATAGATATTTAATAAAAGATAAGAGAAGGAAAAAGGGAAGAAAGGAAGAAAGGAAGGAAGGAAGGAAGGAAGGAAGGAAGGAAGGAAGGAAGGAAGGAAGGAAGGAAGGAAAAAAGGAAGATTTACTGGCCAAATACTAAACTCCAAGAATTACAGTGAAGAAAGATTGACTATTTTATTATGAATGATGCCCACCCAAGAGATGGGAAACTAATGCTCAAAAGCCAAAATTCCTTGATGGTTTTCAGACAAGGGGTTTTATAAAGCAAAATCATGGGTCATCATGAGTAAGGGCTTTGAAGTTGTGGGTCAAGAGTGAAGCAAGGGCAGTAAATCATAATTTCAAGTCTTGAGGTTGACGTGGATGTGCCTCAATCTGGTTTAGGGAGACATGGCCAGGGGTCATTGCACTTTAGGGCTCAGGAGCAGAAACACAATTTATGCCTTGATCCTGCCTTTAGTTTAATAGAAACTCATACTTTGTGACCCTTAGTCAAGCCATGGCCATTATTTCTAGTTGCTTCAGGTGGTTAATAACCAGTAAGAGAAAGGGTTAAGGCTTGTAGAGCGTGCTGTGAAGAAAATGAACAAATTGCTGGAGCTACATATTAAATCAAAATCATACATTAAATCAAGACCATGCATTTTAAAAAAGAGAGAGTAGGGCAGGTGTGGGAGGGGAAGAAACAAACAAAGAAGAGAGAAAAGAAAGGGAAAAAATAAAGAAAAGGAGTAAATGTCATTTAAAGAAACAACAGACAAAGCAACATTGCGTAATCTTATTTTGTTTTCATATTTTTTGTTTAGGAGAGCAATACTTGATAGGAAAAAATAAATAGTGTAAAAAAGAAATTAAAATCCAATAGAGGCATTATAAGGGAAAAGAACCATTTTTTATTTTTTTTACTCTTTCAGAACTGAGTTCAAATCGCTGTGTATGACTTTGATCAAGTTGTATATGAATATCTCACAAATCTTTTTTATGAATGACTTGGTGATTAGAAAAATTATAAAATATAAGACTGCACTAATCAGAATATTATTAGCCTCATGTTTAGCTAGTCATCATCTATCATTTATTCATCCATCCACCCATCTCATTCATTGTTGAAACTACTCTGTCTGGTGTGTACCCTCCTACCTCTGCTTTAGAATCTATTGAAATGATGTTGATCCAATAAGATACAGCTTTGCCTTTGCTGATCTCTTCTATTTAATATGTCTTTCTATTTTCTAATTTTACTTAATTTTTTTATTGATACTCAGTTTATAGTATTAATATTTTACCTTTTATCTGAACTCCAAAATCTGTCTTCCTCATTTTGCATCGTCAAAACATCGAGGAAAGGCTCATGCACATACTAGTATATCAGTAGTTTTTCATTACACAGACAAGAAAAGGTGTAATATGTATGCCAGCTATGTTATTTTAGAGAGTTAAGTTCTTTCCTCAAATTTATACAAGAAACTCATCAGAGTTTTATACGTTCTATGAACAAGCTCATAATTAGTTAAAAAAAATTTTTTTTAAATATTCTTAAATTAACAATGCCTAAAGTTTTTATAAAGGCCATGAGTGAGACAAAAATATGTTCTTCCTTAGAGAAACATCAGATAGATCATACTCAAAGGTCACATGCAGAGTAAAGTTATGAAGTATCTATCATCCAAAAAGAATAATTGATTATTCTTATTTGTAATTACACTGGTACTATAAATGGTTTTTTTTGTTTTATTAATACAATAAACTGTAATTAGTACTTGTGAGTATAAAAGAAGGCATTTGCTTCTATTCTACAAAAAGATGCAGAAATTCAAACTACTTACAGAATGCAAACAGATATTGACTGACTTGTGAGTTATTTAATGATCAACCTTAGAATTAAAATAAATAATATATTAATTCAATTATTGCTCATTATTGAGACATCTTTAGCCACTTAGGTCTCTAACAGAGATTTAGATTTAAAGGTCAAGAGCACAGCTCACAGATTTTAGTCCACTATAAAAACATGATATTTTAAATGACATCTTGATGAGCTATAAGAGTTAATGTGTCTCCTAAGTAAGTACTTTCAACCATTGTTAGCAGTGGAAAGAAACCTAATAATGTATAGCCAGCAGACCATAAAAATTGTAAAGACAACGTGTATTACTTGAAGCACTAAAGGTTAATTAAGTGAGGATGTATTGAACAAGAAGGAAACTTTCCTGTAAAAACAATATTAAGCACTAAATTGTTAGCACGAGATTGCTAAACAATATCATCACATAATTGAGACCCCAAAACAACTTCTTGCTGAAAAATTCAGCCCAGAAGAGTAGTTTCTCAGGCAGTTATGATTTGTCACAGTGGGATTTATGAGCTCGGGTCAGCACTTCAAATTATTAACCGCAGCTATAGTAAAATTCAGGATAATCTAAGGGCAATGACCTTGGTGTAATAATTACTCAGAATTTTTAATATGTACAGAATCTAAATTAAAGGCATAAATATATGCATCATGTAAAGATGACTGATGCTAGCAAAATAATTCTGTACAGTCAGTGAAGCCCAAGTGTGAGAAACTTGATGCAGTGAAAAGATATCCCATTTTAAACATCACGAGAGCAAGAACCTGGTCCATTATGTTGCTGAGCCAATATTTCAGTCCTTTGTTTAGTAAATTTTGTATTGCTTTCTGTTATTAATATATTTTCCCTACTCATTTCTTGCTTTGCTTGCAATGTGTGACTTCCCTTTAGCTATTAAAGTCCTTGTTCTAGATAGGTTTTAGGAGTCGTTGTTGTATTTACTGTTTTTATTTTTATTAGTTTGGGTAAAATTTTATCTCTACTTTCATGTCTCCTGTTTTTATTTTATTATTTCTAGGGTTTGCATTCTTTTCCCTAATAACTTACTCTTCTGATATCTTCTAAAAGCAGTTCTTATCAATATAGTCTCACTGAAGTCTAGTGATAATGTTTTATTAAATGTTACATTGAGGCTGCAATCCCCCACAGCAGGTAGTCCAGAATCATTACCAGTCAGAATATTTTCTGTACCGAGATGATAATGATAAACACAAAGCCTCAGTTGGAAGCTTACCACTTATTACTTAATCCACAAACCCCCTGCGGGTATATTTTGGTGTCTTCAAATGCCCACCCAAGGGTTGTACAAAAGCCTAAAGCTAAAATACATAAATAGTTTTTAAAAGGTCTTATTATACAACATAAGCTTTTTGCTTTAGAGAGATTGTTATCTTACTATCAGGAAGCCCAAAGTAACCCAAGTATCTGAGAAAACGTGCACACCACTAAGTGCCCCTACTAAGTATTTTGAAAACTCTTTCTAAAATATTTTTATTTCAACTAAGACCCAGCTAAAATACTTCAAATTATCATTTAATGAAATGTTTAGATAAGGGCAATGAAAAGTTTTTAAAAGAACTGTCTTCAGACATCATAAATTCTACAAGTCAGGCTGGCTAAACATTATTCAAATCGTAATGAGAACTGTACGCCAAGCACAAAAGGCCAAAGGGCTTGAACATCACCCTAAGCAAAATGATGGTGAAAACACAAATGTATATGAGAGCAAGCCATTTCAATTCTTAGCAGCATTTGGTCTCTAAGCTGCAAAGTAACGTAAAATCCGTTTCTTATAATATCACATAGACTTGCCAGATCTGCTTTTGTTAAAGAAAAATATATATTGCCTGGGAAGATAGGTTTTAAGGTCAAAACAAAGAAGTGAGAGAGTTGAACACAGATGTGCTGCAAGGCTGCAGTTCTTTCTCACTGATGCCAAGAAGATTTTAAAGATAGCAATCGCAAAGTGAAAAATTTAATCAACTGAGAATTGAAAAATAAATGCTTTCCCCATTTAAATTCCATTTTCAGATGACTACAGGAAGGAGGTTTCAAAAATCACCTTTTTAAAAGACAAAGCTTTAATTTCCAAGTAAAATATTTATGCTGTTTGAGATATGGCTTGCTTCAGAATGATATAGCTCAGCCATTGCTTGGCTAATCCACAAGGAGTCACGGGGAGTCCAGGTGACACCCAATCACTTGATGCAAATTGGAGGTGACCTGGGCAAGAATTTGATTAACCAGTACATATCCATTCTTTTGAATCTGCATTCAAAAGTACCACAATGAGGCTGGTAGTGTTCTAACGGTGTGCATATCATAAAGAAGAACACGAATGAATGAACCAGAGAAAAATTTCGTGAAAAAAAAATTTGGTTTAATTATAACTATGATACAAAAGCAAAGGAAATAAACGTTTGAAGAAAAGTAAGGTCTTTTTGACTGAGGTGACCAAGTAAAGAGGTATTTTTCTTTTCTAAATTTCTCATAACAAAAGATATATACATTCACACAGATATTTTAGAGAATATAAATAAACAACAACATGTTCTTTAAAACTTTCTATCATTAGATCTGATAAGATAGATGCTATTAACATAGAAATATGTTTGTGACCTATTGCTAAGTGAACATAGCAGATTATTGAATTGGTTATTTATAAATGAATCCATATAAATACATAAATTAAATCATATATGTTGTGTCAGAATAAGATTAGTGCTGTGTTTTAAAATTAACATCCTACTTTTTCTCTCTTTTTTGTTTTTTTAAAGAGGGCTAAAAATGCATTTCTAACTAAATCATGTGACAATTTTTATGCCTTGGTTGGATAACTATAACAACAATTATTAAAATAATATCTACCTTCAGGATGAAAAAAAAGATAATATCTGCTTAATTATCACAAAGTTGGTGAGCAAATTCAACCACTTAACACAAACATGGTTAATAATTTCAATCAAACAAGAGTCTTCCACTTCAAACATTTCTACAATTGTGGTTTCACAAAACAAACATATGCAGCCTCAAAGCTATAAGCCAAGAATTCTTGAGAAAAAAAAAAATATGAGAGCAGACCTATGGATTTTCCATCAGAGCCTTTTGTCCTTTTTAGTAAACAGAGACTCAATATTGTGATGACAAGATACTAGAAGAGTATCAATTTAACTTAATATTTATGGTAATGAAATGCAAATATTCTTTAACCTTTCTTATCTTTCTAAACAAAGGGTAATAGCCAAGTCACTATTTTGCATTCTCAAAGACTCACAATGTAAATAGATTATTAAAGCCAAAGTTTTTCACTAAGCACCATTTGAAAATTAAGGCATATGGTTTCAACTATAATTTTAATCAAGACTGAATCAAAGTATTTGGGCTTTATAATTTTCTATTTCCATAATGTATACTGTAGAATAATCTAGCATTTCACTTAACAACATAACAAAAACATCTATTCTTAACAGAGATTAATATAATATTATTTTAAAGACTGCATTACAGTCCATTCTAGGGCTAAACTATACAATAATTAACAATTAGTGTTGGACATTGTAAATGTTTCTACTTTTTTATTAATATAAATAATGCTATGATTATCCCACTATGAAATATTTTCTACATTTAAACATATTTATTTGTGCATTTTCTCATAACTGTCTTATTCACTAAAAAGGGGAAATTTTGGAACAAAGGTTATGTCCACTTTAAAGGTTATCCTGGGGTATTGTCCAACTGTATAAATTTGTGTATTATAAATCCACCAGAAGGGTGTTATAATGGCTGTTTTCCCATAACCTTTTAAATACTGGATATTACCATTTTTCAAAATTATGTTTCAAATTTTGGGCGAAAAGTGCTTTTCATTTTTGTTTTAAATTGCATTTCTAGAGAGGCTTTGTATTTTCAATGTATTTTGAGTCATTTGCAGTTACACACGATTTGCCTGTATTGGTAGATTGAATTACAGTTTCCCCAAATTCAATGTCTCTCCCTTAGGTACTTCTCTCTTTTGGAGGAACATGCATCCTACTCACAAAACTCAGGTGTGGCTATGCAATTTGCTCTGCCAAAGAAATTAAAATGGAAGGGACACGCCTCAACTGAAATTTTAAGAATTAAGTTTTCATTTACATTTTCTCTTTTCTTCTGCTGTGAGGCTGAATCAGTGGAGCAAAGCTGCTCCTGAGAAGAAACACAATTGTCCCATAATGAACAAATGTGCATGAGAACTAAATTCTTTATTGTTGCAAGCCAGTCATAGTTTAGTGTCACTGTTTTCTTGGCATACCTTAGGTGTTTGTGAGTAATCTAAAAACTTTACCCAAAAGCAAAAATAATAAAAAATATGGGGAATTTATATTCGCGATTAAATTATCTGAGGTAGATGCATGCAACAGTGAAACATTCAGTCTTGACTTAGAAGTCAGACTGCGAACCAAAGGAGTGTGTTACTGGGTAAAGATCTTAGGAAATATGTTATTAGCATGCCTTAGTAACTTTTTAGTTCATTTAACAAGCTACTTTTAAAAAGAGATGAATTTTTTAAATAATTCGCTGGTTTTGCCACAGAGAAAAGAGAGTCTAAAAATACTGAGATTACAGTGTTGGAAGATGCTACTAGTTTTCATCATCAAGTAGGGACAGATAAAATTGAAAAAAAACTTTGGGTGATAAAGAATAATTAAAACTCAGTGTCAGAACAAGGTTCAGATCAAGATTGTTAAAACTGAATTGATTGTTAGTACCCAGTAAATTCAGGTATGAGAGACTAAAGTTGTGGCTTTCCCAATTCTTACCCTGAAAAACTCAGGTACCTAGAATGAAGCGTAGAGTCAAGCCCTGAAAACATTGCAGACGGGCGTACTGACACATGACACTAATTGAAATCAAATAAATAACAAGTTAACTATGTTTTTGAATTAAACTTCTCAGATTGCCACATACCTGGCCTCAAAGAGACTATGATTATGTGAGAATAAAATAACCCTAGAACACTCAATAGATTGAGAAATCGTAAGGAAAATATGTTCTGCACAGCTAAGAAAATGTATAACAAGTAATCAGCAAACCATATATCTGATTAGGGATTAATCTCTAAAACAGGTGTTTTTAGCTCCCAGGCTGTGGACCATTACCAGTCTGTGTCCTGTTAGGAACCAGGCCACACAGCAGGAGGTGAGAGGCAGGCCAGCAAAGCTTCCTCTGTGTTTGCAGCCTCTCCTCAGCACTAGCATCACTGCCTCAGCTCCACCTCAGATCATCAGGAATTAGATTCTTTCAGACGCTTTTACCAGTTCCTGGTATCAAAAAAGTTAAGGACTGCTGACCTAGAAGGTGGAGTGCAAAGAAGAGCCAGAGTCTCTAGACAAACATAGGAAGGCCACTTGCTCAGGAACAGCTGTTGGGTTTTACATTAGCAAGTACTTTCATTGTGTTAAGCCACTGAAATGTGGTGTATTGTAACAGTATCTTGTGTTATTCACCATAAACTATCTAAAATCGTTTTCTGGATAACAGTTGTTTCACAGGATTTATGCTCACGTTATTTTTTCCTATAATCGGCTTTAAAAATGTGATCCTTGTTAAATTATCTCTTTAGCTTCATAATTTAGGATATATGTAGGTATGAACGTCTTTTCATTAATTCTGCCCTGCACTCACTGAACTCTTTCCATATGGACACATAGGTTGTGATTGGCAGAGTAATGGCCCTCTCAAGAGGTCCACATCCTAACTCCTGGAACCTGTAAATATATTAACCTCTTATGGCAAAAAGGACTTTGCAGATGTGATTAAAGATCTGGAGATGGGCAGATCACCTGGGGAACTTTTTGCAGATGTGATCAAAAGAGGTATTACAAGAGAAGCTGGTCTAGAAAAATATAAAGTTGATGGCTTTGAAGGCAGAGGAAGGGACTATGAGCCAAGCAATGTGAGTAAGTAAACTCTGGAAGCTGGAAAGGCAAGAAAAATTCTCCCCTAGAGTTTCTAGAAAGAAGTGCAGCCTTGCTGACACCCTAATATATCCCAGTGAAACTCATGTTGGACTTTTAACATATAGAACTATAAAAGACTACAGTTGTGTTGTTTTAAGCCAGTTAGCTTGTAGCAATTTGTTTTAGCAGCAATAGAAAAGTAATACGCGGGTCTTTGGTCATCTCAGGTAATGATATTGTATTATTTAATTTATTACTACTTTTCTCCTATAAATTCTATTGCCTCCTCCTAAAATTTAAATTGCACAAATACTAGATCATATAACTATATCCTTCATTACTCATATTTCCCTCATTACATTTCATCAATTTTTTTTTCTTCATCTGAGTTCTGGTCTTCTAAAGTACTAATTTGGTTTTACTGCTATTGAAAATGCTTTCCTTGGGAACCGTTTTCTTTTTTAGTTCAGCTATTATTATTTTAAAACTCCAAAACTGCATCACTATATCAAGATCTTCTTTTGTCAATGTAAAATTTGCTTGAGTCTTATTTAGAATGTCTACAAGGCCTTGAAATGTCTTCAATTTCCTGTAATAATTGTGATTCACTATAGAACATATGCTCTGAATGCTCAAAATGGTTCCCCTGTTTTGGACTGCTAGTTTTTAAAATATGCCTAGTTACATTTCTCTGCTTGCTCATTCTTACAGAAGAGGATATAATTATTATTTCTGGAATCTAAAATAAATGGAAAAAGAAGAAAAAATAATTAAGATACTCTGTGATTTTTCTTCCTTGCCTGGATAGACAGACATCTGATATATATATATTTTTTCCATCTTTGATTCCCCTGCCTCCTTCCACCCCTGACCTATAGATGCTGCTGTTTTCCCTTAAAAACTGGAACTCTGAAGGCGGCGACCCCAGTGCACTCAGATGGCCTGGCACACCCGGGGTATGGTCCTGGTGCACCCGGAGTAAAGCAGACATGCTAACCACTACACTATGGAGCCACCCCTCGGTTATCTGATTTTTTAAAATCGTTAGAATGGAGTCATAAGCTGCAGGAAGTTTCCAAGGGGAATGGAATTTCACTATTGTGTAAAAGCAGTTTATTTTTTGGTCTCTTTTAACAGAGTGGAGCCAGCTGGACATAAAAACCCTCTCCAGTGGCAACGTGGCAGGCGCTGACCAGGGCATTCATTATTCAGTCCTACCCCCAATACCCACATACAGCCTATACTATCTTTATTTTAGTTTGGAAAATCCTAAGTGGCATTGGGTGAAATTGCCATCATTTTGATCGACATACAGTAAGGAGAGGACCTTTTAGGCCTGGGAATTAGAAACATTTATAGTAAAAAGCAGGCAATATATTGGAGGGGATTATGCACCTTAGGTTTGATTTGTACCAAGTTTTCCTATCATCACTTTACACCTCAAATGACTATTTAAAAGCCATGAATTTTCTCTTGGATTTCAGAAGTACTAGTTGTAAAAATCATTGTTGGTTAAGAGGAAATAATATCAGTTAGTGGAAATGGCATTTTATGAACTATTTATTTCTTACAATTAAATTATATTATTGGAGAACTGAACATATCCAGATGGAAGACTAACGACATATAATGAAGAGCACTGTGATAAATGCTTTTATAAATATTATCTTATTCGTTCTTGTTTAATTCTTTAAAAAAACTATTGAATAAACTTTGTAATCTACATATTACAGAGGAGATAACTGAAATTCAGAGGATTAAGTGTTGTTCAAGAAAGCATAGGTATAAATTAATAGAGTCAGAATTAAGATTTAAACACACATTGTCCAACTCCAAATTCAGTTCTGAAGCTGAAGTTCAAATATATTTAGTGGTAAATCATTCCAGGGTGTGATGTCTGTGTATAAAGGAAACTGTGCGAGTCTTAACTGAGACATCAGTGGCATAAATGGCATCGATGGGTCCTGGCTGTCCTTGAACTCTATCAAAGTATAATGTGAGATTACCTCTATCACTGAAGTAATATGATTGATCAAGAACCTTTTGCATTTTTTAATATAAATTACATTCCTGTGATTTTTCACTGTGTAATTGCTTCTGTGTAGCGTTCTTTTTCATGCTAAATTTCACATTTCCTTGATGTGGTCAGTTCCTATGAATTAGAATCAGTGGAATTCAAACAGGATTACATTTCTTTCATCTAAATAATTTATCTTAAAAAAAGGGGATGTGAAGAGAGTGGCTTAGAAATAGAAAGCATTGGATACACAGAATCTGCTCTTAGCTTCCAGGAGTATGAAAGAAATAGCACAATAAATCAATTTTTATAGATGCTATTGACTTGCAACATTTGTTGCTTTTAAAAATTAATAGCTGAAATAATGAACGTTCAAAAAATGCCCTCCACCATCATTTTGATTAATTCTTTGATATGAAGTGCAGATGACAGATGCAATATTTGAAACTAGATTTTCCTGCAGTCCAGTCAGAGAAAAGCCAGATAATGACCATGGTGGTCAATACAGTCTTTTAATTTTTTTTCAGTTAATTTGATCTCTTTGCATAGACATGCCCTATCTAATAAAATGAAAGTTTAATTATTTGTATAAATATTATTGTAAATGCACAATAGTGCCTCCACAGTCCAAGTGTTATCATTTTATATTAATATTGCATTAAAGTAAAACTGGCAATAAAGTGCTTCTCTGAAGAAATTGTGCATGGGATTTTTAACATGATGTTCAGCCAGGAGAAGAGTTTATTAAAGTTACTGAATTATGTAGTGGAAGAAAATAGAGTTACTAAAACCCTACCAGTGGAAACTACAAGAAAACTGAAAAAATAAAATGGTTACAAGAAATTAGAGGCCAAAAGAAGTGTGCTGTTCTCATTTGGATCTTTGAAAGGGCACTTGTCATTCATCTCCTGTTACATAAACGAGAATGGCTAACATATCACTCTCTAAACTCCTGAACTTACACTGAAATTGTTATTTTATAATGAAAATTATTTTTAGAGCATCTAGGTGAACGTTTATTTTATTAAATTAAGTTAGTATGTTATTTGGTCCATGTGATTATAAAGCACACTTTGGAGTATAAAGCCTGTTTGCTTCACAACTGCCATTTGCGGTGTGAGTCTTCACAGGTTAATTAACTTCTCAGAGCTTCTCTCATTCTTAGAGGGTTGATGCAAAAAATAAATAAGGTATTCCCTGTAAAGTATGTAGCAGAAGGTCTGGCTTAAAATGTACACAATAAATACGAGTTATTATAAAAAATGTTTTGAGCTGTAGCTGTACAACAAACTACTGTAAGCCCCAAAACGGAAATGGCAGATAAAACAGATCACAAACGAGAACTTCCTTGAGGCGGGAACTGGGTGGAGGTGGTGAAGCATTTAAGCAAAA
Source organism: Cynopterus sphinx (assembly GCA_030015415.1). Taxonomy (NCBI): domain Eukaryota; kingdom Metazoa; phylum Chordata; class Mammalia; order Chiroptera; family Pteropodidae; genus Cynopterus; species Cynopterus sphinx. Next base: position 79,136,351 of record CM057386.1, on the reverse strand, counting down.
CTGGTTGTAAAAATGATAAATAGCTCTTGGAATCTGAGACAAGGAAAGAGTATCCTTTAAAAAGTAAACTGGATTCAAATGTTTCATTACTCCTTTCCGGTATTGAGGTGTCTATTGAAAAACACAATTGTGTGTGTGTGTTTCTCACATAAAAAATGTTGTAAACTGAAAGTTCAAGAACTGTCCCCAGCTAAATTATGTTTATCAAAACCACAGAGTTTTTCATTTTAGGACCCATTAAGTACTGTGTGACTTCTATAATTCATAAGCTTTTAAAATATGATGCAGATGCCAAATCACAGTATAATTTAAATATATTTTCATTAGTAAATTATTTTTACATTCCAGATCATCAGCTCTGGCAAGCTATACCTTCTGAAAGCTGTACAGCAGAAGCTCGATGTAAACAAAACAGAAAGCTCTAGTCATAAGAGAAAAATGGATGTAAGATTGCCATTCACATCTAAGGCCAAATTCTAAGGCCAAATTTTGTCTATCACACGTTCAGGGTGGCTACACGACCTGAATCTCAGATATTGTGAAATGATTCTGAGACATAAAAATTAGGCTGTATTTCCTCAGAACTTCTAAGTCAATATTATTAACCTTTTGATAAGTTAATGGCCTACAGATAGCATTTTATATTTCATGTCTAGGCTAGACAGCCTAGGATTAACTGCATAGAAAATCCAGGAAACGTAAGAAAAATCAAACTTGAATGATTAAGATTTCATAGAATACAAAAACACCCAACACATTTTAATCTATTAGTATATAATTCAAGGATTATTAGAGGTAAGAAATACAAATCATTTCCCTTTTAGAGAAGTTCAAAGAATTTAGTGTAGGTTTCCAAAAATTGTTACACTAGTGTTAAAATGATAGATTGTCAAATTTGATTTTAATATCCAAACTAAAATGCTTGCCTTACAACAAAGTTATCATCATGGAGCACTATCAATCCTTTAACTTTTTAATTTGCAAGTTTAAGTAAATATTTTTAATGTTTACTGAATAGAACTAGGAATATTATAACAAGCTATGATGATAAAAAAAAAAGCTAGAATGTGTACATATTATTTTAAATTCTGATTAAATTTCTCGTTTACGTAAAAAAAAAAAAAATTTCTGTAAACTGTACTAGTGTGTCAAAGGTCTCTCAGACCACCCTTAGGAATGAGGATTTGCTAGAAGTACTAACAGAACTCAGAAAGCTGTTAAACTAGAGGCTGTGGTTTATTACAGAGAAAGGATACAGATTAGAATCAGCAGAGAAAAAAGGTGCATAAGGGTGGAGCCCATGCAAAACCAGGCATGACCTTCGTTGTCCTTTTCCAAGTGAGTTGCATGGACAGTTCTTAATTCTCCCAGCAGCAGTGTGTGACATGTACAAATGTGAAGTTCACCTGAACCTTGAGTTCAGAGCTTTTTACTAGAGGACAGTTATACAGGCACGGAGCACCCACATGATTGACCTTGGCTGCTCAGTCTCTGGCCTCTCCAGAGATAAAACTGATAGAGCATGGCCGAAGATCCCAGGTGGACAAAAACAGGTATTCACCACAAATCACATAGAGGACATAGTTATGTGACATGGTCCGAGGTTCAAGATATACAAATACACCCTTTTCAGGAAGAATATTCCAGGAGCTTGGTCTGCAAAACAGGGATGTCAGCCACAAGGCAGAGCCTATTCCAAGATACTCAGGGTTAGAAAGGAAACACTAGGGAGGGGAATTTCCTCCTGATACCTTCTGATGAAAGTGTGGTCGATGTAGGGGAACTATACCCTTCTCAAATTTCTCAGAACCTGACCCATAGCCAATTACTCACTGAGTTGAGTCTAGGACCAGCATCAGATTTTAGTGGGTTTCACTTATTTGAGAAATGACACCATTGCAAGTGGCCACAGCTTCAGGTATAATATGAGGCATCTAATATTGAGTTACATAAAGGCAAGTAGGAGAGGGAAATAATTTGAGATCGTTTGGTGAATAACATGCTTAGGAGGAAGTCAGTGCTTAATAAAGAATTTGCTAAAACTAAGACTTTGTACCTCCTCTTTCTTTATTCTCCTCTTTCTTCTCCTTTTTAGAGTTTGCTCAAGAAATTTCCATGTTTTTTGGAGTAGGCTGAATAATGGGCACACAAAGATATCAGGCCCTAAACTTGAAACCTCTGAATGTCCCCTTATTTGATAAAAAGATCTTTGCAGATGTGAGTAAGGATCTTAATATGAGGAGTGTTATGGGTTGAATTATGTCCCACCAAAATTCATATGATATATCATAATGTGATCTTATTTAGGAATAGAGTTATTGCTGATGTAATTGGTTAAGATGAGGTCATATTGGAGTAGGGTGATATCTTTATAAAAGGGGAAATTTGGAGACAAGCACATAAGAAGAATGGCATGTGTAATCAAAGATATCAGGGTGAAGTATCTGCAAGCCAAGGAATGCCAGAGATGGCCAGCGAACTGCCAGAAGCTAGAGAGAGACATAGAAGAGATTTTTCCTCACAGTTCTCAGAAAGAATCAAACCTGCTGACACCATCATCTCAGACGTCTAGCCTCCAGAACTGTGAAACAATAAATTTCTGTTGTTTAGACTATTCAGTTTGTGGTACTGTTTTTATTGCAGCTTTAGGAAGCTAATACAAAGAGATCTTCCTAAATTATCCATGTGGACCCTAAATGGAATCATATATATTCCTATAAAAATGAGGCATAGAGAGATTTCACACAGACGTTGAGAAAAAAACATAGCCAGTAGAAGAAGTGATGCGATTACAAATGTGGCCACAAGTTAAAAAATGCTGGCAGGGAGCCTCCTGCCCCAAAGTGAAAGAACAAGGCCTGGATTCTCCCCATAAAGATTCTGGAGGGAGCACAGCCCTGCTAATACCTTGATTTTGACCCCATGATACTGATTTCAGGCTTCTAGACTCCAGGACTGTGAGAGAATAAATTTCTGTTGTTTCAAGTCACAAATTTGTGGTAACTTATAATAGTCATGGGAAACTGATGCTTTATATATTTGCTTAACATAAGACCTGTGGATCCTTATTATGTTTTCTAGAATGGAACCTCTAAATATAGATGTGGCAAAGGAAAATTCAGGGCACTATAATGATGGATGGTTAATGTTTTATCTACACCTCCAAGTTACATATTTAAGACACGTTATCAAACAGAGGAATCAAATTACAGCACCTATGAGATTAAAGATTTTAAAGGATATTTTATTGTATGATACTAGTATAAAATATTTTAAATAACCTTAAGGTATTTGCTTACTGGGAAGATGTAAAAATTTAGACAAAAAAATAAGTAATCATCACTGGAAAACAGCATGGGTTCACTAATCAAAAGTCACATCAGTCCAAACATATTTATTTTCTTTGCCAGCATTAGTAGATAATAAATTCTCAAAAATATAGTTCTGGCATGTCCAGTTTAAGGTCTTTGAACAATTTGAACTGCATAAATAGTAAGAACGTAAATTATGTAAAGTAGAATGGGATCTATAATTAGTGAACACCACCCTAAAGGGTGCTGAGATATAGGTCAACGTCAAGGTGAAAGGATTTTTCAGATAATATGAGCCACATTCATGGGGCACTTCCCATGGGCCAGGCACTATTCTAAACTCTCTTGTTTTATATATATCATTTGTTCCCTCTACCTACTCAAAATTTCTCCTTGGCCAACGTTTTCCTGCTGTCACCCTCACTCTCCTGCTTCCCATTCTTCTTTTCTACCTTCTCTGCAGTCCAGCATTTCTGCTCCTTTCTTAGGCAGATTAAGAGATAACTAATTCCAGTTCTGCATTGTTGAATACAATAGCAATTGAGCACTTGAAAGACAGCTAGTCCAAATTGAGAATTATATTTACTGTAATTATAAAATACATACTGGATTTTAAAGACAGAATTAAAATACGTAAAATAGTGCAACGACAATTTCTGATATTGGCTACTGGTTGAAATGATAATAATTTTGACATGTTGTGTAAAATATATAATCAAGATAACTTTACCCAATTAATATGGCTACTAAAAATTAAACATGACAGATGTGGCTCCTGTATGTGGCTTGGGTTACAATTTTGTAAGACAGCATTGCTCTAGATGAGTACTTAGGGGTTTTGCCTTTGTATCATAAATAAGACATTTTGCTAAACAAAGTAATCTATGCCAGAAAGATTTTTGTGCCACTCCTTTAGAACCAGAAGTGGCCACATCAGTTGTGGTTTGAAATATTTTTTTTTCTAAACAATGATAAAAGCTATTAATTAGCGTATTGAAATTGTTGGGCACAGTTGTATGATTATTGAGAACAGACGTCCTCCTCCCCTAATTCTTTCCAATCATTTTCTTTGGAGGTGAACTTTTCTCCCCTGGATAAAATCTCAAGTAGTTCCCAAAGCTTTTCTGGTCCACTTTAGAAAGAATGACAATCTCATTTCAAAAATTTAAAAATCTCATCAAATCTAACTTTACAGTTTAATCTATTATGCAATCTAAATTATCTTTCCCCAGCTGGGGCCTGCCTCAGCTATTCAACCTACAAAGAGCAAGGAAAGTACATGTAGTTTCTAAATTCTTCAACTTTACCCTCCCCATGGCTATTATTGTCCCTTTCAAAGCAGCAGGTGAAGAGAGGTGGGGTGCGGGGAGGAAACTCCCAAACACCTCCTGATTTGTGTATGTAGTGCATACATGGCTTCAGAGCCCTGTGGGCAGCAGACAGATAGTGGCTTTTTCTCTCCTGATCTTTGTTGGATGCCTCTGAGATCCTTCTGGTGCAGATCTCCAACCACCCAGGGCTTTCGTGAGGCAGCTCACGTGGCTTCTGGCTGATCACTGTGGCACAGACCTGTGGGATTCCAGCACTCTGCCTAGTGCTGGGTCGCTTAACCCCTTCATTTGTTTTTGTTATAATCCCTACCAATATGGCTGCAGGCTAATTCCCTGTGGTGGGGTGTGCATCTGTTTCTAGAGAACTTGACACATTTACCTCTTCCTTCTTACTCTCTCTCTCTCTCTCTCTCTCCCTCCCTCCCTCCCTCCCTCTTTCTTTTTATTCCCCTGTCACTATGTAGTCTGCCCGAGGATTTATAGAGTCTACAGTTTCTGTATATCTTGATTCCAGGGAACATAAAGCGAGCTTTCCAAATGAATTGCTTCACACACCCCCACTTTTGGCTCAAGACAGTATACATTCTCCTGACCTCCTCTGTGAGTAGCTAGAAAAAAAGAAATGCCATAGCACTCCAGGAACCCTTTCCAAGAGAATTTAAGTTCTCTGTATCAGTTGGGGTAGGCTAGAAAATGATAACAGATAGAATGCCAAATTTTAATAGTTTACAAAAACTAAGAAATAAGTTTATCTATTTCTCCTATAACAGTTCTGGTAGGGGTTTAAGTAAGTGGCTGGCTCTCCTCCAGCTGATCATTTAGGGACTCTTTTGGTCTAGGGCCTCATCATCATTTGCATTCAGACTGAGTAAAAAGGAGAACATGGAGAGACACATCCACTCTCTTGAAAGCTCCAGCCTAGAAGTGGCATAAATCTCTTCTGCTCATTTCCCCTCGGCCATACCCACCTGCATGAGAGCCTGAGAAATTAACTCCAGTCATGGGTCCAGCTATTAGCTCTCTCTTTATAAAAGGAAAGAACAGATTTTGTTTTACAGTTGGTGATCTTTGCCACAATATTCGATAACTTTCAGCCCCCTGTGAGTCTTTGTGTCTCCCCTTTACATATCCTAGGAGAAAAACAGTGATTCAGGCTGGGAGAAATAGTTCCAAAATGCCTTGTAGCATGTTCAGAAGAGGGCTATGTCCCTCATATTGGAATGTAAGGATACATGTACCAATATTGCTGTTTTTTACAGCATTTTGAGCCTCAGTAGAAACTGAGACAAAGTGTATCCTTATAATATTCTACTACTCAGTCATTATTAAGTACCCATTCTACACCATGCATTTTGTATTTGCCATCTCTTTTATTCTTACTACTCTTTGATATAGGTGTTAGGCTGAGAGAGGTTATTTGACTTATTTAACTTAATTAAAACAGCCAGTACAGAGAGAAACTAAAATTCAACATCAATTTTTCTGGTCGTTATGACAAACTGCTTCTTGGCTATCTCCTTTCAATCTTGACATTTCATATTTACTTTTCTCTGTTTTATCCACTTAAAATTTTCCTTTTAATTTTTGATATCAAGGATATAAATAAAAGGAATATTTGTATACATTTATATGAAGTATTTATATACAATATACATGCAGTATATATACTGATTATAATTTTAAAAATACAGAAACAACCACTCTGTTAAAATTAAATAAGACTGTTTATTAGGAAAGACTGTTTCTTCAAAATTATGTACTATCCATGAAATCTGTCTTAAAAATTTTTATTAAAAGAGACATATGGAAAAGGGAGAGCATCATTCTAAATATAATAATATGTAAACCAAAATAAGGTGAAGTATATCTGTACAAAAAAAAAACCTTAACCATACAATTTCTAATAAATTCAAATATTTACAAAGTCTTCAGGAGGAAAAATATTAGTACCCTAGAATTTGTTTTTCACTTTAAATGGAATATTCATCAGGGTTTAGTTACAACGCAGTTGGAAGAACTGCAGGAGCAGATTCTACACCGTACTTTAAGGCATGGCCCATATGAAATCCACTACTGCCTTTGCCATGCCTGGATGGACCAGACGTTGTGAGAGATCACCACAACTGCTGCTTGCAAGGCAACCCCCTTCATGTGTTCTGAGCCATGTTAAGCCAGCGTCCCTACCCCCTGACACCCATAAATTTAAAAGATGCAGGCATTCAGCCCTCTGCTATGGCTGGTACCAAAACTCACCATAGGCACCCATCAGCCAATAGCAGAAGCAGCAGAAGTGTGGCCTCTGCTTCATGACACTGATATCTCCTCATGTTTCGCTGTGGCTCTCTGTTTAGTGAAAGCTCAGTCACGTTCAGAGCTCGAGCTGTAAAGGACCCCAGCTTGAGCCTTCGACCTGCATAAAATTATGCTGTTAAGAGTGGGAGCGAAGCTTGGTAAATCAATCCATTTTATCTACCAAGATAGCACCAAGTGTGAGGCAGTCTCCTAATATTCAAAAGGAGTCAAATGAATCAGATTCACAACCTAGCTTACACATTTTCCCAATGGTAAGACTAGACAAATTGCTTACCCTTTTTAAGCTTTAATATCAATATAAAATAGGACCAGTATTTCCTATATTTAAACGTTGTTGTAAGCACTGTATCTCAGTGCCTAACAGATAACTAAATAAAAAGAAATAGACTTTTCAAATACAATTTTATTCTTCATTCAGACAAAAGTATTCATATCTAAGTAGATGCATAAGCCAGTATAATATGGGTAATTTTGGTTATGATAAGTGACTTGTCAAACAGTAGAGAAAGTCAGTAGAGAGAAAGATGATTAAATCGTAGATTTGATTCCTTAGAACTAATAGTAATAAATAGCTGAAATTTATAATCATGTTCCAAGTTACACCTATAATTGCAGTTTTAATAAAAATATGTATTTATGTAAATTCATGTAGAAATTACTATGTCCTAAGTGAACTATAATTCAGCTAATTTTTAAGTAATAAATGTCATCAACATATAGATATTTTAAAATATTTTTTACTTGTAATGTAGATATATGCATATGTAAGTTTAATAGATGCATGGGTTTAATCTTTTCATGTTGCTATCTTGGCAAAATAAATAAGGAAATTCTTTACTTTCTATGGTCGACATATTTGAATTAATTAATTTTCTGTGATTTTTTTTTCTGCTATCTTGGTCACTTATTCAACAAGTGTTTATTAAGCACTTTATGTAAGCCACTTCTAAATCACTCAGAACAATCCAGTCAAAATGCATGGAGATCTAATCAGTGACTTTGCTTTGAAAAAGAATTTCCAGAAACTCTAAATTTTTACACTTAGTATCTATGTGTAATAAGAAACCAGAAGTGTATGTTATACTAGTCAAACAGTGTAGTCTTTTGTATCCATAGGGGAGAAAAGTCTCTTCACATTCAAAATTCCAAATGATTTCCCCAAATAGAGAGATTTGAACATTCTTGCCTTTGCATTTTTGTTCACTATTATTACTGCAAATAAAATTACATTACTAAATTAACCCAACCTGTCTGCATATAGAACTCAAGAAGGCTACCTGTAGGCTATATTCACTTACAGGGATATGAAACATTCTAGTGGAGTTTAATTCTTAACTTAGTACACTGTGCATTTGTTTAAAAAAAAATGAAGGGTTATTCATTTTTATCATGAAATAAAGAATCATTGAAAAATTATTTTATGGCATGCAAGTTCAGATATTTTTTCAGAAAAGTTTAAATTACCTATTTAAAATAATTTTGCATTTTAAACAATTTATAATCACAAAGTAATATCAATCATTATTTCAAATTTAGCATTACCTCTGATATCAGAATAATCAAATAAATTTTCTAATAACCTACCTTTTTTACTAAGTGCCTCACTTTATTGATTTACAAACTATTTGGTAACATTAGCATCATTATTAGAGAAAAATAAGCTATACATCACACAGGAATTTCTGGCTATGAACTGAAAACTAACCAAGACATAGTGAAAAAGTCATGGATGGTGAATCTATCTGTAGGGTGTTACTGCTGCATCCCTAAGGGTCTCATCTTTGTGAATGTAAACATCTTTCTGAGCCATAATGAGACTCAGTGTAAAACTGTTTGGGGTCATGTTTAACAGCCTATGCCTATGGAAATCATAAAATTATCTGCAACACTGCTCAGTTTCTTTCTGTTTCTAGCTGAGTTAATTCTGCTCTATTGCACAGCTGAGCATCTGAAAAAATAAATATGATGATCCTCAGGCTCTGAGAGGCTAACTTTTTCTGAAACTTACAAAAGCATATATTAATCATAAGAGTAAAAAATCTCTAGATATTTATTAAAAATTTTTAAAAGCTTAATATCTTTATAAATTCTACTGTATACCCTGATAACTTGGGGAGTGGGTCAGCAATATTTAATAAATATAAAGACAAAAAAGCTAGCCATCTACAAAGCTTTACTTGGCCTTCTAGGTATTATAATGCTAATAAAAGAGAACATAGAAGCTATTTTTACACTAATAACAAAGTAGTGAAAGGAAGTATATAAAAGAGAAAGACTTATATTTTCTCCTGGAAATAAAATACAGATGTAAATATAGAGAAATATTAAAACAAAATAGCTCTAGTTCCTTCACTTACTATAAGAAACATTATATTCAGGTAACCATAGTGGGTAGCATATAGAGAACCAAACAGTTCTGATTAAAAGTGATTAAAAAATATAAAATGCATAAGGAAAAAATACATGTATATATATATGTGTGTGTGTGTATATGAAATATATTCAGTTAAGTAAAAACACAGTGGAGTTGTGTTATTTTTAATAGATAACTTTAATTTCATACTGTACCAGTATTTGAATGAGTAAAATTATCATTAGCATAAAAAATATATGTTAGAATTAGTTTTATTGTCACTGATAAATTACTTAAATGAAAAAATATAAATTACAAAAAGAATTTGCATGACAAGTAAGAATTTTATGTGTATTTTATGTTATCTAATAGACATATTATTCATGAATGACAAGACAAATAGAAGTGAAGACCAAAGTAATTTACAAAGAGACAAGGTGCAGTTCATCAGGCAGCACATTCTCATGGCTGTGATTCAGGTTGCAATCCTGCTCCTTCCCACGATACATGCTCTACTAATATGTTTCCTCACAATGAGATTCAAAATAATTCTACCACCCTTTTCCCAAAAGATAACCTAAGGATAAATAGATGAAAGTTTCTCTGAATAACATCAAAGGGTTAAATCAATGGAAATATCCTATATAATTTCATAGCTAAAGTCAAGTTGGTAAAAACTAGTAGTTTTATTTATGGGTTTATTATTCACTTTTATTATAAAGTCTAAGTTCTCATAGAAAACTACTTCAAAATGTTTTGTTTCTTCTGATTATTTATCTGATTTTGGCCCTACCTTACTAATAACTCTGGGCATGTTGAATTCACAAAGAAAGTGATAATGATTAATGCCTTTGATTTGAAAAATCAGAGCAATACAGAAGAAGAGGGCTGGATTTGGAACCCACATTTCATATTCACACTCTGACATCATCTGTATTATTATAAGCAAGTTTTAAATGAGTTAGCCTTCTTGTCTGGAAAAAAAAAAAAAAAGAGTTACAGCAGCTTACTTCGTAGAGTTGCTATGAAGAACTAGTCCAGGTGCCAATAAGCCCTGGCTGCATCAAAGGTGGTAGCTGAATTTGAAGATAAGTCAACACAGCCAAGGCATTAGCCACGATAAGTGAATGTAGCTAGGGGGTTTGAATTTTCTGTCCCAAAGAGTACTGTGTTAATATTCACATATGGGCAACTTGGAAAACAGCTCTACTGTTCTGTGCTCCCTTCTCTATTGAATGTATAATAATTTTTTATTTTAAACATGTAATAAAATAGTAAATGCAAACCAAAATTTGACTACATATTAACCAAGCTGCTGTTACAGAGAGCGCTTCAGACATACGTTAAGTTCACTTCTGGGTTCGTGTCCTAGATTAAACAGCTGTAGGTGAACCTAGTTCTCCAGTAATCAGCAGGAAATGAAGTGGGATAAGTGTGGTCCCATAGCTACTATGTTTGCTTATCAAAGAGTTTATTCAGAACTGAATCACTTTTCATCTGCACAAACTCTGGTCAGTACCAGTCTCAGGTAAATTTGAGAACATTTTAATTCATATTTAAATCTTGTCACTGTGACGATTGATATAAAAAACATTAATTTCATGTACAAAAGTGTGACAATCTTGAGGCCACAGCTTATACCTTGTGTGTGCATGCATACATGCGTGTGTGTGTGTGGCATATGTATAATTTTCTGAGTCCCATTATATAAAAGAATATGTAGGAGGATATAGGTCAATTTATTTTTTTATTTTAGAGAAAACCAATTGTTAAAATAGAAAATAACAGTGCAGGTTCTAATTTACAAGGTTTGTTGAGGGACAGTCTCTATAAAGAGTTATTTAAACTGAGATTCAAAGGATTAAAATACAGGACCATCTCTGGCCATGCCACCCTCAAATGTGCCCGTTCTCATCTGATCTTGGAAGCTAAGCAGGGTCGGGCCTGGATAGTACTTGGATGGGAGACTACCTAGGAAGACCAGGTGTTGTAGGCACTTAAAAAAAAAAAAAAGCTGTGAAGGACAGAGGGAGAACGTCTCAGCCAAGAGAGACAAAGGCCCTGCGCAAAGGAAGAATTTGGCAGGCTGTATGTTCAGAAGATGACCAGAGGGCTGGGGCACAGTTAGTGCTATGAGAAGCATCAAGAAAGAAGCCTCGAGAAGGGCAGAGCCAGATCATAGGTGACCTTGCAGACTGCAAATATCAGACACCTCTGATCCCCAGCTTATATATCCTTGGGGGTCAGTGCTTCTCAAACTCTTATTTGCATACAAATCACCAGGAGATCTTGTTAAAAAGCAGATTCTGGTTTACTAGTCCTGGGTGGTGCTGAGGTTCTGCATTTCTAACAAGCTCTTGAGTGACACATGCTGCAGGGCTTTTGAGTAGCAAGGCTCGAGGATCTCCTTTTTCACTCTACCTACGACATTTCATGAGACCACTTTAATGAACACACAAACCTAAGATTCTGAGAGAATTAATACTCCTTAAAATAATCCTTACTCTGTGGGAACAAAAGCCAGTGTATTACATTCTTTTCTGTCAATCCTCAAAGGTGTTCTTTAAAGGGCTCCTCAGAGCATCCTGATGGGATGGAGCTTTAGTCGCCCACAGTGGTGACCAGCTCAGTGGCTTGCCCTTGTGTTGTCCATCCCTCCTTCTCTGTTACATCCTTCCCAGTCTCCCACTGTTCTCTGGGATCACTGCCCCAAATAAATCTCCTGTATGCAGGGCCTTGTCTCAATCTCTGCTTCCTGGGAAAAACAAGCTAAAACACCATTGTCCTAGGTCTGTGGTGTCATTAGCTCCTATCTCTAGATCCTTGATTAACTTGTAATGTTTTTAAAATGAAGGCTACAGTCTTAATTATCTTTGTACACCCAACAATTAGAATAAAGCCTTATACCTGCGGGAGCTTAACAAAAGTTATATTGATTCAAAATAATTTATTCTAAGCTTATTCAAAATATTCAAAGGATTTTCACAAACTGTATAAGACGGCAATATAAGAGAAGTAGCATAGGATAATGGCTTGGAGCAAAACTCTGGAGTTAATTGCCTGGATTCAAATGCAGACTTAGCTGCCTTCTAGCTGTGTAAATTTAGACATAGTGTATTGCATACTTTCCCTGTGCCACAATTTCTTCATATGTAAAATGGGAATGATGAAAACAACATCCACCTCATGGGGTTGTTATGAAAGTTCATGAATTAATATCTTTAAAACATTCAGAACAGTGCCTGTCCCATAACGAATATCCTATATGTGTTTGTTAAATAAAATTTAATAAATATGTTAAGAAACTGAAAAGAAAAGCATGAGATAGTTCCCAGCTCTGGTTATTAGACTAATACTATTATATAAAAATCAATCAAGTTCCTTGCCAAAGACAGGTTCCTAGGACCTACCTTGGACTCACTAATTTAGCTTTTGTGGCATGGGATGAGGATTAGGTACTTTCAGCAAGTTGCCTCAGTGCCTCTGTACATAACCAAAATTGGAAATAATAGATGACAACCTTTCAGCCTAATTAGAGTTTTGTCAAGTAAATATGAAACCAAGGATATGTATGCATGTTATAAGTTAAAGACAAATGTGAATTAAATTGAAAAAAATTATAAATCATTTTTTTATTTCATTCACTGATTTACTCATTTATTTCTTCACTTACTCATCAATTCACTATATTCTTACTGAGTGATTATTAATTATTTTTTCTCAGTGTTTGTTATTTGTTATCCTTAACTAAGTCATAATCTTTGTTCTCAAGCAGTTAGCAGTCTTTGTTGATGCTCCCTGAAATTTTGTACAGCAGGGGATTCAGATATTATTAGCTCATTGCACAGTCTATATAGTTCAGAAAGGTTGGTCAATTTGCCCAAGTTCACACAGCCTGTAAAGTGGCAGTGCTAGGATAAGAATCCTGATCATCTCAATTTGGCTTCTCTATTACAGATGCTCCTCAACTAGTGGCAGGGTTATATCACCATAAAACCATCATAAGTCAAAAATATCTTGAGTCAAAAATGCATTTAAAATATCTAGCCCACCTAACATCATCGCTTAGCCTAGCTTCTTTCTACTGCATGCCTATCACTTTCACAGCATCCTAAAGTTGAAAAATTATTAAGTCAGACAACATTAAATCATGGACCATATGTATTTTCATGCTGTACACCTGATTATATACTAAAAAGGACAATAAAAAAGCACGAGTTTTTCTATGCTTAAACTTCGAATGTTAAATGTTAGTTTATAGAAAATCTACTTTATATGTTAATGAGAGCTGTAGCTTTGGAAAGTGCCTCCTTAATGTGAAATAGAACATAAAATACAAAACTAGTTTAGCTATGCAAACACAGTTTCATTTTGTAATGGCCAATAATGGCCTGTAATCAAACTACAGCTTGTTAGGTGAGTAAACAATCACCTTGTTAGTTGGAAATTTAAACATGGACTAATTCATTAACTTGTAAATTGTTCTTTTTGACCAACCTATATTGTCTTTGACTGTATTTACATATGTGTAGGCATAAGGGAGTGTTGGGGACCTGGGACTATTTATGGCTAAATTCATATGTGAGACTAGATAGTTCTAAAATTCAGGGGTAACAGCTACCTAGTTTAAGATCAAAAGAAACATCACTGGATTAACCACCACACAATGACAAATGTTTATTACGTGGGAGGCATGATCCTGGGAATTTGGTCTTTTTATTTCTAAGTTCTTCTGTAAATTTCATAATCAGAATTCTCACTCAAAGAAACACCGTGATTTTCCTGAACAAGTTTTCATGCATCTGTTGACCATTGAACATGCCACTCATTAACTTACACCATCAAAAATTCACACATCACAGCATTAAATTTTCATTATGCATAAAAATTAACATTATTAATACCATAAGGTACCTGGAGCTAAAGAGATAAGATACAAAATGGGAGCAAGATTCTGCTTAGGACTTTAAAATATTAATTATTTTCAAGTGAAAATTTTACAGTAAGTGAAAGAAATATGCCTCAATTTTGACTATTTTTAAACTTTTTTCTGCATGTGAGTTTCCAATTTGAAAATACAAAAGCTTTTTTTTTTTTTTTTTTTTTTTTTTACCTATTTTATAAGGATACAGTCATGTCAGTGGCCAAGAACTTTGATGAGAACATCAGGTCTTTCTACTGTCCAAGCACGTTTATGTCCCTTTATCAAATACAGGAATAATTTTATTTTTGGCATTTTGAGTACCTTGCAGACAGTGACAGGAAAAGAAGAAGCTGTGGATCCCTTTCAAAAACAAACAAGTCAGAAGCCTAGTGAGAACAGGTTCACTAAAATTTAATGCCTGGAAAAGCGAACAGACTGAATCCAATCTTTTCAAAAAATTGCCTAACTTCAGTTGCTAATTAGGTTTCAAGTGTCCTAAATATATTTGAATAGTGACTACCAGTCTCCCACCATCCTCATATTTCAAAGTGGCCCCGTTATTTCCACTCTAGCTGCTGTGGGAGGGCTCCATCCAGGCTGAGCCTCTACCCGACCGGAGGTTCTTTCTGGTTTCTCTCAACTAGCTGCAGCTTCACTCACAGGAACGGGAGACGATAGTGAAAACAGCAGGAGCAGATATGTGCGTAAGAAGAATTAATGAAATGGTATTTAATGCAATTAAATTAATGAAATGGTAATTAATGAAATGGTATTTATGCTGGATGACCATATTCACAAATGCTATAAAGGATCTGCACACAATGGTTTAGAACCTGATACTCCTTAGGGTGATAGGACAGATTTTTCCGCTTTGCACAAAGTGCCTGCTCTGTGTCTATCTGGAAGCTATAGTGAGTGTCTGTTGATGGAATAAAACACTCTGCTGTTCCCTTTGATAAGCCTTGTTTTTATCTATTAAAAAAAATGGCTCTTGTGTTTTTATGTAGAATAAGGCCACTGCTCTGTCACTATAAACTTGATTCACATGAGCTTTTTTATGGGTCTACACGTTCATAGTCAAGGAGCAAAACCTATTTGGTGGGAGGCACTGACATTTTGATTGTAAGAAGAAGGAAACAGCAATAATTTCTCAGAAGCCTAGGCAGATTATAAAAGAGATATAGAAAATGCGACCCAGGCTGATACTGTAACACCTCTAAAACACAGATGGTTGGCAGCACTCTGATAAGATGTCCCCTCACTGAATTAAAGTACAAAGATGGAATAAATCAAATGGCCACCATCGGGAACCAGTAAGTGCATGGAACCATTTCCTTCTTTCCATTTCTTATTCTATACGGACACAAATTATATGACCTCGGGGGAAAAGAAGAAGCTGGGTGTGATAACCTTCCAAAGCCCCCTAACTTTTCAGATTCAGTGAGGTGCTTTATGATAACAGCTCTCCAGTTAGTTATATACAAATTGCCCGCAGCACCAAATATTTGTTCTGACTAGCTGCATACTTGCTCTATCTTCACAAATCTGACTTTGTAAAAATATAGGATATATGGATTCTAGATAATAAGCATGATGTTTCCTAAATGTCCCCAATGTCATCATTTAAGGTATTATTGAAGAAAGCCTGTAGCATAGGCATAAAAATGGTGAACATATTTATTCTCTCTTTAGAGTAAGAGACCAAATAACTAACAATAAGTATGTGTTAAGGTTGTTCCAAGACAATGATAGAATGGTGCCACCCACTAAAAATTCTGAAAAAAAAATCTCATTATATATCTTTTCAAATGTCTTCAAAATGTATTATCAGCTGTAGCCCACATACCAAAGAGAAAAGCAGCCAGTATATCATAGCAGTTAAGACCATAGTTTGAAATCAAAAAAGCCAAGGTTGTTCACATGAATAAATTAATATCTCAGGCCTCACTTACTCTGAAAGGCAAATATTAGTAGCTACCTTATGGGTTTTTGTAGAGAATAAATAAAATACTTCACGTGAAGCATAGTACCTAAAGAGACTCTCATGTAAGTCGTCAGTAAATGATAATTGTAATAGTAATAAAAATTATTATTAGCTGGTTTATGATATGTATAAACTAGATTCCTGTCATTACAAATTGTGTGTGTTAAAACTCCAGAAAATTTTTCCTATTGTCCAGTTAACTTTACAAAGTTTATCTTTGTGAGGAAGAAAGGGGACCTCTCACAGATGTAGGATTATGCTCTCGGCCTAGTTACAGGAACCACTACAAAAATTTTTAAGTAATAAGAGGATAAAGATATTAGATATTAAACATTTTACTCTACATGGTTATGTACCACATAACAACATTTTAGTCAATACGAGAACTGCATATACAATGGCAATCCTACGTTACAATGGAGCTGAAAATTTCTGTTATCTAGCAACATTACAGCTGTCGTATTATTGTCGTTGTAGCACAACGTATTACATATTTGTGGATATGCTGGTTTATAGTGTCTATAAAGTCTACAGTATTGTACAATAATGTCTAAACCTTCACACTCACTGACTCACCCAGAACAACTTCCAGTTCTGCAAGCTCCTTTCATGGTAAGGTCCCTATACAGGTATATCTTCTTTCATTTTTTACACCATATTTTTACTATTCCTGTTCTATGATATGTTTACATACACAAATACTAACTATTACGTTATAATCACCTACAATATTCAGTACAATAACACACTATACACGTTTATAGCCTAAGAGCAAGAGGCTATACCACAAAACCTAGGTGTGTATAGGCTGTGTCATTTAGGTTTATTTAAATGAAGTCGATAATGTTTTCAAAAAAATGAAACTGCTCAATGACACATTTCTCAGAACGTATCTCCTGTTGTTAAGGGACACACAATTATATTTTTTACTGCTGATAAATTATACTACTGTGAAATACACAATTCTATATTTTATGTATGAAATAAGTGAGACAAAAACAGACCTTATTAAAGCCATCAGATGTTCAAAAAGGATTTTTAAAAGAAATCAACATTACTTCAACTGTCTATTTACTGATATACAATTTTCATAGTTCAAGTACAAACAAATTAATTTTTTTCTAGACTAGGATATCATCCACTGTTCATCTTTTTCTATTTCAGTTATTATGGTCTAAAAATATCATTTGCCTATAAAAAAAATACACAATTTTTAATGGCATGTCTTCGTGTTGACACATACTGCAAAGTCCTGAGGACATAGTAGATCCTCAATGGATATGCACTGAAGTCCTTTCAAAAAAGATAATTCTCAAAGCTATAGAGAGTAGCTTATATCTAAAATGACATAAATTCTAATTTTAAGTATTACCTTTCCTGGTAATTATATTTATTATTAATAATAGCAAACAATGGTTGCATAGTGTATCATAAAATGTTCACAAAGAACTTTGAAATACTTTACCTTAGGTAATCTCACAAATAGTTGATATTATGTCCTCATTTCAGAAATGAAGAAACAGACAACATAATAATTTTCTAAACTTCTACAGCTTTTAATGAGAAATAACTCTAAGCCAATTCTTCGAGCCTTCTCCCTTAGACAATGCCTCTCTTCCCACTTTCTTGGCTTGAAAGAAATCATTTGTTTTGCAACTCTGGTGCAGAAACCACTGGGAAGTTTAACCAAAAGAAGATAAGACTATTTTATCTGTCCTCAGTAAGCATCTACAATCTAGCAGAGAGTCATATCCTCATCAATATTCCGTCTCAGAATAATTGAGAGAAGTAAAATAACAATATGACTTCCTATTTGTGCGGTAATATTCAACCTTTTAAGATTAAAAGTAATGTGATTCGCCCTACAGTATTTAGAAATACATTTCAGTACAAGTATTAATTGAAAAGCACTGACAATAAACAAAGCATGCAGCTAAATATGTGTTTTATAAAAAATTGATTATGTTTTGTCCTGTTGCTTCATAGACTTTCACCCATCGAGGCTGAAGCATCCAGCGTCTTGGTGATTATAATTTCAAGGTCAAATTGCAAAATGAGCATTAAAAATTATTTCAGCTGCAATAGTTGTGATAGCCAAAGTTTTTGTTTGCATGAGCCAAAATTTAAATTCCAGAAACTTTCTTTTAAATATCAGAACTAGAGGCTTGCAGCTCAAGAGAACAATGTTTTTCTAATAATATAGATTTAAAAAGATACTAGACACAAAGTACTAGCAACTTTATCTGTCCCACAAGGAGGTAAAAAAGCTTTTGTAGAATGGATTGGAGGAAAACTGTAGGAAGAAGGTGTGGGAGAGAGAAGGTAGCAAGAGGGTTGTGTTTCGTGAAGTGAATGTGGGGCTTGTCCCTACTTCTTCTTCTTGGACTTTAAACCCCAGGATGGTGGTGGGATGGAAGATAAAACCCAAATCCCAGGAGAGAGGTGGCTTCCTTTTTTTCTCTAAATTATTTTTTAATTAGTTTCAAGTATACAGTACCTTGTTTATACATCTATATAGTTCACAAAACGATCCCGCAATTGCTCCCTCCCTACACTGACCTTCTACTTAGGCAATGTATTAATGCTAACTGCATTCCCCATGCCATGATCCCCATCCCCATGACCATTGATCAGCCACTAATTTGTACTTCTTTAACCCTTCTCCCCATTCTTCCAGCCTTCCAAAAACCCCTCTCCTCTTTCTGACACCAAACTCTCCACTATATTTGTGAGTCTATTTTTGATTAATTTGTTCTTTTTTATTCCTTAGATTCCACATATAAGTGAGATTATATAGTGTTCCTCTTTCTCTGTCTAACTTAAATACCTCTGGGTCCATCAAAGCAATATCTTTTTCATATGTAGGAGTCTTGTTTTCTTATCCTTTCAGCCACTATATCTTTTGGTTAGAGCACTTAATTCTTTCTCTTTTAAGGTACTTATTGATAGGAATGTAGTTGCTACCATTCCTTATTCCTTTTTTTGATACACATTTTTTCTTCTTAAAGAAGTCCCTCCAACATTTCCTGTAACACTGGCGTGGTGGTCATGAATTCCTTTAGCTTATTTTTGTCTGGAAAGCTCTTTATTTGTCCTTCAATTCTAAATGATAACTTTTCTGAATAAATTATTCTTGGTTTTAGATCCTGGATTTTCATCCTGTTGAATATTTTTTGCCAAGCCCTTCTATCCTACATTGTTTCTTTTGAAAAATCAGCTGCAAGTTTTATGGGTTCTCCCTTATATGTAATTATTTGTTTTCCTCTTGATGCTTTTAATACTCTTTCTATTTAAACTTTGGTATTTTAATTATGATGTGTCTTGGTGTGGGCCTCTTTGGATCCCTGATTTTTGGAATTTTCTGAGCTTCCTAAGGTTTTATGTTCATTTTTTTAACCACTTTAGCGGTTTTCCATCATTATTTCTTCAAATAGCTGTTCAAAATCTTGATTTTCTTCAGTTATGCTTATCAGACAAATATATGGAGCCTTACAGTGACCCATATCCTCCTTAAATTATTTTTATAGTCTTGGCATCTTTTTTCTTTTGCCATTCTGACTGAGTGTCCTGACTGGCTTTTCTGTCCTTTATTTGATCCTCTTCTTTATTCACTTTGTTTATTCCTTTGTTTATTCCATTTAATATACTTCTCATCTCAGATGATGTGTTCTTCATTCCAAACTGGTTCCCTCTTATAATTTCCATCTCCATTTTTATCTCTTTGTTGAAGTTCTCTACACTTCCCAAAAGTTCATTGAGCATCTTTATAACCTGTGTTTTGAACTCTGCATCTGTTAGATTACTTGACTCCATTATATGTGGATCTCTGTTCTCTTCTCTCATATGGTTTCTGCTTCTTTGTCTTCCCATTTGGGCTGCCTTTCCGTGTCTATTTCTATGCGCTAAGCAAAGTTTCTAAGTCTCCCGGTCTTATTAGTGTGGATTTATGAAGTAGGTGTCCAGTGGCACAGTCCTTAGACTGGTTCATCTGCAGGCCAAACTTAGCCCAAGCCTCTACTCCTCTGAGGCCAGGGAGGTGGCTTTTTTCAGATTATTCCAGGATGGGGAACACCTTCATCAAAAGCCACCAGAGAGGCCTGGTCAGCATGGGGAGATGAACAGGCTAATAGGAGGAGATAACTGGCCATGAGACAACAGCATGAGATACGGGAAGGATAGAGACAGTACATTAGCTGCACCTGCCCTTTGGGAGAAAGAGTAAGGGAAGAAACTTAAATTCAAGTAGTTACGTAAAAGTTTAAAGGTTCGTGGAATATGGCACTTTTAAAATTTTTGTTCTTTCAAAGCCATCAAAAATAATTAATAATAATAATAATAATAATAATAATAATAATATAGTGATTTAACAGGAAATTGAATTAAGTTACAGAAAATAAGGTTGCACTTCTACACATCTGAGAATGGAAATTACACTCATGCTACCTTATAGATAGAAGTACAGTAAAGTGGGTTGTGGTAGATAAATATGTCAAATGTTATCTAGAGAGAATAATCAATATTTTAAAAATAGTTTTGGGATAAGCCAGTACTGAATGCCAAATCCAGAATTTAAATATGAGGAAGTCAAAATTATCTACATGTGTAAACGAATGAAAAGTAACTTAAAAAGCTTGGGGCTGCATCTCTTAATTCAATTTCTTTTTAGAATCAGAAAAATGTTATATTTTCATGCTTTTGTGGCAGTAGGTAGGTAATTCTAATTTAAAAAAAAAATGTTTTCCTGGTTTAACTGTGAATCTTTTGGTTTTAAAACTTAATTCTCTGAATGTTTCTTTTTTCTGAGAATACAATAACAGAAAGATTGACTTGGGTCAAAACTTTTGAGAAAATAGCTCTAGCATTGTCTCCCACATATTTTCCTTTAGTTCATTTGGGAACAACCACTCTTACCTTGTGGTTTTTCAGAGAGACTCAATTTGAAGCCTTTATGCTGACTGTTTCCTCTGCCTGGAATCTCTTCTCATAGATGTTTATAAAACTAACCTCCCTCACCTCTTCCAAGTCTTTGTTCAGACTGAGCCTTGTCCACGAAGGCAACCCTCAGCCCCTCTCTAATGCGGCAGTATAGCCCATCCCCTGGCACTGACGACCCCCCTCACTCTGCTCTACTTTTATATTTTCAGTATCACTCGGCACCTTCTAAATACTGTGTCATTTACCTATTTGTTACAGGTTTGTCTGTATGTTGTGTTCCATTGAGTCAGCTCCAACCTCTGATGATCCTGTGAATCAAAATCCCTTAGCTCCTGTAGACTCATGCCTATGGCTTCTTTCATGGGGTCAATTCAATTCATACTTGGTCTTCCTCTTTTCCTGCTGCCTTTTATTTTCCCCAACATTATTACCTTTTCCAAAGAAGCCTGTCTTCTCATGATGTTCCTAAAGTAAGACAGCTTCAGTTTTGTCATTTTTGCCTCTAGGGATGTTTCAGGCTTAATTTGCTCTAGGACTCACTTGTTCATCTTTCTGGAAATCCAGGGTATTTGTGGAGCTTTCCTCCAGTACCATATTTCAAATGAGTCTTTTTTTTTTTCTTTCCTATCAACTTTCTTGACTCTTTAGCTTGCCCACCTGTATACATAGTAAATGGGAATATGAGAGTGTGGATGATCTTAGCCTTAGTTTACTGCTTACATTATGCTACTCATACTCGAACACAAGCTCCAGGTGGGCAGAGATATTTACCTTCTTTATTCACTGATAAACCCAAGTGCCTAGGACAGCACTTTGCACTCAGAGCAGGTGCTCAATAAATAAACAATGAATGAAAGAATGTTAACATTTCACATCCTACCTCTAGGATATCTTATATAACATTTCATCTTCAGAATATATTCTTTCATGTAAAAAACAAGAGCTATTTTCTCAATTCTGAAGATCAAAGGGGCCTGAGGTTCAATGACTATCCTAATTTCTAGACTTTTTCACATCTGCTGAGCCCTCACTTTAGAATGTTTGATCTAAGAATCTGTACTTTCAATTCAATCCATCGGGGGTTTTTTTTTTTTTCTGTAAGAAAGAGCTTTTGTGCATAAGGCCTCATCTTCCTATTGCATCAGTTGTAAAAATTCTGGAAACTGACCAGAAATTCATATAATGCCCCAAGATACCTAAAGCTATTGGACTCTGTTCCTAATTTTTATTTCATATCTTTTAAAGCTGTCATGACCTCCCACCACCTTGGTTTCTTCATTGCCCAGCCTCCCCCTATTGTGAAAGAAAAATTGTGATGAAGACATAGAATTGACTTAAAATTGAATTTCCTAGTACAAGGCACCCCAAGTGGAACAACAAATCATGCTGGTAACTTAATTTTCACCAGTCTTTGTGCCAGTTTCTCATTAAAAGAAAAATATTAAACTTTGCGAAAAGATATATGATTAAAAAAAATGGAGTGGTCAAACATATAAAACTTCATGTAAAAGATATAGTAGACAAAGTATCAGAATAATACATTAAATCTTAATTAATTCTCTTTGATCTATACTTTCTTGATGACAGACATATCCTCTTATATTTACACTCCTCTGAGAGGCCACTTCATCCTATATTTTGCAACATTTATGTTCACATTCCCATGCCAATTAAGATCAGCTACAACTCCTATCTCTTTGTCCTCAGGAACTCTAAAATCAGTCTTCTTTCATCAATCCTAACAATGATGGCTGATAAAAGACACATTAATGACTAAAGGAATTTATTTTATCTTACAACCATGACACAAGTTTTAAAAATAATTTCAACAAAGGGATTTTCTTTAAAATGTCATTAATTACATGTAATATTTTAATGCTTTGAATGTTAAACTATAGGAACAATTTTATATCAGTCTAAGAACTCTATACCCATTTTCTCTTGTCTATAGCCAGTGAAGACCATGAACTGTTTAAAAACTCTGAATTCTAACCTTCAGACACTTAAATATAGTCTCCAATGTAACTTCTTTTCTATGCCCTCAATAATCTCACTTCTGGGACCTTGCTCCTTCGCTCTGGGTTTTCAGCTGTTTAATAATCCTTCTAACTTCCCTTGACCCTGAACTACAGAGTTTCATCATGATCATTTCAATTTTGTAGCTATTCTTCAGCCACTTCTGGTTGCAGAAAAGTAATTTTTTTTCATGACAATGCAATATGTCAGATATCTACATTAGGGTGCAGCACATATAAAAATATTTTTTTTTAAAAAAAGTCTAAAATGGCCTTCATTATAACAACAGAAATGATATCTGGGCATCTTACTCTATAGAATCTATAATATGAAGAGAGTCACATGAAACAAATCTAGTTACATACATATTATGCATGTACTACATATACACACACATATTGAGAGGCAGTTAAGAAAGCAAGAGAGGAGGGAAAGCTATTTTGCATTCCTCATTAAAACATGATATCCTCATGCTAACCGTGGTGGAGAATTTTTTAAAGTAAATGAGTGGGATGAAGAAAGAGCAGGGTTTGAAGCTGTAATTTATTTCTGAGACAGAAGGATAACTGTGCTCTCTAGCTCAGTAAATCTTAGTCTTAGTTCAGTTACAGCAAGTACCGAGAGGACAAACTGAATTGTTGAATTCAGAAAGTATAAATGATAAAAAAAGACATTTGAATAAGAAACTATTAAGTTCAAAGATTCGAGAAAACTAAGATGTCAGTGTGTTGGCTCAAAAATACAATCAAACTCATGAGCTTCCATTAAAACACAATTTCTTGGTTGTTACTTGACTATTTTTCATACTGATAGATGTTTTGCCCTTGGGGTGCACTACTTTGCACAAAAAGAATGATTCTGCTTTGTTCCCATTAGTTTGAAAGACAAGACAGTGACACTGCACAGAACAGAGTCCAATATGAAAACTGTATTCAGAACAAACCCATTTTCAAAAGGCCCATTCCGATGACAAAGCAACAAAGATAAATTTTTTTATGTGTTTGAATTTGTGATCCTTACAGTATGAGGGGAAAGAAATCGAATGCGTCCCCTGAATAACAATGAAGTATTGGAAAGCAATGACATTCTAATCACTGCTTCAAATGTCAGTGCAAGGATGCTGTGGGTAGCAGCCCCAGTACATAAGTTAATGGCTTTACTGTAAAACCACAAGGGAGCAATTAATGGGAAACTGTTACTAACCTTCATGCATTCTATTGCTCAAGTGTCTAGAGAAAAGATCTAATTATAGTTCTAAGCTTTCCCAACGGACTATGAATGACTCTCCAAATATAGGATGTTGTATAGGAAAAACTGTGATGAAGATACAGAACTGACATATAACTGAATTTCCTAATACAATGCACCCCTACTAGAACAACAAATCATACTGGTAATTTGATTTTTACCAGTTTCTCTGCCAGTTTCCCATTAAAAGAAAAATATTAAACTCTGTGAAAACTTATATGATTGAGGAAAATAGGATAGTCAAACATATAAAACTTCATGTGAAAGATATAGTACACATAGTATCAAAATGTCACATTATATCTTAATTAAAAGCATATTTAAGGCAAGTATTATATTTGAAGGAAGATTTAGGACTGATATGGAAGGTGAGACTCAGCAGCCCATAAAACTATGTGATTAAAGGGAATCTGGTCAGGATTTTCATCTCACACACAAAAAAGTTTAATAATTAGAAATAACATGAAAATATTTGCTTATAACAGAGAAAAAAATTAAAAGTGCAGTATTACTTTTTGGTAGGCACACACTTTAAGATGATTGTTTATTTATTTGTTGTTTGTTCTAGGTAGGATATCTCCTGCAGTGTGGGAATTGGCATTTCTAATAAAGTCAAGAGACCCTATCATTTAAAAAGTATATTCATTTTTCTTTGCACAAGGCAGCTATACTGAGGTTAACAAATTTATTACCTTCAAGAGATATATAATGTATATAGAGATTTAAGACAATACTAAATAAATTTATAAAGCAAAGATGTAATGGGTACTGTCTGAGTGTATCAAGTGATTCCTGATACCAAGAGGCAATACTGAGTCCAGAGGAGACCTGGGGTGATCCAAGAGGCTTCCTGGAGGAACCGAGGCAGATGGCCTTCCTGGGCATTCACTGAGAATGAGGCTATTCCCTTGATGGTTCTTACTTATGTTGTTCCTTGAATACCCAAGAGAAGAATTATCACCTCCCCATTTCAACCAAGAAAAGCTATAAACCTTACAACAGCCTAAACAGCTCTGAGTGATCAACTCTTCCTCTCCTTTCCTCCCCTCTCCTCTCCTCCCCATCTCAACTTTTACTTTCTCTTTTGTTCACTCTGCTCCAACCACATTGGCCTCATCTGCAAACACTTCAGAAACTCAAGCACCGCACTGCCTTAGCACACATGCATAGCCTTCCCCTCTGCCTGGACCATTTCGTTCTCCCTGGACCAGTCTTCTACCAGACATATGAATGGCCATTTCCTCAGTACACTGTCTCACGACCATTCTTAATGAAAGTTGCAACTAGTCCTCCCAGCACTCCCCATACTCATACCCACTTACCTTGTTTTAACTTTTCTTTTTTTATATAGCACTTATTATATCCTAACAAACACATGGAAATATGTGTGTATATAAATGTGTATATTTTATTTTATTTATCATTAATTTTCTCTTTCCTGCTAAACACAAACTTCACACTGACTGAATCTTTGTTTTGTTCACTGATGTATCTCAAATCCGTGGCACAGGATAAAAGCTCGGTAAATATTTGTTGAATTGAATGCTTGAAAGAAGTTTCCATTAAGTAAATTTTAAGACATAGCCCATTTTCCCAAGTTAGAAAATATCTTTTCTCTTTTTCATATGTATAATCTTGAGTCATAGTCATCTATTTTTAAAACTTGTTTTTCAAACACATTTAATCTCAATCTCTGTCTTTTTTTCCTGCCGAAAAATGTTAATGTAACTACAGTTATTTTAAAATGTATAATATAGTTAAGATTAACATGTATGGTAGATGAGTAAATACTTGTAAATGCTTTCTTTGTTTAACTTTGAATTTCTCAATTCTCTTTTACACATATGAACCATGTCTGATAATTTGGGAATAAAAGCATTTTAAGAATAATTTTTAAAATATGATAACAGAGCTTTTATGAATTCTTCATTAACTTTTAACTGTGCAATTACATTTATAAAGTGGTATTATATTGGCATCACCACTGTAGTTTTAGCAAATTTATTTACATTTTAATCATAGGTCTATAGTAACTTTAGTTTCTAAAAAGTTTAGGTAGAAATATATGAACATTTAATTCAGTTTTTTTTTCCGTTCTAGATTATATGTACATACGTACATTATACACATTTGTACACTTATTTATTTATTTGTCTACTTCATAGTTGTTTGCTATGCTTCACCTAAGAGGGAATCCACATGATGAGTAACATAATAATCATGAGCATATCCATTAAACCAAGTGGTATAATAGTTAAACACTAAGGAAACAAAACTTTTAATGTGAATTCAGAGATTGGGCTGTTTCACCAATGTAAGACAAAAAATGAGAAGTTTTACAATACTTTATGCTCCAACAGTTTAAAACATTGTCTGGATGACAGTAGTTGCTCACTAAATTCTTGCGCGATAAGTTAATAAATGCTGTTTAATTTATATAGAGTTTTTATGAAGCAGGTTTTTTATATAAGAAAGTGGAAATAAACTATGTTAAGAAACTAGACTTAAGTTTTATTTTTAATTTATTAATTTTACTAATCTTTATTGATGACCTATTATGTTTCAGAAGATGTGCTGTTAACAAGATTATTAACTTAGGCTAAGCAAGGATTAGATTAATGTAAAGATGTTGAACTTCACAGGATTTTTAGTGACATTGTAAGTAATATCAGAAATATAAAATAATATTCTATATTACTTAATATAAAATAATATTAAATAATATTCTGTATTAGCCTCTTAGGAGAGTCTTTTATAACCTTATAATCCATTCAAAGGTATAAAACTTACACGTAAAAAAAACTATAATGCAAGGCAATAATGTTGAATGATACATTAAGAAATAAAGATTTTCAGTGAAAATGAATCACAATCTTACCGTGTGCAGTTCTATGTCTGCTTCTCTCTGCTCTGTTACATGGGTCTATATATCTATCCTTATATTGATAGCACACTGTTTTGATGAGCTCTCCAACTTTGTGTCCCCCTTTCAAAGTTATATTGACTATTCTAGGTTCTTCTAGGTTCTTTGCATTTCCACATAAATTTTAGGATTATCCTTTCAACTCCTACAAATGAAAAAGTTTTCTGGGATTTTGATTGGGATTGTGATAGGCCAACTGGGAGAAACCTGGCAACTGATAATGTTGCGTTCTCATCCATGAGCTGCCCATTTACTTGAGTTTTTGGTAACTTCTTTCAGCAATGTTCTGTATTGTCACTGTACATACTTTGCACAAATTGTGTTAAATTTATTCCTAAGTACTTCATATTTTTGATACTATTGTAAGTGGTAGTTTTGAAAAACCATTTGTTATTATTTAAATTTCAGTTGTTATTTGCTAGTATATAGAAATACTATTGATTTTTATATACATATTTTACTCCTGCATCTTGCAATTTTATACAATTTTATACATTTCTTTCTTAGTTCTAGTAGCATTTTTGTAGATTCTCTAAATTTTTCTATATATTTTGAGTAAAGTTAGTATTATTTCTTCTGCACCTTCAGCGGCAGATAGCTTTTACTTTTATCCCTCCCGCAGGAGCACTAGTCCTTCTGTGTCACTGGGTGAAACAGAAGAATGTCCTGCCCTTTTCTCAGCAGCAAACAACTTTTGCCTTATATAAGAGAAGGGTCCAGAACACAAGTGGTGCCTGTGACTGTCTACCAGTGGAAAACCACCACTAGGTACTATTACCACCTGCACCACTAAAGGGGCCTCTCTGAAGTCTTCTGTCCTGATCTCAATTCTTCTCATTGGCATCCAAGAAAGACCCATGAAAAGAGTGGTGAAGAATTAGAGATTCTCCTATATCTGGGGTTCTCACAGATTCAAACTGTCACACTACCACACATTCGACATTTTAAAATTTATTATTTTTCCATTGTTTTCTCTGAACTTCACTCTTGTATGACTGCCTCTACTTCCTTCTGTAGTCTACCACAGGCTAAAGTTGGTGCATCCTACTCTTCCTCTTCTCCAAGAGTTTTACGGGAGTCAGGTCACTTGGTTGTGAGCTAAAAGAAGTGATGATTTTACCCATTATCTAGTTTTTTTTTTATCATTGTTAGAGAGGAAATAACATTTTCTGTGACCTTCTACATCCTAAGCAGAAGTCGAATGTGTTGTACTCAGTTTTAGAGAAACACTGACAAAACATAACTCTTTCAGAGGATGTAAAAGTAGAACAATAGATATTCTTCTACTTTCCTCTAACTTCACTGCAACCTCAAGGTCAAACCATCAAAATATCCTCCATGTTAGTCTCCAATTCCTACTGCTGCAATCCAGTCTGCAAACAGCAACAAGAATATCTGGTTCTTTTTAATATACATCAGATAATGCCCTTGTTCTGCTTTAAATTCTTCAACAGTTTCCTATTAAACATCACATAAAATATAAAATATAAAACAATAATAATTACATTCTTGCCTCAATTTTCATGGCCTATATCTCATCTCAACCACTCCTCTTTTTTTTTCTTTCACCCTTTTCTTCCATGTTTTAGTATCTCGGTTCCTTTCTCTCTCTTAGGCTCTTCCTTGGTGTTAGGCCTTTTTTCTGAAGCACTACAATCTACTACTTGACCATCTAGCCCCAACACACACACACACACACACACACACACACACACACACACACACACACACACAGAGGCTTTATATGACTGGTTCTTTCTTGTCTCATTTTTCATTGCTCAGCTAAAAGCCAGGGAGGCACTTTCTAACCACCTTTTCTTTCCACCATCATTATTCTCCATCTCTGCATATTATTTCTTTGTGACACAAAACATATTTCTGTGGTGCTTTGCTTGTTTACTTTTTTACTCTTTTGTGGTCTTTACTCTGAAATCTTCATGAGGATATGGACAATTTATGTCTTGTTGACCAGAGACTATGTTGAACCTAAGATGATGCTCAGCACACTATTCATTCAATAAATATTTTAAAAATGTATTTAAAATGTATAATATCCTATTACCAGGTATTATTATAGATTATATCTTATCACATAGTAAGTACATCTAAATAAATTATTGTATTATTATACATTAAATATTTACTATGAAATAGATTAATAATGTATATATAAATAGAGAGGAGAATTCTAGACAAAGCTTAAATCAGAGAATAAAGTAGAATCTAAAAAATTAATCCCTTAGACTCTAGGTAGACTGACAGTTAAATTGTCCTGAATTAGTTCTATCCATTTTTTTTAAATAGAAAATATTTATCTAAAGAAATATGCAGGCAAATGTAATTTTCTGGAAAAAAAATATTCAGGGATATAAATGAAAGTCAGTTTGCAACCTCCTATATCATGAATCTGTTCTTCGAGGATTTTTCATTTTGCAGAATCAAGTGGCTCACTTACTTGGAGTAAGCATATGTACTTTTAAGTGGTTATTCAAACCGAATTGCCTGCGTCTTTTAGGGTTTAGTGCTCACTAAATGTTATATAGAACGAGGAATAAATGGATAGTAAAATTGCAAGACTCACAGAAGTATTAACATTTTATTCTAATGTGGACAAGGAAATAGCATCAAGTATATTTATGTAAGATAGAATAGTGTCTTAGAATATATAAGTCATCCATATACCTGAAGTATGCTCAGGAATATATTGAAAAGTCAGTTTAGTTTCTGTTGACATTTCATAAAACAGAAGATTAAAATAATGTTGACTAACACACTTAAACAAGGTTCTTCATTAAAAGTGGCCCAGTGGCCTAAAGGATCTTGTGTCTGCAATTTCATTTATTGGCACCTTTTAAAATCTTCCAATAAATAAAAATTATTTTTTTAATCCACCTTCAAAACACCTTAGAACTTTATTTTCCATTAATTCAATGAGTAAGCATGTGAAATTTCAACTCCAAAGGATTTCTTTCTTCACAAAAAGCTGAAGGAATAAAAAAGAAGTGGCTCAGAAAGAAGCCTGATTTTCATGCCCAGATAACAAAATGAGGCAAATCCCACCCAAGGCCTACTTTTGACTTAGCTATTGAAATCATATTAATAAAATATAAAATATATTTTAAAATTAGTTGGTATTTCTTTAGAATAAAATATTTTTATAATCATTAAAAATTTTGAAATGTCAGTTAAAAGACATTTTCAGAATAAACTAATAATCAAGTGCATTTTTTAGCTTTAAAAATATATAAACATTTCAACTCAACAAAAATATTCTATTAAGAAATGAGCAAAGGATTTGAATACATATTTCTCCAAAGAAGATGTGCGAATGGTCAATAAGTATAGAAAAATGCCCAACATCACTAATAATTAGGAAATTCCAAATCAAAACCATAATGAGATAACACCTCACACTCACTATGGTAGCTATTATCAAAGGAAAACAAAACAGAAAATAATAAGTGTTAACAAAGATAAGTAGAAATTGAAACCCTTGTTCACAGTTGGTGGAATGAAAAATAGGGCTGCTGCTCTGAAAAATAGTATATCAGTTCCTTTAAAAAAGCTAAAATAGTCACACCATCAAACATTCTTACTTCTGGGTATATGCCCAAAAGTATTGAAAGTAGGATCTGGAAGATATATTTGCACACTTATGTTTATAGCATCATCATTCATAAAAGTTAAAAGGTAGAAGCTACACAGTTTCCATAGATGGATGAATGAATAAATGAAATGTGTATATACGTGCAGTGAAATATCATTCAGCTTTTAAAAAGAACTTCTGATGTATGCTGAAACATGGATGAACCTTGAGGACATTACGCTAAGTGAAATAAGCAGGTCACAAAAGGACTAATATTTCTTCACGATTCCACTTATGTAAGGTACCTAAAGTAGTCAAATTCATAGACAGAAAGTAGAATGGTAGTTTCTAGGGGCTGGGGAAAAGGGAAATGGGAATTTATTGTTTAATGATAACAGAGTTTGGATGTTGTTAGTTGGAAAAATTCTGTGGATGGATGGTGGTGATGGCAGGACAACGATATGAATGTACTTACTGACACCGAACTGTACAGTTAAAAATCATTTGGATAGTAAATTTTATATTATGAGTATTTCACCACATTAACTTTTAATTAAAAAATGTAAAAGCACAAAACATACCAACATATTTTTTGGTTTCTTTAGACTCATCTAAATTTTAACATTGTGTCCATTGTACTCACTACTCTATGATTTTAAAGACACATTGGGCATTCAATATATAATCATCATTTAATTTGACAACTGAATGGTTCGTCTATGCCTCTCCCGAGAGTTATATCATTTTCTATCATTGGTACTTAAATAAAAAATGATGATGTACCTATCATTCTCTATAGTTCACTATCATGATATCCTTTCAGAGATACAGTAATAGAACTTTCTGGTTCTTTATTGTTGCTTCCCTATTTCAGGAAATTACTCATAAATAAAGACAGGCAGACAAAAATGGGGTGATTCTTGTGGTAACCCACATTTAGAACTATGATGATGCTCTTCATGTCAACTATTCTCAAGTGAGTGATCCATAAATAGAACAGCTCTTTAGGGTGTTACATAGTAAGCCTGCGAGTTTAAGCTTGTCAGGACCTTCAGAAATCAAGCTACTAGTTTAAAAAAGGTGTGGAGGGAGGACTAGGAAGAGGTGACAAAGGGAAAGATAAGATAATTATAATAAAGAAAGAGCATATCAGCAAAGCAGAAAGGCAGGAGAGGGTATAAAACTGATATTTAGAGAGCATCTAAGTTTTGGCAATATGTTAGCACCTTTCTATATGTCATCTCATTTAATTCTCACAAGAACCCTGCCAATTACAACCACCATTTTTACAAATGAGAAAGCTGGAATTCAGAGAAATTAAGAGAATATATATACATACATATTCTCTTACACACACACACACACACACACACACACACACACATGTAAAATCCAGGAAATGTGCAATTTTAATCATGTAATTGTTCCATAGTTATGTAAAGAGTCCCACGTCACAGGTGGGTCAGAGAGGTGAAAGGACTTTGAAAATGTAAAGATTCCACGGAAGAGGGATTTTTAATTATACAATCAGTATTTCAAAGGAGTAATGCCTTCCATTTGTACCTGCATTCAACATTCATAATTATAAAAAAAAATGACTGTACCAAATATAAATGTTTATACATGTATATACAGGAGGAAACACCTCAAGCAGGCAAGAATCTGTATTCTCTGCCTGTGTAGAAGCAGAAATTGTAGCATAAGCTTTTGTGTAGAAGCCTGGTTGGTAAAAGATAACTTTACCATCAAATATTTTTAAATGTGGTCACAAAAATTTATAAGATTACACAAGGATTTCTTTTATGGTAATATTTTAATTCTATTCCCATGTTTCATTCATTTCTAGTTTACTTTATCTCTCTTCTTCCTACTTCTCTTCCCACACAGTTTTCTGTACTTTTCTTTTACAGGAATAATAACTTCACCTTTACAGAACTCCAGAAACTTTTCCCTATACAGAGGCAGCGGCAGGCAGCTTTACCACCAAGTGAGGTGGAAATTTTATGTCAAACAGGCTGTTGAGAAAGACCCCTGGAGCCAGAAGAAGATGAACGATGCTTCTCTGTGTGCATTGCCTTACTTCACAGCAGCTCATAGAGTGAACATTCATTTTCTTCAGGGGCATTGCTACAAAGCACACTTCCGGAACATTCTAAAGTGTTCGAGTCAAACCTCAGTCTTCCAGCAAGTCTCTCTCAGGAGTGGATAGATGAGTTTAGGCCATGACAAGCAGAAAACTGACTTTGAAGAATTTCTTACTGACGTTTCCTCCGTGTCCTTATTTGTCTTTTTTGAAGTAGAAAATAAAAGGGAAGGACAACAGAGTGACTATTACATGAGAGCTGGAAGAAAGAATGCATTTCACGGAAGAGACACTGCAGTTAGGCAAAGCAGAAAATGTGAGCCTCTGAGCTTGCAGACACAGGCTCCCTTGCCATCCTACACAGCCCTGTGTAATGATCTGGAATGATATACACAGTCTTGATCCTGCCTCCATCCACCTTCTGGGTGGGGGGAAAGGATACATTGACTTTCAAACTACTTGCCATTTACTTGGCAGAGTTGCCAGGATAATTCGTGAGTTTGTGTAATCATCTGAAAACACTGTCCTCCGACCTTATAATGACACAATGAGTATATTTGTGATAGAACTCTGGGTTTTTATGAAATCTTGTAGTTTGAAAACTTTAATAATTTCGATCATAGGTGTGATAAACATGGATAATAAATAACTTTTTAAGGTAAGTTGCTTTTTCCTCTCACATCTGAAAAGCATGAATATCACGTGTCCTGGCCAAAGGTAGCTGTCATTTTTCATTTGTCACAAAATATGAAATAAAAATTTTTGCATACAATTATGAAATAGCAATGCCCTGCATTTTAATACATTTGCTTCACAATCTCCTTTAAAATATCTCCATCATACCTCAACCTGTTATAGATGATTTTATGAAAACCTTATCTACAAAGTATATAATTAGGGAAGAAATTTATTAAATAAAATTATGAACTAGTGTTTAATGAGACATTAATAGGGAATGTTTTTCAAATTATTTCCATGTAATAATTTGCTTGCTACTTAATTTACAAACTACTATAGCAATTTAGATATATAATATATTCATATTAATTTTCTATAGCTGCTCTAACAAACGATCTCCAATTGGATGCCTTAAAATAAACACAAATTTATTATTTTACTGTTCTCTAGGTTAAAAGTCCAACACAGACCTCACTGGACTGAGATCAACAAGCTGACAGAGCTACATTTCATCCTGGCATTACTAAAGAGTGTTACATTGCCTTTTCTACCTTCTAGAAGCCACCTATATTCCTAAGTTCATGGAATTTTCATTTTCAAAATCATTTTCAAAGGCAGCAATAGCAGGTCCAGTCTCTTTTACATGACCATCTCTCTGGTTCTCTCTTCTGTGTCTTTTTCATTTTTAAGTCATGTAATTAGATTGGTTCCATCCAGCTCAAAGATAATCTCTCCTTTGAAGGTCATTCACAGCCTGGAAATTAGCACCCTTAATAGTAACATTTACAGGTTTCAGGGACTAGGATGTATGTGGACATCTTTTCAGGCTATTTTCTGCCATATCACAGTATGTAATTATTTATAGCAAAATATGGTAATTTATTACTATTACCTTAGGTCTACTCTACTATTTGTTTATCTAAAATGAGGGTTAAATAACATATGACACATTGGGTTATGTATTTTATATATTACGATATAACCTAAAGTAATTTGAATGATCCAACATTACATGTGCATTTCTTCTATGCATCCCAGTCAAAATAATTTCTCCTCATGCTATATTTAGCAGCAAGATTAAAAATAATAATAATAAGAGAAAGAGAAAGAAGGAGGAGTAGTAATTACCCATTTTAAATGGCTGAATGCTCCCTGACTGAAATCACTGCCAGGGAGCGAACCAGCTGTCATGCAATTTGGGACAAATCAGAACGTCACTATAGTTGCCAAATCTGAACTCCATGACAATATCACCAAGACCAACTGAGAGAAAAGACTGGAATTTTGTAGGAACCCAGACCCCAAATTTGTGTTTTGTGAGTCCTGAGAATCCCAGATCAGATTTGGCCTCCAGAATGTGGTGATACTTAAGCGGCCCTCTTTATTTTCTAAGCGCTAAGAAGAGCTGCTACATTTGCCAACTAGCTACCATGTGCCAGGTATTTTCATAGGAGTTACATTGTCTATCACTGTTAATACAAATACTGCAATATATTATTTGCACAATTTTGTATGTATAATTTTGTCCTCTCCACAGCCCTCAAGATAAACATCATTGTCTCCACTGTAAGGATAAGGAGACCAAGGCTCAGTGAGTAATGTAGTTGGGATTTGAATACTGGCCTTTTTGATCCCAAAGGTCATGTTTTTCCCTTATGTCACACTGAGTGTCCAAGCCAAAATCCTGACACACCATTAAAAACAGGAAACTAAAGAAGTTACTTACAAATTTAAATTGCACTGAATATAATGTTGAATAGTTATTCATTTCAAGTAATATAGTTCTCAGGTTGATGTAATTAGAAATTTCCAGGGTGATCTCAAGATTTAATTTCATTCCTCTTTTACTTCAGGCTTCTGAGAGGGTAAATATGGTAGTCTGAATAATGCTTCCCACCCCCACACACACACCCTCCACCCCCTACAACAAAAGGAAGAAATCCATATCCTAATCCTTATAACCTATAAATATGTTATGTTACATGGCAAGGAAAAATTAAGGTTGCAGACAAAATTACATTTGTTAATCAGCTGACCACACAGAGATTATCCTAGATTATCTGGGTGTGCATGATGTAATCCCAAATAGCCTTCATGGGGAAGAGGGAGGCAGAAGTGTCAGAACAACAGAAGGACTTGACTGACCATTGTTTCATTGAAGATGACAGGGATTTGCAAACCAAGGAATGTGGGCCAACTCTAGAAGCTGAAAGAGGCCAGAAAACAGATTATCCCCTAGAAGTTCCAGAAAGGAATGTAGCTATGTTAACACTGGTTTTCTAGCCCAGTGAGACCTATGTTGAACTTTTAACCTTCAGAACTGTAAAATAATAAATTCGTGCCATTTTTAAGTCTCTAAAGGTTTGTGGTAATTTGTTACAGGAGCAATAGAAAACTAATACAGTCGGCATTTATTAGACCCACTTAGGGACCAAGAACCAGGTACCGTAAACGGTTATTAGAGGCTTGTTTACTATTTATGACATAGAAGTTCATCTGTGAGGGAAAGAATAGCATATATGTGGTAATTCTATACCTGGTAGAGGAAAAAAGAAAGGAGCGGAAAAATATTGGTTGGGCTCTTGGGAGTTAAGAAAATTATCTTTTTTTTGGATATTATAATTTAATAACTTGTTTAGCCTTTTCTTAGTTATATCCTAATTTAAATATGAGAAAAATACCACTTTTTTTGCATTCTATATAATAGAAAGAGATGAATACTTGAAAATTCTAATATAAAACTATTTTTAAAGCTGTTCTAACTTCAGTATTCTATGTACTTTTCAGATATTAAGAAATGTTCGATTTCCAGTTTTATGTTCTAGTTCATCAGAAATAACTTGGGTTCAGTGTTAACAGTACAATCCCAATAAACTAAAATGTGGAAATCCAACTCAGAGTCTTTCTCCCTATACTTCTTTATTAAAGTGTATTTTTTCTCCTCAAGGAAACCTTAAATTATTTTTTAAAATTATCTTAAAAGGATATTATTGCATAGTTGTAAGGCATTAAAATCTAAATACTGAAGTTCAACAATTAAGATAGGGTTCACTTTGTGGTGAATCATTTGGTGAAAATAATTGAAGATGGAAAAGGGTGGGCTGTTTTAAAACAAGAGTTAATAAAAATGGAAAAATAACATCTCTGGGAGAGGTATCCCGCAGTCCTAACAAGTACCTCCACAACCCCGATTTCCCTTGTGGTCATCTCTGAGCACTAGGGCTGAGCAGCCAAACCAAAATGGATGGCAATAATTAGATTCTGATGAGTGAATGAGAGCCAACGTTTCAGGAGGAGTTAATGAAAGGAGAGGAAATTGCCAGATTTCACAAGGATGTAAAATAGATGCAGAGCCTCCCACTCACCTAAAGGCACATTTGGAGGGGGAAATATCTTGCATGCAGAAAATTGATCACAACTGGAGGATTTTAATATGTGCACACTTCCAGTAGTAAGATTCAGGGTCACCCAGAGCTATTATTCAAAGTCAGTATCAGACCATTTAATTTTCTGCTTCGGTTCTTCTCCGCTTCTCCCCCTCCAACTCAGTCTAATGGCCATACACCCTCTTCTCTTTTTGCTGTCTTTTTGCCTCTTTTAAGCACTGTTTGTATTCTAAATGGAGTTTTGTGACTGACGTCTCCAGGTACTGTATCTCTTCTCCTTAATGAAACTCTAGTTGTAGTGAGTAATAATAGTTCAACAAGCATTTTATAGCGCTTATAAAGACAGTGTGTAGAGTGAATGTCAACGTACTTAACACACAGCTTGGTAAATGAAAAAATGGGACATGGGCAGTGCAGTTATGGCTACGAATGATTTGTGGCGACTTTCATGTCAGCTGGTTTTTCTCTTCGGCCCTTACTGGAAGCCGCAGAATCCATTTTAAGTTAATTCTAAAAGCTAAGTCTGAAACAAATTGTATAGTGACAGGTGAAAAATGTAAGTCAAGAAGTGCTTCCAGGGGCTATAGTATGCCAATGGCATTAATCCACTTGGACAAAAGATGGTAAAATGCTGAAAACACACCCATTTGCCTTTAACTGCTTAGGCACTTTTCTTTAACTTCTTTCGATAGTCATATCCTGATTCATTTGCTATTACAATTGCTTTCTAAACTCCACCATTTCCTCCTACTCACATCCATTTCCAGGTTGAGAGACTTTATTTTTTTTTAAGATTCGTTTTGCTTTTTCACCAATTCAGTTCCTGATTTAGAATTTCTGTCTAAGAATCAAACTTATTGGGTTGTAGGTGAACAGATACAGGTATATGCAGTAACTGAACTAATAATACAACCAGCTGTTCCTGCTATCTGTGCAGCAGCTGTTTCTTGCTCAGTACATACTGGTGGGAAAACTAATAAACCTTACAAGTTTAAAAATAGAAAAAAAAAGAAAAATGAGCATGCTTTTAGAGCTACTCTTCTAAGAGATTGAACAGAGAATGGCTGAATATCAAAGAATCGTGCATTTATATTGTGAAATCTGGTAGAGCTCCATTTCAAGGACAACATGACACCTGAAAGAGAACTGGTCGTGCACAGCTCTGATGCATAGGCACTTTCAGAATTCTAAACTTTGGAGGAGATTTTCAGTCCTGTGAGTAGTTCATTAACTTTTCAACTGCAAACAACTGATTCATTTCAACACACAGATCACAAAAGAACATGACTTTGAAGCGAGTAGCTAATCGCATGATATATCAATCATTTCATATCAAATAAAGCTCAGATAAGGACAAGCATTCAAGTGCAGGTGTTAATTGATAAAGAATAAATTGAGATTGTGCATCTTACAGTCAAGATTATACTGAAACGATGACACTAATAATAATTAAATTAAAGCAGCTTAGGTTATTTGGTTTTTTTAATGAGATATTAAAATTATCCCTTACACTATCATATTTCCATAGCAACAGTAAAGTATTCTAATGTATACTTGGATCACAGCAGATATTTATTTTGGTATATATCATTATAATTATTTGAATAACAATTACATGAGTAATAGTTACCATTTGAGTGTCTGAAAGTGCTTAATGTTTAAGCCTCATAAAAACCTTATAAAGTTTGTGTCCTCATCCCCATTTCACACAAAAACAATTGTGACTCAGAGTTGAAATAACTGAGATTCTGTCACAAGACGAGTAGTAGGACTTGAATTCCAACCTAATTGCATGAGATTCAAAAGCCCATGTTCCCTTTCTTCTGCTAAGGACCTTCTAGTATAATATTGTTATAGATTGAAATGTGTTTCCCCAAAAATTGTATGTTGATTTATTAACTCTAAGTACCTCAGAATGAGACCTTACTTGAAGACAGGGTCTTTACAGAAGTAATTAGGGTAAGATGAAGTCATTAGCATGACATATGCACAGAGGGAGAATGTACCATGATAAGATGAAGGCAGAGATCAGGGTTATGTATCTACAAGTCAAGGAACTCTGAAGATTATCAACAACCCCCCAGAAGAAAGGAATGGAACAGATTCTCTCTCACAGCCCTCAGAAGGAATCAACTCTGCCAACACCTTGATCTTGGACTTCTAGACTCCAGCACTGTAGATATTAAAAGTATTGTTTAAACCATCTAGTTTCTGGTATTTTGTTATGGCAGCCCTAGGAAACTAATACACACACACACACACACACACATATACACACACACATATATATGTATATATCATATGTAAAATATGAATATATATAAAATATAAAATAATAAAATGTATTGTTAATATTAGTTATTTTCATATATAAACACTTTTACATTTATTATTATTATTTAAATAAGTTTTGAAGTAGTTTTAGAAATTAATTTGTTGATAAGGAATCTAAAAAAAATAAGAAATCAGTGAATAAAACTAGGAAATAATCAAACATAATAAAGATCAATTAGTTAGTTTCTTTCTATATAGTTGCTCTAGGATATGAACCTTTCTAACCCCCAAAATAATGCATAATGGCACTAGCACAGCAGAAGTTGATTTCTTGCTCATCTAACTATACTGGCTGGGTACAGGTCTTTGAAGCAATCTCTCCTGTCATCTGGAGGCCCACACTGACAGAGGCCTTGCTCTCTTCAATCTGTAGACTTCTAAAGTCAGCCTAGGGTTTATCTCCATTCTGTCAGTCAAAAGGAAAAATAGAGAATGAATGGAGTGCTCCTGGGAGATCTGTTGAAGCTAGACCTGGAAGTAGAGCACATCACTTCCACTCACATTCTGGTTATTAGGCCATACTTAATTGTAAGGGAGCCTGGGAAATCTTCTTTGTCTGCCATGGAAAAGAACATAGATTTTTTTGTGAACAGGTAGCTATTTCTGACATGAATAAGCAGACCCTCATTGTTGCCTAGAAATCTTAACTCATTTCCTTAGCCCATTCCATTTCACTTCCTCCTAGACGACTAAGCTTCATCTCCCTCTTCAATCTTCAATACTTCCACCCAGGTCTTCCTTTGTGTTGATAACATTGCTTCCAATTTCATAACCTCTTACTGTCATATCTTCCAGCTGACCAGCATTTGCACCCACACATTCAGGCTTCTATCCTGTCATTGTAGAGACTCTCCCCACAACCCTAAGACAACTCTTGTGGTTCCTCCTTCAAGGAACAACTCATCATTTCTTGTCTACTCAAGTACATTACTCCAGGTCTTTTTTTGCTCCAGATTCATATACTTTTTTCTCTCTATGAGATAATTCCTATCATCATTCAAATATAAAATAATTCCTCCCACTAAAAAGTCCATTTACTGTCTCATTTTTCTGCCACACTTTGTAGGAGTTTGCTCAAAAGAGTTATTTGTACTTCCCATCTCTAAATCCATTCCTTCAATTTGCTTTGAAATTCATTCCAATTAATCTTACCATTCCACAAAAATAGCTCTAGCCAAAGTCAAAAATTAATCCCCAGTGCTATAACCAATAGTCAATACTCAGTTCTTATCTTACTTAGAAGTACTTAAAACACTTCTTTACTATCTTCTTGAAACACTTTCTTCAGTTTTCTTTTAGAATAACATCCTTACTTGTTCTCCACCTACCTCCCTGGCTGCTCTTCCTTGCCTGCCCTCTAAACATTGGAAAGCCACGTCTAAATTCTTGTTCTCTATCAAATGCTCCCTCCTCAATAATCTGTCCTAGTTTCATGACTTAAAATCCATCTAGACGCTGGTATTTCCCAAATGCATATTTCCAGCTCAGACCTCCCTTCTAGACTCCAAATTCATACATTCAATTTCTTACTTGACATTTCCAGCTGGAAATCAAATTGGACTCTCAACTTTAACATGTTCAAAAATAAAATTTTTATTCTCATCATCCCCCTTTAACAAGTAGGTAAACAAGTCTTTCTTCTTTAATCTTCTCCATGGCAAGACTATCCTTCCCATTTCTCAGGCCAAAGAGAAGTCTAATTTTCCTCTTTTATTCTCATCTTCTGTTTTGAAATTCTTATTGATTCTACCTTCAAAATGTATGCAGAGCACTTCTCACCACTACTATTTACACTACTCCGATCTGAGCCACCATCATCTCTCACCCCACCCATCTATTCTGAAAAAAAGTCAGGCAGAGCCAACCATATAAAATGTGAGTCAGATCATGTCACTCCTCTGCTCATAGTCTCACACTGCCTCACTTACACAAAAGTCAGTCATTACACAGGCTACCCAGTCCTTTCACACTCTGCACACATGGCTCACCTCTCTCCCTTGTTAACCTCATATTTTATTTCCCACCCACTCTTCTCCAGTTGAACAGCGTTTTTGAATATGTGGACAGGACCACTCCAAGCAAGCTCCTGCATCAAGACATTTGCTCTTGCTAATTCCTCAGTCTGGAACTCTTTTCCCAGGATGCCTACATGGCTTTCTCCTTAATGTTTTTCAGGTTTTTGCTCAAATGTCACTTT
Organism: Cynopterus sphinx; assembly: GCA_030015415.1. Lineage (NCBI taxonomy): Eukaryota > Metazoa > Chordata > Mammalia > Chiroptera > Pteropodidae > Cynopterus > Cynopterus sphinx. The sequence continues at coordinate 79,094,749 of CM057386.1, read as the reverse complement.
ATCAGTGAAGCTTTTCTGACCTCCCTATACAAATAGCAATCCACAACAACACCAGTGTTCTCCATGCCGTTTTTCCTGTTTTCTGGTTCACTGCAGTACTCATTTTTACCACCTGATATAGAATATATTTTTATATATTCTCTCAAAAAGCAAGGATCATGTCTTTTTCTTAATTCCCAGTTTCTATGGCAACTAGGTGGCACATGACAACAGCTATATTCTTCAACAAACTTTGACAGAAGCTCTATGATGAAATTCAAAATTTACAACTTTTCATTTTAGACAGTTCTGAAAAGTGAGCATTGGAAAGAGGACACAAGAAGTTGCAATTTCAATTAGTAATAGGTAGAGAATTTACTAAAATAATCAACAAATAAATAATAAGCCATAATAATTAAAATTCAGTTTTTAAAAATTCAATTGATTGCACAAAGAAATGTTCTCTCTCTTCTCATAATTAATTTTATCAGCAAAATAAAATAATTTTAAATAGAATCTAATTTTACAACATTTAGAGTCTCGTGGAACAAATTATAGTCAATGAAAACCTAAATTTGCTCTACAGAGAAATAAATAAAATAAAACAAAAGTAAATTAAATAAATAAAGGTGTTCATTATTAATATTGCAATATACTTTATAAATATTCTTTCCCAGAGTTACCTTAAAGAGTGAACTCATGTATATTAAAATAGCTTTATTTGTAAAAATATTTTTCATACAGAAACACAGCTATTATATAACAAATTTTCTGTGTTCATCACTGAAATAATATGATTTAGTAATATCAATAAAATATTACTCAGAAATTTAAAATGAAGTCCTTAAACAAACAAAAAGTGTAAATTTTAATATCAGATCTAATGAAATGAAATGAAACTAAATGAAAAACATAATGAAATAGAAACGTACCTGTTTGTTAAATAACAATCACTGAGATTCACTCTAGATTCTTTTTTGTGCTATGTTGTCTCCTAACATTCAGTTAACTACCAAGTTTTCTACAGTCTACCTTCTAATCATCTTGTAAAGCAAAACAAACAAACACACAAACAAAAAAACCTTGCAGGTATATTTTGACAATGAAAATAGAATGTCTTGATTTTAGAAAATTGAGAACATAAGAACTAATACTTTTTATGTTTCTATAGACAAATACATTTTAAAAATAAAATAAAAATCCAATTATCCTGAGAGAATATTTTTTAGATTTTACTTTCGAGGCATATGCAGCAATAATTTTCGACTGACTCCTCTGCTTCTGCTGATGCTTCTAAAGGTAAACCCCACCCCACCCATTCACCCACACACACTTTCTTTGGTCATCCATTGATAGGAGCAAGAGCAAAAATTACAAAGGGAAGAAGGAGAGTTTATGAAGTAATGAGCTAAATTGTCTCTGCATTTGTAAGAGAAACAAAATGGACAACAACAAAAAATTTTATTTGCAGTTTCAGGAAGCACAATCAGATATAGTATGAGACTTTTTTCATTTTAATTCTATTTAAATGAGACGTATTGGTGAGAAATTGATTTTGAGAGTGATCCAATAATTAAATACATTCATTCATTCCAAAGTCATTCTATTTGGAATTCTCTTTGTATTCTATTTGTTGGGTACTTTGAAAAGCTATGTGTGTACAGCAATAAAAGACATACAGCAGCCCCTGTACTAATGGAAGCATTGCAAAACCAGCTAGGAGGTTTAGTGCCATCTGATAAGCGTTATGTCAGAGGTATTTACAAATAGCTTGAAGGGGTAGGAGAAGATTCAGGTACAACCATGCAGTAATACTGTTCCAAATGAATTATTCTTGTTTTGTCAAATGAGAAGTAAAATAGAATGTTCTCTTCTATGTTTAGCAGACGATGGTAGTTGTATAATAGTAATCTCTCAGGTCCACTATAAATCTATGTAATCTGTTAGTTCTGTAGGAGATATATAGCTAAAGTAGAAGGAGATTTCAGAAGAGACAGAGAAATAGAGAAGGCAATATAGAAATTTTGGATGCACTTGGAAGAATGAGTTAGGGTTTCAGCTGGTAGCAATAGGATAGGATACTTCTTGAAAAAAGAACAGTCTATTTAAAGATTCAATGGCATTTAGTAATGAAACATAGTATCTGAGCAATATGCAGTTCTCTCTCTAAGTAAATAAGACATGTTTACAGAAATTGTAAGAGAAAATGTGTGAAAGGTCATTATGGATCCATAATTCAGATGGTCTTCACTGAGGATTGTAGCCAAATTCATGAGCAACAGAGATTTGTTCAAAGATTTTCAAAGATTTAGAAATAGAATTTTAAGCAAGTATGAAAGTTGTGTATGTTTATTTTCCCTGTAGAAATGATTAATGAATTTGCTTGTAAACCAGGCTCTTATTATAGAAGAATACTGAGAAAAATCCCTGACCTCAAGTAGCTTACAATCTTGTTAGTGAACAAGCTACAGATACATGATTGATTAAAGAAAAATAGTTAGTTAAAAATACAAAGCATTTTTATGTGGATACAAATTACTATATATGGCAATCAAAGACATCAAATGTCCCCAAATATAACTTTTACAAAAGAACTTCTAGGAGGCCTTTAAAATTGTGAATAGACCCGATCATGCTATATAATTAAAATTATTCTAGGACTTAATTCATAACAAGAAATACAATAATATAACTTCCAATGTTTTAACTTCTATCTTAATTTACTTTCCTAAGTAAATTGATCAAAAAAGAGAGAAACTATTTTTATTTTCACATTCCTACTGTTTGGCGTTTCATTTAAGCTGTTTAACTTTCATGACAAGAAGATAGGTGTACTATACCCTTTTTTCATTTCAAACTAATGAGATTCAGAGTAGTTGAGTGATTTGTCTTTTATGATACAGCTGGAAAGTGAAAGAGTAAACGTACCAAAGCAGGCCCAACTCCCAAGACCTTCTCTCTCTGCTACACTGGTCTTTGCAGTGACAAATAAGTAGAGATTTGATTTTTGCTGATGTAACATAACACCTCTAGAAATTCAGCAACTTGGCTCTAAAGTCCCCTCTTTTACAGTAAATAAGATTTACATAGCTACAACACTAACTACATTTTCTAACCCATAGGAAAACAAATTTTATAATATTAAAAAACTCACATCAGAAAATTTAATTTATGGAATATGAAGAACATAGTAAAGCCCACATTTGTTCTTCATATGTTATAATTGTCTCTTCTGGGGTTTAGATATCTGCCGAAGGATTTATTTTGAATTCCCAAATGTAATTTTACTGCAACATTTCAACATTTGTGAGTTTCAACATTAAAATATTGTTCAGTTCGATGTTATTTTGGAATAGCCTTCCATTTTAAAACATAATAATCTCCAACTTTATCACATGGCTACTTATCAATGCTATTTTAAGAGCATTATTATTTAATTTTTTTACATGCATTTTATCCTAAACAAGGTCTCCCAAGTTTTTCTTTTACTTACCAGATTGTTATTATTTATTTAAAAAACAATAGTGAAAGTCATCCTTTTAGTAGAGTATGTTCCTGTACATAAAACTAAGGTGGGTGGAAATGAGGAACTGAGATTTAATTTTTGCTCTTTTATACATTTAAGATACATGAAGCATAGATATGACAATATGATATGGAGGAGGGAAATAAACTAGATTTTCTTTGAAAGTGGTTTGTTTCACATCTCCAAAACAACTCAGATATCTTGCATTCTGACTTTCAGAAAATTATAACAATGGCATCATGCTTCCAGAAGCAAAGATAAAAACAATAAACATCCATTAAAATTGCTACTTTTTCAGTTTCTTTTTTTTTTTTTTTTTTGGTAAAATCAATTGCATTATAAAAACAAAAACAGTTTAAATGGCTAAATAGGCTGGAAACTCCATTCTGAGACTCTCTAGCATTGTCAGTCTAAAAACCCTGCTTTCTTCTGCTAGACACAGCAATTAGTACTTAGGTTTCAAGGTTACAGTGAGGATTAGAGGTGATATCTGTAAAGCATCTGGCACAAAATTGATCTCATAGCAGGTATTCATGTAGCACCTGCTATTACTCTTTCTATTTCAATTCTTTATACTCTTATAGAACTGTAGGTCTTGCTACACAAACTTGGGCCTGCTACACCAAGAGGCACTTCTTTTGTTGTTCGGTTTTATAAAGACTCTTTGACTGGCCTATCTAAATAAATGGGAAGGCCACTTTTCTGATGCCTTCACCCTATCAAAGCACTAGCGCAGCTGCACACACAACCACCATTACCCAGAGGTCTCTAGGGTAGATTCTCGTCCAAGTACTCGGCTCTGGATTACTCATCATCCAGAGGATGCTGGTTAGTAGTGCTAGTTTACCAATCAGTCCATTTTTCCCCACAGCTTCTGCTATTGCCAGCACATACTAGCACTGTGTTCCTGGACAGCCAAACACCTGCAGCAACTGCCCTGGGGTGAAGAATGAGGGTGAGGCCAGAACAAGCCTTTCATCAGAATCTAATTTAGTTAAAGGAGGTGCTAAGGCAAAGAAGTCATTTGGGATCTCAAATGGCACAAGCTATGTGATAAGCAGTGAGAGAGAAGCAATGTTAATTCTAACTCAAACAGTGCCAAACCAAGGATAATCGTACATTTAATAAAATGAAAGCCAGTCACATTATCTACTTGTAGTGCAGCCTGTTAAATAATAATGTTCAGAAAACAATACAGACTTGCTTTTCGGTGCACATGTGGGAAGAGCAAGGGCTCTGGGGTCAGCTCCAGCTGGAACCTGGCACAATGACTTAGGACTGCGTGATCTTGGACAAATAGTTGATCTCTTTAAATTTCATTCTGCTCACGTGTAAAATTGGCATAATACATATTTTTGTATATAATAAATATAATGTCTGGCACATATAGTTATTCTTTCTAAGAAGCAGTTTTCTCCTTTGAAAAATGATTATAATAATATCTATGTGCGGCTTATTATGAGAATTTGAAATAGTATTTTCAAAGTACCAAGTAAATAGTTGATGCCAGGTTAAAAAAAAACGGTAAAACAAACTGATAAAAATTCATACTTTGGGGATAGAGAGGAGAAGATTTAAATAGCGATTAAAAGAAATTGAACATTTTATCTGATTTCTGTGCCTTCAATCCACCTGAATATACAAAGTAGTGCTGTCCAGCAGAAGTATAATGCAAGACACACGTGCAACTTTAAATTTTCTATTGGCTGCATTAAAAAAATTATAAAAAAAAGAGACATGAAGTTATTTATTTAATACACTATATCTAAAATATTTATTTCAACATATGATTGATATAAACTAGTATTAATGAGATTTTTTTGCTAGAAAATAATGCAAATCTGATGTGTATTTTACATGTACAGCACACCTCAGTAGTTCAGCCTACCTACATTATAAGTTCTCAGCATGCAAGTGGCTACCATATTCAAGAGCACAGATATTGTCACTTGACATTCGTCTGAATATTCAGCTCTAGAACCAATCTTGTCTTCAAACAAAAAAAAATGTGAGATCTGAGATTAGATGGCTCAGGTGATTCAGAGCGGTCAATCTTTTGTTAGACTGATTCTACCCTTACTCCAGTCCCAGCAGGTTTCTTTTGCTCAGATTCCACCTTATACCTCAATCTCCCCAGGGACGCAGGGTTTGCCAGAGCAGGAAGCAACAGAATTGAAACATATTCCCACTGCTGCGTTCACCAAAGTGCAAGGTCCTCTATGCCTTCTCACACTCAGACAACCGTTCGCATCTAAATCCCCTATATGTCTCCAACTGGTGTAAGAGCCCACCTTCAGGATATTTCCTAAAAGATAAGCATCACATCTTGGTACATAAATAGAGTCCTAGAGACAGAAAGAACTTAATGATCATGTAGTTAGAAGGCACAATGCAGAGAATGGCTGTAACAAAACTGTAAAAAAATGATTTTAAGAGTGTGGTTTCAAACAACTCTAAGGGTAGAATTTCATCAGATTTCTTATGAATTGAATATCCACAGTCTTGCTTGAAACATACACAAACTAGATTGTGTGGTAAAGGTTTAGAAACCATGGCATGAGAGAGATAAAACAATCCTGGAAGCATTGGCATGTCAGTAGAAAGGTAAAGTTCTGGATTCCCAAAGAGATTGAGAATTCCTCAACACGAAGTACTGCCACTTATAGACTAATATGAACGGCACCTGCTAAAGTTGTGCAGCACACAATCAGTACACTTGTAACTGGCAGTCTTTTGAAAAGTCAGATGAAAAGAATCAAATCTCTATATATAGCAAAGTGAAAATAATTGATTTGGGAATATTGTAGAATAACAAAGAATGAAGGAATTCACCCAGAGACTTTTGTCAGTGGTACCTTGAGAAATTATAGATTTGGATAATGCTTTCTATCAAATAGTGGGATAATGAGACAGAGGAAAGGGTTGTGTAAGAAAAGATAAAGAAAAAATAGGGTTGAAACTGAAGTGGATTAAATGCCAAAAATTGGAGGATAGAAGACTAGGCTAAATATATATTCCTCCACAGTCCTCAAAGACATGGTGGGGAATGTTAGATTTCTTAAGACATGCAAGATATGGGTTTCAGTGTATTCTATTTAAATATTAAATATCCAGGTTCCTTGAGAAAATCAGAAACTCAGGTGGATGATTTCTTGGTTATATACAAAGTGGTTGATCAGTAGCAATGGAGAATTTATAAATATCTATAGAATAAATGGATTGTGGTTTAGACTAGCATTGACTCTTAAACTTGGCTACTCATCAGAATTAAACATTTAAAAGTAGATTTATTAGCCTCACTATGGAGATTCTGGCAATATAGATGTGGGTCAAAGTCCTCAAATTTGTACTTCTAACAATAGTTCCAAATATTTCTGATTCAGTGGCTCCCCTTGGAAACAGTTGGGTCAAGGTACAATTCAAGAGTCTCCTTTTCCTGAGGTCTTACGTCTCTGACCAGAAATCAGATCACTACATGCAACAATGAGATCCCTTGATGTAACCCTCAATGCTTCAAAGACAGGCTGGAAGAGTCAACTGCCTCCATCCATTCTCAGAGATCACTAAAATATCTTCATTCAGTTGTTGGTGTACCAATGAGGAGAACCTAGGATTTTTCTCTAGTTGGTCTTTAGAGCAGAAGTCAGATGAAGATTCAGTCAACTTTCTAAACATTGAGAAAAAAAATGTATTGTTACATAATTAAATATTTCCATTGTTAATTTTTTCTGATTAATTATGGAACAGCCTATGTTTGAATATGTTGCACAGAAGAGAGCAAAAGCAGGAGGAGTTGCACATCTTCTTATGTTTTACTTTTTCCTGCTTCTCAAGAATAATAAAAGCCAAGTATAATAGGAAAGGAAATGTTCTCCACTATTTCTATAACTTTTTGAAATGAGAGATGGAAAAATACATTTTTATTTATGCCTATTTATCCCTCTGAGCTTAAACTAATCCTGAAGGGTTTGAGCAAACAGCCAGCAATGCTAATGCACCGAACCAACAGGTGATTTTAATTTACTTGCCATAAATTGTTGCAGGGGACCTACGCTAAGTCTATTCTTATTAATTCATCTACATCTCCTTTCCTGGAGTGAAAGTTGCTGATTGCACAGATAGGATTCAGAATGAAAAGCTAAACTGAGCAGAATATAGAATGTCAGCTTTTTGTTGACACAATTGGGATGCTCTCCCATTGGATCCAATACATCAAAAATCCTCCAGTCTGCAGAAACCATAAAATAATGCTGGGGGAATTAAACATGATTTCTAATATTTAGTACAACTGAAAAAAATATGTAATTTATTAGTTCTTTTTTAAACATTTATAAAAAGCTTAGCTTTATTCTGCAATCTCCAAAACTTAAAATACAAGGAAACCTCCTTGAATAATAAAATCGGTGTCAACAATATGTTCCTATCAAGCTGTTCAACTCCACTGATCTCTGCTAGAAATAACTCATTCCATAAACAATCATTGACTTTTTTATTATATTCAAAACATTACATTACTTATTACTGGGGACCAGAATGAATATGCTATGGTTCCTGTCACATTCAGGACCCCCAAAAAAGGTAATATCTTGAAGAAAACATATTAAAAAAACTCCAAGACTTTAAAGTATTAAGACTCTACTTAATCTCCCACGCATTATTTAATCACTCTTCTCATTTATCTTCTATGGTGTCATACAGATTGTAGTCTTAGGTGTATTTGATGCCTCAAATGCAGAACCCATCCTAAAAGAAAGAGAACAGTAAGGTGTAGAAAGATTTGCAGCTTTATAGATTAGGAAAAACTTGAGAGCTGTTAAATATAAGATTAAAGTTAGCCCCAGTACACTGTTTGGTAAAATGACATGCATTAAAAACCATGCCAAATATTGTTCTAAGTTCCAAACTTCAGCATCCACCTAAGTCTAATTTCTCACAGCAATCTCTATTTGCCCCAGGGAAGAGGCAGTGCAAGGGTGGTTATGAACAAGCACCAAATGTTAGACTCAGCTTAAACCTTTGCTTTGCTTCTTACTAGTTATGTAATATTGCTCAAGGTTTTACCTTCTCTAAGCTTTAGTCTCTCACCTCTAAATTGGAAATATTAAGAACTACTCAAAAAATTGAAGACCAAGTGAAATAATGATTCTAAAGTGTCTGCACAGAACCTAGTATTCGATCAATTGTTAGTGCATGGTAGCTAGTCTTATCAGGTTTCTTTACCAAGTTTACATGTTTATGTGAACATATTTTTGCCAAGCCATTTGGTCAATATTTTATTTCTAGCCTTGACCCAGAAACTTTGGCCTTTATTCTTGCCCAGGTGGCCATGATCTTAAACATTGCTCCAGAAATTTTTCTGATCTCAACCCTAATCATGAATTTACAGCTTTTGTGCAAACCCTGCTATAATAATAACCATCCTGAGACTGTCATGGCTAATCAGAGTAGTCTGTGCTCTCATGAAAATTACAATCTCGAGATATAAAGGTTTAGCATCAGAAAAAGATTTGGCAAGCCCAGTTCCGGTAAGCAGTGGCATTTAAACTAGGCTTTCACATAGCTGAGCTAAGAGAAGCATACATTCAGAACGAAACAGTAAGATTAGCACAGGTGCTAAAGCATAAACACATGAAATATGTCAGAAGCAGTAGGTGATATCATCTGTGTTGTTCAGAAACAATCTTAGAAACACGGTCTCTAATCTTTTCAGAAACTTTTGGGGTCAGATGTGTTTTGGAATACAGAAGTTTCATATTTTAAAAAGAGGATGTAGTTAATATACTATATATTAAAAATATACCTTGTAGGATCTGAGCAGCACTTAGTAATCAAACACATCAAACATGCAAATATTCCCACAAAGTGATAAACATGAGACATAAATAGCCTCACATTAGTTAGATCAGATTTTACCACCAAATAAGTTATGGAAAAACATTCAGTGTTTAGAAATTTTGAGATTTCTGAATTGTAGATAAAATATTTGGGGTCTGTAGGGGAAGATGCACCCTGAAAGGAGGGTTGGGAGTACAGGAGGTTTGAATGCCTAGCAGGGGAGTCAGCTTTCATTAGAAACTAATAGGGCCTCCTTACAAATAACTTTGCACATTCAAGTTTCAGTCACTTTTAATGTCTTTTTTGAAAATATAATTGTTGTTTCTACTATATCTTATTACATGAATTTTTTCTCTTAGCTTTTATGTTAACATGCTAATCCATCAATCAAGTCTCCCTTCTTATTCTTCTGTGACATGCAATGGAGCTATTCTAAACCATAACTTAGCTATAAATCTTTTTATTATTACTTTTTAATTAACATAGTAAAGCTTATTCCTTTTGATGTACAGTTCTATGTGTTGAACACCCGTAGAGATTGGTATAATCATGACCACAGTGAGGATAAAGAACAGTTTCATCACGCTCCATAATTCTCTCATGCAGTGATTATTTTTAACAAAGCAGCACCAGATATCATGTGAAGAATCCACCTTGTTGTTTCCTTGTATTCCTCTGCAATATAGGAAAACTGTGGCTGTGAGTTGCAACTAGAATAGATAACTGTTATTGGCTAAAATGCATGTGTTCACTGCTCTTTTATTGCAGTGGATCTCATTTCCTGAAGGTTGCTGTCCATTAGGCCACTAGTCTTTCAAAGGTTAAGGTGAACTAAATTTTTTCAAAAAGTTACTCTAAGTATTGGTCCCCTGCCTTTTTTTAAAAATACTAATACCATTATATTTAAATAGAACATCTCGTGTAATTCTTCTAGTTCCAAGGTTTGTTTACACACACTCTCCCCCACCAGACCTCCATAACTATGTATTGTTTAGCTTCAGATGTAGTCTCAACATTGAAACAATTTATTTAGATTCAACCCATGCCATTAAAAAGAAGTCACAAATTCCTTAAGGATGAGTCATTTTGTCTCCCGCTAGGGAAATAAAACCTTGTCTTCTTGCCAGAAGATAAAGTTATTATCTTTAAGTTCCATACTTTAAGCTGTCAAGTAACTAGGGTAAGTGGTATTTGTATCGTAACTACAAAACTGATGAATGATTGATCTATGGGTCTGCAGGTACAAGAGGAAAACTCAAACATGAAAATACTGAGCAACTTGATGCTGTGCCTTAGTGGCTCAAGGTTCCCCATTGACAGAAAAATCGAATGACAATCCTTATTCATGTGTTTCTCAACTTACTTTGCTCCACTCTTAGACATTTTAGTTCTAAAATGGCTCTTTAACGAACAGGTCCATCTTCACTGTTCTTTTCTTTCATCCTATATAGGGAATTGCTTAAATATAAACTTTAGAAGTGAAGGTGCCCAGCTCAACCTTGTGAAGTTTTGGGACATAACACAGCCAAACAAAAATATAACTTAGAACCTCTAGTCAAAAAATGTGTGAGAATTTGGAAAATTAAACACCTTTTTCCTTTTTATAAATATGTTCAAGTTTCAGAGGATTCTTTTTTCTTTTCTGATGTAGTTAAAAATAACTTAAGGAAGAAAACATTCAGGGAATTTTTGAATTTGCATGGGAGGGTATGTGAAGGAGCCTTTTCAAGAAGGACAGCTGAAAGGTAGGCACAGGGTTTGAATGAACTTGTCTTCTGCTAAGTTAACAAGGTTTTATTTCCCCAGAACAGGACAAAATGACACAAGTACTATATGTTATCTTCCAGCAGAGTTCTTGTTGTGGATATTACAATAATAATAAAAATAAACATATTTTATAGGCTATAAAATTATCCAGTTTTACCTATACAAGGCAACTGGGAGAGGAGTTTACAGGTGGAGAGTATATCATAAATGAATACTGGACTGGAAACATCATAATTAATTCAATGATTGTTTTTTTTATGAAGTGCTTGCTGAAATGGCTGTTAGATTAAATGTGCCCCAGTAGTGTAGTAGAGTTAGCAATGTCATCTCTAACAGGGGGACGAATGTAAATCTTATAACAGTTTACAGATGTCTTTATTGAATATCCCTAATCCAAAAGTTCTGACAAAATGAGGCCACCCTGGGATTGTACAATGGCAGTCTGCACAGCAAGAGCTCCCTACAAGTAGCAAATCCTCATTAATCCCTTTGGAATTCATTGTAATGACACTAATCATGTCAGACTCATTGAGTATTAATATAAATGTTGTATGTAACCCCATGGGAATCTATAATAAAACCCCTCAAATATTCTGTATCCATTCTCCTGAACAACAAAAATTAGGTTGCAGCCTAAGTACCGGTTATTGTAAATAAATTTGTTACTCATTATAACATTGCTGATTGAATACAATTCATTTATATCAACATAGGTGCCACGTGTGAACAAGAAATGATTAGCAATTCAGTTTGTCAGTAAAGCTAATGGGCTTATAAAAACAAAATAATTCAATGCTAATTCTAAGTCAAGTCCTTTGTCATTTTGCTCTCTTTTTTAAGGCACCAAGAATAATACTTCTGGCAATGATGAATAAGCGGCAAAGGTTCATTCAGTGAAAACCTTGAGAGTGTAAAACAAGAGAGGTGGCTTGCTTCTTCAGTGATCAAAACTTACCTTGACCTCTAGACCTTTTAGTGGCTGAACATGGCCTCCTTTCAGGGTCTCTATGACAGCCCATCCCCAGTGGTTTCCATACAGCTTGAATAATTCTGTGTCTTTCCCTTGGGGTGCCTGAGCCTTCCTAGTGAAGTTGCTCAGGGAAAATTGGGGGGAAAGGGTTCAAGAACTAAAGAACCACAGAGAGAAACTTGGAGAAAGGTGGCAACTTTCGCATATACATGTCCAGGAAGAGCAGTATTCAGGGAAAAAAAAAAAACATAATCAATTGAATCTCTTCTGAGATGACTTGATTTTGAAAATTGCAAGTATGTTACGGTCTCCGGTCATATTTGCATAGCACCGCAATTAACAGCGATGTACATTATCCCAGCCACCCTCTGTGGAAAAAAATATCAAATGCTCAATATGCTGCATTAAGGGATATTAAGTTTGTGACAATTGACCCTGCTAAAAAGAAGTTTATGAATTCCTTCATTTAATTTAAATTTTGACTAAAGTGAGAGATCTATTCCACACTAAGAATCTTAACCAATGCACTGCTCAAATTTACAGATTTATGCTATCTTAGCATGGCAGTACCAAAGTGTTATATAAGCATTCTGACAGGAAAGTGTACAGTGGAAGTATGAGTCACAGAAAGCCGGCTGAAAGCACTCTATTAGATTGATAAAATGAACTGAAATCTCTGGGTGGACACTTTTGTACTGCACCCACAATATTATTCTTGATTTGCTAGAAAGAAAGCAATTTATTCTGTCACTTTCTGGGGACTTAGAGCTAATTGGCCTTTCATAGTTTTGTGATTCTGCAAATGAGCATAAAAGTGAAAGCTGACAAAAATTCAAACAGGAAATCTGAATCTGCCTATTTTCATAAGTATCTTATAATGGTTTGTAGAAAGGGACAAAATTTTGATTAGAATAGCAAACTTCTTCATGCAATGGGAAGTGCTCCAAATTACCCATCACTATAACAAACAGAAAAATTGTTCTTCATTCAGGCTCCTGGGTGAAAGAAAATGAACATTCTTTTCTGAATCCCACCCCCACCAACCCCTTTACCATCTATTGTGGTCAGTCAGCATTGTCATCAGTGGGTGTTCCTTGGAGTATATGTCCTCTCAAAGCTCACCATCTCTTTGTTGCTTTTCCCACTCCAATCCACTAGAAAAGACATGCATAATACATCACATCTTAGAGACCAACAAGACAGTGTGTCTACAAATGCACCAACAGGAGAAAAGAAATAAAAAGAAAAATAACTGAAACCTCTGCACAACCTTAATAGAAAAAAAAGCTGGAAAAGATTAAGTTCAACACATAAGAAAATAAGTCTTCAAAGCCTGAAAGGATTGTTCAGGTATTTTCACAGTGTCTGGTACAGATGACAGCATGAACACCATGGAAGGGAAACTGAAGAGAAGCAAACCAGAGCAAACACGAAGCACTATTTTTCATGCACAAAATATACAGGATGAATTTGCTGAGGCAAACAGGCCAGGGTTATTTATGAAACTGAGTATAACTGAGGCCAGAAGCAAGTCGCCTTTCATAATTGGTTGGAGTAAATTTCTCCCTTCCTGTCCACTCATCCCACTTTCCTCTCCTCTCCATCTCTCCTCTTCTTCTCTTTCCTAATGACTAACCACCTCCTCTCTCCCTAGCTATCAATGTGACAAAATTTACACGAAAAGCTGCAGGTAATGAGAACAATCTGGGATTTATACGATGTGGCTGTGCATTTCGTAGAACTCTGCAGACACTGGGTAAAAACTTATGTTCAAAAAGCAGCTCTCCTGACTGCCAGTCCTTTTGCCATATTGAGGCACTAAAGCTCCTTTTTTTTCCCCCTGAGCTTGAGCTTTCAAAGTTATTTTCCACTCTGATGATTACAGACAGCTCGACAGACAAAGAAAAAGGGGACTTAAAATAGGCAGTCACTACTAATACGTACTTTGCTCTTTTTGACCAGGAAAAGAAGCCTGCCTGTCATACTGCCATTTCTTAATAATCAAAGCCCCCCCCCAAAAAAAAAAAAACATTTTTGAAAATGCAGTCATAAAAATGCATTTAAACCGAAATCAGAAAAGAAAGTGATAAATCTTGCTCACAAGCAGTGCCCAGTGTTTCCATAAGAAAATGGGAGGTTAGAAGACAAGAGAGGGATTGTAACCATCAAATTTTCAATTTGTGTTAACAGTGTAAAAATAAAGGTAAGAAATATGTTTAGAATAAGTTTTCTGTTACAGGACATTCATTCTGAGAACTGCCTCTGCAGTCAAAACCCTCCCTTGCAGACCTGTCAGCCTGCTTCAGCTCCTCTGCGTTCTAAATCTACTTCTCATCGGGTTCCATTGTTACACTTTAAATTGCTGGTCTATTGGTTCTGTCTCTTTCTTTCTTCACTTTATATCAGGCTTGTCGTATTTAAACATCTAAAACTTCCAAAAACAAGTGAAAATGTATTCTATATTATTTTATTTCAGAATATAGTAGGGGTCTGTTGACCTAGGGCAAAGTGAAGTGTCACTGGTATCAAATTTTAGTGGTGAAAAAAAAAATAAAACAGTTATTCTGGGTTCATATTTAGTGAAATACCTTTAATATTATTCATCATTCTTGTAATTACTTTATGTCCCTTTTAGATGTGTTATTAAAAACTTAATATTTTAAATGTGACTTTAAAATACTAATAGCTACTATTTATTAAATCCCTACTTTGTGCTTAACAATATGCTGTGTGTTTTACAGAAATAATTTGTTATTTATAAGTGTTCAGCAGAGTGTTTATATCTATTGTCTGCTCACACAAAGGGAAACTGGGAATCGTGGATGCTGTATCTTGCCTGAGACCACTTCACTAGTGAATGGTGGCTGGCATCCAAGCTTTTGTGGGTCTTAAACTGACAATCCTTCTCTTTCCCCTATATTATTTCATCTTCCCCCAGTTAGTTTCATAGGAACTAATTATTCTGCAAAATAATCTACAGTTAATGGATTTATTCCTTATAGAATAAACCACAGAAAGTTTCAGTGACTGTCCTGAGATGTCCCATAAATGAGTCAACAAAGAACCAAGAAGCAGGACAGATATTCTGAACCACGATCTAGAAACAATCATAAAAGATTTATTAAAGACCTGTAACATTGACTTCAGAGCTATAGGGGAATATGAGATAACCAATCTGTCAAAAAGTGACTTAAATTCCAAAAGGTAAAACTAGTCTAATGTGAATATGAAAAAAAAAAAAGTGTAGCCTATAGTAATGCCTAATACAGCTGGACTTGTCAGAGAATAAAAGGATGCATGCATTTATAAACTAACACATCTTTAAGCACCAAAAAACATTGTTTCTAATTTTCAATGTTTGATGGCATTCTAAACTCTATTACACACTTCTCTGACTTCATAAACATAGCTTATTGCACATAATTTTCTCCTTCCTTGATGATTTGGGATTATAACTCTGCATTTCAATCACTGTGCTATGGTGTGTGGGAAAGCAGGAGTGCTTCCAGGAGTTACTGAGTTTCAGAAAACCGTCTGCCTGGAGACCAGGGGCCCCAAGCTTTAGACTTCTAAGACTGTTCTATCAGAAGATCCTTCCTCCCTGTCAGATGTCATCCCTTGTTACTCACATTGTGACGGCTAATTCTAATCTGCTGTTCTCAGGTGTGACATGCAAGGCCTTTCATGACCACATCACTGTTTTGTTTGTTCAACTTTATCTACCAATTTTTTCTTTCTCCCATTAATGCCATTTTCTATAATTATATTTCATCAATTCAAAAGTCTATTTAGCTTCTAAACACATTATGTTGTTTCACACTTCTGTGGCTGTGCATTGGCTATCTTTTCTTTTGTTATCTACTTAAAAAAATAAACAACAACAAATATCTTTGTCATTCTCAGAACCCAACCAAAAAATGAAACTCTCCAGGGATACTTCCTGATTCTATTTCCTGAGTCCAGGATAGAAATCATCAGATTTGTTTCTGGGAAACCTCGGAACTGATGTTTTTGTATCTATAGTATATTGAGTAAAGGTGATTTCTTTGATTATAAATCTGTTCTTTCTACTAAACTGTAAACTCCTTAAAGTTGTTATCTACTTTTGCATCCCCAGCACTAACTCATGGTCTGGTATACAGTAAGTGCTCAATAAATCCCTGCATACCTAATAAATGGTGCCTTAATTTTTACACAAATATGTGCCTCTCTTCTGGAATCAAGCAACTGAGTTCTGGGAGACTTTCCTTAGCACTGCTAGGCAAACTTCTAGATGAAAAATTATGGTTATTTATAATTAATTCTGTGCTATGGAAAACAAATATATTACAATAGGCTTTCAGTAAGGGAGCAAAGATAGTTCATGAAACAGAGCAGCTGCCAGGGAAAGCATCAGGGAAGAAGTGAAGCCTATATTACTTCCCCCTCCTCAATTGAGGTACACAAATATCTGGTGCAGCCTTAGTGGCAAATTGATTGTTTATGGAGCTTATGCAAAATATATAGCTATATATCTCTATAAAAATGTCATATTTCCTTAACAGTTCATTAAAAATAAATGAAGTATCTACCATCATGTTAAAGCTTCTTTGACTTTAGCTGAGTTTCTCGGATTTACTGAGAGGTAGGAACAGGGCCACTAAGGTCATTCAGAGAAAAACTGAAGCAGATGTATAAATAGAATAAGCTGTAAAAGAAAAAAAAAATAGTGGAGACATTTGTAAAAACTGAGATGAGCTGCCACTGATGCCAGTGAGAAGAGAAGGGCTACATTTTTTTTTTTTTTTAAGTAGTTCTCATGCCCCTGTTGGTAAGATTGAGACATTGGGATATGATTCCTTTCAGCCACCTTACTGCTACTGATGGTCAATAGATACATATAAAGTGTTCAAAATCACTAATTATTAGGGAAATTCATATCAAAACCAAAGTGAGATATCACCTCACACCTGTTAAAATGGCTATTATCAAAAAGACAAGAAATAACAAGTGTTGGAGAGGATGTGGAAAAAGGGAATCCTTGTATACTGTTGGTGAAATTGTAAATTGGTGTAGCCACTATGAAAAACAGTATAAAGGTTACTTTGAAAATTAAGAATTGCCATATGATCAAGCAATTGTTCTTCTGGATATTTATCTAAAGAATATGAAAATGCTAATTCAAAAAGCTATATGTACCCTGATGTTCATTGCAGCATTATTTACAATAGCTGAGATATGGAAACAACCTAAGGATCCATCAGTGGATAAATGGCTAAAAAAGATGTGGCACCTATATACAATAAAATGCTACTCAGTCATAAACAGATGAAATATTTCCACTTGTGATAACATGAATGGATGTTAAGGGTGTTATGTTAAGTTTAAAAAGTCAGATGGAAAAGGACAAAAACCATATGATTTCACTCATACATGGAATATAAAACAAAAAGTAACACACGAATTAACGAAACAAAACAAAAACAAACTCACAGATACGGAAAACAGAATGGTGGTTATCAGAAGGGCAGGGGGTTGAGAGGAGGGAAAATGGGTAAAAGAGGTGAAATATATAGTAACAAAAGGAAACTAGATTTTTGGTGGTGAGCATTCAATAGAATATACAGATATCAAAGTATAACAGTATACACCTAAACTTTATATAATGTTTTTAACCAATATTTTAATAAAATTTTTTTGTAAGTGGTCAACAGATAATGTTGGAAATGATTCTCCGACCTTGGCCTTGACATCTTTCCAATTGAACCTCTAGTCAGTGTATATTTCTTAGTAAACTGCATTATTTTTTGAAAACTGAAAACTTTTAGTTGGTTCCAGGCAAGATGGTAAAACAGGTAAATCCTATGCTTGCCACCTCCTGTGACCCTATTAAAATTACAACTAAAATATAGAACAATCAACCATTTAAAGACTAGCTGAACAGAATGTCTGTAACTACTGATATAAAGAAGAGGACTTGATGAGACTTTTAAGAGAGGTAGAGACACAAAATGGGCTGGCCCCACATCCATGGGTAGTGGTTGAATATGGGGAGAGATATCTCAGAGGTGGAGTTTCCCCCTGAAGAGTGAGGGGTCCCAGCACCACACTGAGTTCCCCAGCCCAGGCTTCTAGTGCCGGGAAGAGGAGTCCTCACAACATCTTGCTGTGAAAATCTGGGAGGATTTCGCCATTCCAAGTGAAACAAAATTCTGCTGAGAACCCAGATGTCCTCTTAAAGGGCCTACACACAGAGTCACTCACTCACAGACACTCACCCTGGGCTCCAACAGCGGGGCAGCAACTTGCCCCCGCCCTGTGACTCTCTGAGACCCCACCCTGCCCAACTCTCTCAGCACCACTGGAAGCACTTTTAACCCAGGAAACTACCCTGTTCTGTGCATCTCAGGAGTTTCTTTCAGCAACAAACAGTGGGTCTGGGGTCTCACACAGCTGGAGGCAATTTCAGTGACAGGCAACTAGCCCCAACCCAAGCTGACATTGTCCTTGGACAACTCTCAGTGGTCTGCTGGCCCATGGCAGGTGGTTTATGGCTATAGTGTGCTCTGGAAATTTTTTGAGGGGCCCCAGGTTCAGCTCTGCTGACAAACCTGAACTTGTATTAAACTTGTGAACACTCATTCCACGTTGGTGACTACTTGAGACCCTGACTCACCTAACCCAAGCACTGCCTGAGGTTCTTTTAGTGGCAAAGTCTTATGAATAGTCAATAGGTAATGTCAAGTCACAGGTTGTCCTGGACCTTTGGCTGAACAGCCCCAGGCCTTGTAGAAGCCACCCCCATACGCCTCCAAGTCCAGCCAAGCAGTAACCAAACACAAATAGCTTTGTAGCTCCTACCAGATAGCTCCTGCCTGGTCACAGAAAGCGACTGACATTGGTCTGCAAAGGAGCCCCTCCCAACAGAGCCTAGAACCAACACACCTGGAGAGTAGCTTGAGAACACAGCAGAACATAACCTGATTATCCATATAAGCAGCATACCAAAAGCATGGTCTCAACAAGCAGAGGAGCCTCCTGGGCAAATGCCTCACTGAGGGGTCATTTCATACACAGCAGCTCATATGCTGTGGGCATGGCCAATCCTCACAGCTAGTCAGCCTGAGAGTCAATCTCACACACGCTTGCATACCAAAAGTAAACAAAGGCTCAACTACAACAGGATGGAACATATAACCCACATAAGGGACACTCCAAGAGCATACAGTGCAGGTGATCAGGGAGACTGCACCACTGAACCATATAAAACATCTACTATATAAATTTACCCTGCAAAGACTGAGAGACATAAGGGATCTATCTAATACATAGAAATGAATACAGAGAGGCAGCCAAAATGAGGAAACAAAGAAACATGTCCCAAATGAAAAATAAAAAAAGAAGAAAGAAAAAAGAAAAGAAGGAAAACTCCAGAAAAAGAGTTAAATGAAATGGAGGCAAGCAATCTACTGGATACAGAGCAGAGTTCAAAACATTGGTTATACGTATGTTCAAGGAACTTAGTGAGAACTTTGACAAAGAGATAGTAAACATTAAAAAAAGAGAAAGAGAGATAGCAAGCATGTAAATCATAAAAAAGTACCAATCAGAATGAAGAACACAATAACTGAAATAAAAAATACACTGGAAGAAATCAACAGGAAATTAGATGAAGCAGAGGACTGAATCAGTGATTTGGAAGACAAGATAGCAGAAACAACCAATTAGAACAACAACAAAAAAATAATCCAAAATATGAAGATAGTTTAAGGCAGCTCTGGGGACATCCAGTGTAATAACATTTTCATAATAAGGGTACCAGAAGGAGAAGAGAGAGAGCAAGCGATCTAGAACCTATTTGAAAAAATGAGAACAAAAAATTTCCTTAACTTGGTGAGATAAATAAATATACAAATCCAGGAAGCACAGAGTCCCAAACAAGAGGATCCCAAAGAGGCCCGCACAAAGACATATCATAATTAAAATGTCAAAGGTTAAAGACAAAGAGGGAATCCTAAAAGCAAGAAGCCAGAATTACAAAAAATATTTAAAAGACTTCTTTAAGAAGAAAAAGAAGGGGGGGGAAGCATGTAAATATGAATAATAAAGTGGCAATAACTCTGTACTTATTAATAATCATTTAAATGTAAATAAATTAAGTGCTCCAATAAAAAGACACAGAGTAGTTGAATAAATAAGAAAATTAAATCCTTACATACACTGCCTACAAGGAACTCATTTCAGATCAAAAGAAACACAGACTAAAAGTGAAGGAATAGAAAAAGATATTTCATGCAAATGGAAATGAAAAAAAAAGCTGGGGTAGCAATAGTTCTATCAGAGAAAATAGACTTTAAAACAAATATGATAATACAAGGAAGGACATTACATAATGATAAAGGAATTAATCCATCAAGAGGATATAACTGTAGTAAAT
The DNA here is from genome assembly GCA_030015415.1 of Cynopterus sphinx. Classification (NCBI taxonomy): domain Eukaryota; kingdom Metazoa; phylum Chordata; class Mammalia; order Chiroptera; family Pteropodidae; genus Cynopterus; species Cynopterus sphinx. Next base: position 79,074,256 of record CM057386.1, on the reverse strand, counting down.
ATCTATGCACCCAACACAGGCACATCTAAATATATAAAGCAAATATTGACCAACATAAAAGGAGAGACTGAGAGAAATACAGTCATAATAGTGAACTTTAATAGCAATGAACAGATCTTACAGACAGAAAATCGAAAAAGAAACAGTGGCCTTAAATGACACACTAGACCAAAAGGATTTAATTAATATTTTTAGAGTATTTCACCCCAAAACACCATAATGTACATTCTCAAATGCACATGGAATGTTTCCCAAGATGGATCACATGTTACGACATAAGAAAATAAATTTAAGAAGATTAAATTATATCAAGCATCTTCTCTGACCACATGATATAAAATTAGAAAGCAATTATAAGAAAAATACTGAAAAACACACTAACACATAGAGGTTATATAACACGCTACTAAACAATGAATATGTTAACAATGAGATCAAGGAAGAAAGCAAAAGATACCTTCAGACCTTGAGACAAATGAAAGTGGAAGCACAACAACCCAAAATATATAGGACACAGAAAAAGCGATCCTATGAGGGAAATTCACAGCAATACAGGTCTACATCAAGAAACAAGAAAAATCTCAGATAGACAATCTAAACTTACAATCAAAGGAACCAGAAAAAGAGAGGAAAACAAGGCCTAAAGTGAGTAGAAAGAAGGAAATAATAAAAATCATAATGGCAATAAGCAAAATAGAGTGTAAAAAAAAATACAAAAGATCAATAAAGCCAAGAGCTGGTTCTTTGAAAAGATAAACAAAACTGATTAGCCTTTAACCAGACTTATCAGGAAATAAAAGAAAGAGAACTCATATAAATAATATCAGAAATGAATAAGAAGTGATAATTGATTCCATAGAAATACAAAAGATTATCAGAAAATGTTTTGAGCATGTATATGCCAACAAATCGAGCAACCTAGATAAAACTGATACATCTCTAGAAAAATACTATCGTCCAAGACTGAGTCAAGAAGAAACAGAAAACTCGAACCAACTGATTACTACTAAAAAAATCGAACCCGTCATCAAAAACTTCCAACAAATAAAAGTTCTGGACCAGATGATTTTAGAGGTGCATTTTACAAAACATTCAAAGAAGAAATAACATTTATTCTTCTAAATTTTATTCCAAAAAAATTTAAGAGGGGGAAAGGCTCCCACGCTCAATTTAAGAGGCTACCAATACTCTGTTTTCAAATCTAGACAGACATTATCAAAATATATATATAGATAGATAGATAGATAGATAGATAGATAGATAGATAGATAGATAGATAGATAGATATCTGTGAAGAACATAGATACAAAAATCCTCAAAACCTATTAGCAAACTGAATTCAGCCATACATCAAAAAGATTATACACCATGATTAAATAGGATTTATTTCTCAGATACGAAGTTGGTTTGCTACTCACAAATCAATTGATATGATACAGCACATTAACAAATTCAAAGAGAAAAATCATTTGATCATATCAATAGTTGCAGAAAAAACATTTTACAATATCATGCATCTACTTATGATTAAAAAAAACTCTCAGCAAAGTGAGAATAGAGGGAATATACCTTAATATAATAAAAGCCATATATGACAGTACCACAGCTAACATACTCAACAGAGAAAAGCTAAAAGCATTTTCCTTAATATCAGGAAAAATACAAGGTGTCCACTTTTACCACTTTTATTCAACATAATATTAGAAGTCTTTGACACAACAATCAGACAAGAAAAAGAAATAAATGTTATCCAATTGGAAAGAAAGGAATAAACTTTGTGCAGATGACATGATACTACATAGAGAGAACCCTAAAGATTACACACACACACACACACACACACACACACACACACACAAACTGTTAGAACTCATCAAATAATTCAATAAAGTAGCAGGATACAAAATTAATATTCAGAAATCAATTGCATTTTTATATACCAATAATAAACTATCAGAAAGAAAAATTTTTTTTAAAAAATCCCATTTATAATTTCATCAAAAAATAAAATAAAATACTTAGGAATAAATTTAACCAAGGAAATAAAAATGCTGTGCTTGAAAAATTGTAAGTCATTAAAGACAAAATTGAAGAAGATACAAATAAATGTAAACATATACTGTACTCGTGGATAGGAAGAATTAACATAGTTAAAATGTCCATACCATCCAAAGCAATCCATAGATTCAGTACAACCCTTATCAAAATACCAATGGCAGTTTTCACAGAAATAGAAAAAATAATCCTAAAATTTATGTAAAACCATAAAAGACCCTGAATAGCCACAGTAATCTTGAGAAAGAATAACAAAGTTGGAGGTATTAACATTTCCTGATATCAAACTATACTACAAGGCTACAGTAAGCAAACCAGCAAGGCACTGGCATAAAAACTGACACATAGATCAATGAAACAGAACAGAGAGCCCAGAAATAAATCCATGCATATATGGGCATTTAATCTATGATACAGAAGGCAAGAATATAAAATGGAGTAAGACAGTCTCTTTCAATAAATATTGTTGGGAAAACAGCACAGATACATGCTAAAATAAATAAATATAACTAGACCACCTTCTGACACCATACACCATACACCATACACAAGAATAAAATAAAAATAGATTGAAAACTTGAATGTAAGATCCCAAACCATAAAACTCCTAGAAGAAAACATAGGCATCAAACTGTAATATCTCCTTGGGCTAGGGAAACAAAAAAAAACAAAATAAAACAAAAGAAAAATTAAGCAAATGGGACTACATTAAACTAAAAAGGTTTGCACAGCAAAGGAAACCATCGACAAAACAAAGACAACCTACTGAATAGGACAAGATATTTGCCAATGTTACATCTGATAAGGGGTTAATATCCAAAATTTATGAATTCATACGACTCAACACCAAAAAACAAATGATCTAATCTAAAAAATGGACAAAAGATCTTAATAGGCATTTCTCCAAAGAAGACATATATATGGTCAATAAACATATGAAAAGATAGTCAATGTGACTAATCCAATTAAAACTACAATAACACCTCACACCTGTCAGAATGGCTATCATCAATAAATCAACAAACAAGTGTGGTAGAAATATTCAATGGAATATTACTCAGCCATAAAAAAAAATGAAATCTTACCATTTGCAACAACATGGATGGACCTAGAGGGTACTATGCTAAGTAAGATAAGTCAGACAGTAAAAGACAAATAATATGATCTCATTTATCTGTGGAATCTACAAACAAACAAAACAGAAACAGAGTCATAGATCCAGGGAACAAACTGATGGTTATCAGATGGGATGGGGTTGGGAGGCTGGGTGAAAAAGTTGAAGGGATTAAGAAGTACAAATTGGTAGTTACAAAATAGTCAAATACTCACAAGGATGTAAAGTACTATATAGAAAATATAGTTGATAATACTGTAATAACTGTGGTGCCAGGTGGAAACTGGACTTATTGGGGGATTAGTTCATAAATTATATAAATGTCTAACCACTATGCTGTACACCTATAACTAATGTAAAATAATATTAAATGTAAAAAAAAAAGATTAATATTATCAACTTTAGAGCCAGACAGATGAGTGCTAGAATTCATCTCTCTAATCACCAGTAATGTGACCTTAAGCAACTTGCTTGATATCTCACGGCTTGTTTCCTCATCTGCAATATGGGAATATTAACATAACACAACTTGTAAAGTTCTTGTTGTAAGGTTTAAACAAAGCATCCTCTCATCCCAGAGCTGTGTTGGTATATCAGAAATGCTTATGTGATGGTCATTTTGCACTACACTTATATGTCAAACATTATCTTGCACACCCTAAGCTTTACACAATGTTGTATACCAATTATATCTCAATAAAACCAGGTAGGAGGAACTTACTACAGAAAAATAATTGACAACTTACATTTACTTTTCTCAATAAATTTTCTTTTAGATCCAGATTTTGCAATATTACAAAGTATACCATTGCCCATTATCAACTAGCTTAAGAAATGTAGGAGGAAGAAATAGAAAGGTTTGTTTTTCTTTATCTGACCTTGACTCTGGCTTTCTTCCTTGTGCAATTTTCTGTTATAATCTGCAGCATTTGAAGAAGCATTTCATGACATAGAAACCTCAAAAAAAATGTTACAAACTGAAAAGCAGTTCATCAAAAAGGATAGTCAAAAAGTCCACTGCAGCAGGTTATAAATGAATTTCCATCAGTAAAGTCGCAAACATAGAAACCACTTATGTAAAACAGAAACCCAAAGCAGGAGACCTTGGAATTTACATGCTACAAATTCAAAACAATTCGTTTTATGTATGTATGCCAATGTGTCACACAAAATGAAGCCACAAACCACACTTCTAAGTGATCCATTTCTTAAAGCCACGCTATATAGGATCCTAATGTCTCCTTCTTTTAATCTTTTTAAAGGATGTATTCCCCAGTATTAAATGGAAGGAACTGATCTAACATTTTGTTTATTTTAACCCATTTTAATGATACATTAGCACTGTGTTACTGATTTGTAGTGGCTTTCATTTGGAACAAACTGCAAAATGTTCTTATTTTAAGCCTCTCATCTTCAAATTTCTTTTCTACATTTCTCTTTTCTTTTCTGAGGGAATGACTCTCCATGCCTTTTTGATCAAGACAGACAACCTAATGGCTGAGTGGGCTTTAATTTCTATTCTTCTGACATTCAAACTTGATTTGCAGTGTCATATGGAATTATTTGGTATTCAGTATAAAACACTATTTCTCTTTTTTCCCCCTTTTCTAGAGTACCAACTGCTGGGGAATTATTGTCAAAGTCTGAAAATGATTTCCCAATGATTGCTTGTTAGTACAATGCAATTTCTTTGTCAGTCCTGCTCTCTTTTCATTTCTCTTCTGGGGTCCAGTGAATCCCGTGTGTCTGTAGCACGCATACAGCAGAGACATTCCAAATACGCAGGTCTCTACTCTTCTCTGTAGTAGCACTTAGGGTTATCTCAGTGAGTGAGCAGGAAATAAAGAGGCAGATGTAAAAAGACAAAAGTAAAAGAGGAAGGCTGTGAATTTAAAAAGAAAGAGGAAGATGATTCTTCACAGCTTTGAAGGGCTTATTTGCTGATAAGGATTAACCACAAACATGGAGTTTAACCTCTTTTGAGTGCCTATTCTATTCAAAAGTACGCCTGACATTGAAGGATAGAAGGAAACAAATGGCACCTTAACCTTCAAGATGTTCTCTGTTCAGTCAGAGGGATGAATACAGTTATTCAAGGCAGACAGTTAAGTGTTGTACATACAAAATAAGCTAAAATGAGTCCTACAGAACACAGACTATCTTGCGATTCATTCTGACTTGGGAGACAAAGATGAAGAGGGAATGTCAGTGCTGATCCCATTTCAATAGGTGGGAGAGTTGAGGAAAGAAAAGAGTATGGTGAACTGATCACAAAGAAAGAGAGAAGAAATTGACCTGGAGGTAAAAAGAGAAATGGGAATAGAAAACAAAGGGCCAGATTTAATTTTCAGAGAATTAACCTGGGAAATACTTATAACTCAGGAGATTGTGAACATAAGGACTTTCTTTTAAGTACCAAGGGCATAAACTAATTTATTTAATTAGAAAAATATGCTTGTACTGCATTCTGAGTAATTTCCCCGAAGAAAACTCGTTTCTTTTACAGTTAAAGTTAGAGTTAAGTTTTTTGTTTAAAGCCTCTTTCCTTGCATACTCCTTGCTCTACCACAGAGCCTATACCTCTTCAGCAGGTGCTCACTTCTGTGCAATTATTGTCATCCAAGGTGTGAATATGACCCTTCTAAGATCTTGTATTTGTTTTGGGGTACTGAAATAGAAACACATTAACCTAGATATACCTGAGCCCTCCAGTGGTCACTTTATAATAAAAAAAATAAATAAAAACTCAGAAGGCATTTCTTCGATGACTCCCCAAATCTTCACAATAGCAAATAATTCAACAGAACAATATAATGCATCTTAACATCTTACAAAGTAATGAAATATTCAAAATGAAGTAGAACAATCCTAGTCAATTCACCATTTTCTTTCAATAAGTTTGTGGAGTCTAAGAAGATTCTCTCCTATACAATAAGGCAAGATGATTAGTCTTTCTTATAATCATATTAAGAGAAAAATAGATTCTGGTGGCCTGCAAATTGGAGCAAGATAAGCTCCTATTTACTGCGGTAGTCAGGGCTACAAATAAAAATTTAAATACTTTATCATAACTTTGCTCTTCAATTTGGAAATTCAAATATATTAATTGAACCTACACAACAATTTATGCAAACAAGCTTTAAATGTTCTAAATATGCTACTTGCATTTTTGATGAAAATATTAAGATATATGCTCAATCTGAATATATTCCCACCTAGTTTTGTAGTACTAGCTCTTCGTACATTTATATATATGTAACAATCGCGGATAATAAATACTGAGTGAGAAAGATAAATTCAGAATAAAGACACATAAGAATGAAACAAAAGCAAACCAAAGATGCAATGGATGAAAAAAGAAAACAAGTAAAGATACCGCTGAAGCCATACAAGTACTAATAATTTGTAGCTGAGAAACATGTTTTTAAAATCTTTGTTGTGACACTAAGTGAAATAAATAAAAAGTTTCAAAACCAGCTTAAATCATATTTTTTTCTTCATTTAATTCTAAAAATAGAAGTGAATAATCTTGGGATAGAGTGTAATATGATCAGAAATATTCTTTGGCGCCCAAGAAACTTTATCACCGGGAGACATTGTGTGTAGAGTCAAACACATAACATTATTAAATATTGTGACCAATTCATTTCAGGTAGGTTTCTTCCCATCCAAGTGACCAGAATTTGCACCTGTGTTTTGGTGGCTAAAGGCAATGTAACTCGTTATAAAGGATGGAGTTTAAATCTCAAGGAAAGCTTTCTTAATGTCTATTTTTCTCACTGAATATTCAATACACTTCAGCATACTAAAGCACCTATGGCTTGTGTTTCAGAAACACATGTGTAATTGCTCAGTTTTAGAGGTTTTTTGAATTCATGCACCACAATTTTTTACACATTCCGTGTACATATGTGTCAGTAACTCGAAAACTCAATGAATATGTTTTTAAAGGTTAACAAAGGTGTGACGAAAGCTTTATTTTTATTTGCCTTTACTATTACTTATGGCTTCAGGCAAACCATAAAACCATTCTTACAAGTAACAACTAGATCTGTTATAATGATCTTACCCTAGGAAATATACAAAAACAACTTGCAAGTTATTTTTATATCAGATCAGCTCTGGTTTGAAATGGTTTCCTCAATTACTAAAGGGTATGCTATGCTCACAGAAAAGAACTGATATCCCACAAATGTGGTGCCGTGTGTTTCTTCCTGGGAAATACAGAATGAGATCTGTCAGGTATATCCACTAGTGTAACAAACATGTCACCCAGATTTGCATTGGGAATTAAAACATTCTGTAGCCTGACAAAAGGCTGTGTGTTTTTAGCAACCGTGACGAGAAGAAGGCATTGCAGTACCTAGATATTGTGAGTTAAAAGTCCCTCAACAGACAGCTTGGAGAAAGCACTGTAATCCCACGACAGAACTTCCCTGAGTGGAGAGCTGGGCCACAGAGAACTGTGGCTGCTCTCCCACCCCCGTTAGCCATGCAAGTCTAATTCTATCTCCTGCAAACCCGACATTGTCTTTTATTCTTGCATTTACACACCACTTTTATAGGAATCGTGAATGTAGGAAAATGCATGTGCAGAAGGTGAGAAATGGCATTGCTATTAAAAATCCAACCCACATTTTCGAATGTCAAATGTGAAACGATATTTATAAAATAATACTTTGAAAACTGTAGAGCAAACAAACTGTAATGTTAATAAGCTTATAGAACAATAGGGTAGAACTTATCATTATTTTAATAAAAAGAATCACATTGCTAATTTAATTCAGGAAAAGGGCTATGAATTTTACTTTATTTAATATGTTTTTCATAATCTGTCTTAAATACTTTCATTATATTAGTGCATTTCTTAGTTTCAAAATAATGCCCAGCAAACAGTTCTAACAATATTCTGTACATTTCAAAATGGATCTTTACATATTTTAATCATATGTATGTGATAACTGAAAGGAATTCCTTTTTGCATAAAATAGAAGAAATACTGTAATTAACACAGTTTGAAATGCCACAGGCTTCACTTGTTTTTCAGATTATTAATGGGAAACAGATATCAACTTATTAGCAGTTTCATAAAGGCAGTCTTTTAGAAATATTTCCTTTTCACTTAACCGTGTATGTAATTCAGTCATGTTATTAGCTCCACAAGTAAAGCTTTCTGTAAGAGAAATGTGACAGAAACCAAGTAAAGTGCCCATCACAAATGTAGAGAATTTAACATGTACAAATAAAAAACAACTTTCCCAGAAAATGTATACTAACTTTACATTATAAAACACAATATCCATTAAAGTTATTTATTAAAAGGGTATTTTTTATCGGGTAAGCATAAATGACATGTTATAATCAACTCTGGTACATGAAATACAGTTTTCACCTAAATATCTCTACACCAAACATGGTGAAGTACAATGAACCACATTTGTCATAAGGAAATATTAGTACTCACATTCTTCAGTTTCTTTAATTCAAAAAAGAATTACAAATCATGAAGTGGCATAGGTGACCACACTGGAACTATAATTTAGTACTGTTTTTTTGTCATCTTATTGTACAAAACTACTATTTTTACTTATTCCTTAATAGTGCTTATGACATCTTTAATAGAGTTTATTGATATACTGAGGACATTTGCACATTCTTAAAAATCAGAAGCTGGGCATATGCATATTCTATACCAATAAGTAAAAATGGAATGCATTCTCCTACCCAGAAACTTACTTTCATGGCTTTAATCTTCCCCTACAATGCTGAGTGTAGAATTTTATTATCTCATTCCAGGTAAGTAAAATGAGACCAGGGAAGGTAAGCAACCTATTCAAGTCACACAGCTAATAATGTTAAAGGTAGTGTTGAACACAGATCTGACACATGCCAAATTATACATCTAAAAGTTTAATAATAATGCTACAACTAATGATATTCATGATTTTTCTCTAAAATATAAGTCATGCAAAAAGTGTTTATGAATTAACATTCTTTAGTCACCTATGAAAATGGTTTTTTCTGTATCTTCCTTATTCATTACACAAAGCTAAAAATGTCCTCACAGATATCTTAGCCTTGAGAGCACTGACCTTGAGAGGCACATTATGCAGTACTGTTCCTTCTATGGGGTGAGAAGGGGGATCAAAACACAGCTGGGTCCCATCCTGCTAGAGAAAACTCCATTTTGTAATTAGCCTGTCCAGTGGGGGTTTCTTTTTGCAATTCACTCTAAGTCACCATTTGTATAAGCCATGGCCCCAAATGCCATCAATACATTTTGATTATTTTCTATAACAGGATTTAAAAATTTATCAAACTTTTTTTCTAATTTCCAATTGTCTTCGAGGCAGAAGACATGAGATATAGAAAATGGTGAAGGCATTTGCTAGACAAGGGTCTGGAGAGAGGGGATTCAGTTCAGTCATGTAATTCAACCCTCATTTAATGGTGGGAGTTACCAAACTGATGGGTCTTTAAACAAGGAGGAATTCTCAGGATCTCTATGGAAAAAGATAGATGACTGGAAAGATGGATAGTGAATAGTCGTTACAGAAGAGAGAATAAGTTAAGAGGTGTTAAGAGCTGTTAAAACTAGTTTTAGGATATCATTCTTTCTTTTTCTCATAGGGAGACATGAGATGTCTCTCTATGAAGGTGGGAAAGAGGTTTTTACAACTAAAGAAGGAGAAAAAGTGAAATTTTTAGTATCCAATAATACAAATAGAAAATTAACCATAAATAGAATATTTTGGCCTTAAAATTTTACCTAAATGCTATCACTTATAAATAGTAGATAGTCGTGCCAGTTTAATATATCCTCAGTCTGAATTTTGTTTTCTTTCTTTTCTAGCTCAATGAACTTGGTTCAGTAATTCATCTTCTGAGAGTTGTGATTTTTTTTTTAATCTCATATAGAAATCATGCCTCTGTTTTGTATAACAATTAAATGAAATACTACATGTAAATCCCTTAGCACAGAGTTTGACATTTTATGAGTTCTTAACAATTGGTGTACATGACTAACTATTTTGGTTTGTCGACCTGTTTGCTTGCTCTGTGACAAAAATAATATGTCTAAAATGCCTACAAGGAATCTGACTATACAATATTTTAAATAATCTATTTAGCTTTATTTCTAGCTTCCTTTGCTCAAGTGAGCTTCCCTGTCATTTGCATGGCAGTCTTATTTTTAATAAATGCAACAGAAAGCTGCCATCTAAAAGCTCTTAGAGCTGATGAATAAAACCAAAAAGTACATTTTCCTAATATTAGTTCATAATCGCTCTGGCTTATAATTGATCTCTTCAGTTTTAAACTTTAAGAAGCATCAAGGTGATGATGTTAGGCTGAGATTATACTGATCATACATGCCATTCTGGAAAAAAGCCCTACTATGAAAGAAAAATTATTAGGATTTTTATAAAACAGTCACAACAAAATTTTCTGCTTTCTTCTTTTCTTGATGAAAATGAGAAAACAATGTCATTATATAAAGAAAAAAGGCAGAATTCACAGATAGATGGGCTCTGAAGAACAAAAGACAGCTAACAGTTAAGGATAATTCAAATAGTGGGCTTTGATGTTCCTTTTTAGCTGTCCTATTTAATACTTTTTATTTTTTTCAAATTCCAATTCTACTAAATATGAAAAGCCTGTGTACAAAAGAAGCAATAAATGTTTGTTAATCTAATAACAGAATGCCAAGAACAGAAAACCTATCCTACCACAAAGTGTGATTGTGATTGCCTAGACCCCAGACAGTTTATGATCAGAAACCTTGGGGGAAAAAAAGCCATCAATAGAAATGATGTTTCTACTGTGAGCTCATGGTCACAGCAAGGCTACAAGACCAGGGACATAAAGCCCTATTAATTGTACTTCCCAGGGGTCACCAAACATCTCTGTTCGCCTGTAAGAGTCCCGATTTATGCCTTTTATCCGGTGTAATTATTAATAGAGTACCTTTAACTCCCAGAGTGGCCCAGTTTGGACAATAAATTATATCGTTGCCCTGGGTTTACCCCTACTCCCTTACACTTTTTTCTCCCTTTCCAAAAAGAAAAACCTAAGGGCAAGCTATTTTAACTCTTCAGGTTATCTGAGGGAGAAGAAAAAAGTTAGCTGCCTTTATAAGCTCAGCTATTCATTTAACTACATTTCATTTTCCTAAAGCAAGGAAGATTTCTAGTCTGAATTGACTTTGACATGATCCAATTCACCCATGAAATATTTGGGGTAGAATCACCCCTATCTTTCCCCACCACTCTCTCTCCCTTATGAATTTCTGCCTAACTCTATGACACAATGTCGAGTCAGCTTATTGAATGCTATTTGAAATTTTCAAGGAATTATACCTCACATGAGGATTCCTTAATATAATTTCTGTTTCTTTTTTTAAAAAAAAAATCAGATGTTCAACTTAGGTTATACAGCCAAGAATAGCAGTTCATATCAGCTGCAAGAAAGGCTGAGCACCTTATAGCAAGAGGCCCTTAATCAAAAAGCAATCTTTTGGGATGAGTTAGTAGTACTTTGCCTTTGGTGCTAACCAAATCCCCTATTTTTATTGTATATTACCACAGGAGTCTAATGATGAAATACATCAGATCTTCTCACATGTGAAGTGGAAACACACTTAAAGCATTGCTTTCCAGGGGTCACATGGTGCTTCTAAAAACAAGAGGAAGGGGTCAGCAGCAATAACAGCATCCAAACCGACAATGTATTCCGCAAGTAAAAGCTTTGATGAAAAAGGGGAGAAATTCCCTCTTTCAACTCTTCCATAGAAACATTCACAGGAAATTCACTATGTGCATGTTGCAAAGAAGAGAGATACAGAACAGTTTGTATTTGTCGTGGGAGGGGCTGGGGGCTGCAAATCTCTGTTTAAAAATAAAAAGTTTACCTTTTAGTCATGAAGATATCCTTGACCTTTAGTCAGAAAAGCTTCACAGCTGCAAGGAAAAATAGAATTCATTTGAAGAAAAACATTCTGATAGTAGAGAATAAAGATTTAAATTTATCCGGTGGACTTTATCTGCTCTAGATCTGTAGATACAAGCATCATACAGTGGGTGAGAATATAGGAGGATATAGGTATTCAGCACTTGTACATGGAGGGTATGGGTTGCATTTAATTGATTTCTTTTATTTATTGTATTTTATGTTTTTAAAACATGTTTGCAAAATGACAAATAATGCACACACATACATAGACACAAATAAGATACATTTGTTCTCTCCTAGAATATATACTTATATACACAGACATACACAGAAGTACCCTCACACACATCAAGGTTTTGTAGCACATGTGTCGGCACAGTACCTCTCTGCCCCAAATCATGGTCTTGTGATCCCTTCTTCCCCTGTATAGTGAGGCCCCAAGAACAGGACAGAAAGGGATACCTTAGATTTGTTGAGCCTTTAAAACAGCTGTGGTTTCCTTTGTATTCTGCAAGTCAAACAGGTAAAAACAAATCGTGAATCAGGGTGAAATGCTCCAAATATGTCACATTGGTTTTTTTCTGTTGGTTTTTTGTTTTGTTTTGTCTTAACCTTCACTGATTTGGGGGAAGCATTCAAGTCTTTTAGTGTAATATATCTCCTGCTGGGTGATAGGCTGCATAGGAAAGGGAAATTAGACAAAAGGTATTGAGTAATAACCACAAATGACTTTATAGACCATTCTGTTTGAATGTCAATAGAACTTGAAAGCGAGATTTGCAGAAGGTAATTAGCAATGACTCCCCCAAGTATAATCAGGAATTGACTATAATTAGCCATTTACCAACTCTTACCTGCCACAATGATTTCTTATCTTACTGGGAGAAATTAATGGCATAGTGACCTAAAAGCTCAAAATTATGAATGGAAGAAATTCTCAAACATAAAAGGCATTTACTATCTTTCCAAAATTTATCATCATTGAATTAACTTGGCAGATCTTTGATGACCTGGCCTAGAAATGAAGTATGCATCACATACCATTGTATGTATTATTGTAAGCTGCTTCAAAGCTTTGGAGGAATGAGAGGAGGGTGAAAAATAAATATAACTGTATAGTATTTAAATAATGATTGTATAAATAAAAATTATATTGGAAATAAATAAAGAATAAAAAAATAAAAAGTACAACAAAAACATATAGTCTGTCATGCTGTACACTGCACAAGAAGATGAAAACTGTGTTTGGATTTCTTTCTTTAATAGGGAAATAGTCACTTAGGGGAACACATTGAAAGAGAAGCTGATAAGAAACAATAATTGTTTTATACAATATTAATTCAGTTACAATGACTTGCGCCCATATATCCAGGCTAATGAGCTTAATCAAACAAGGCACTGCTAAAAATGGACTAATGGGTTTAAAATTACAAAACGCTGCCTTCCAAATTTAGATATGGATCTCTTTACAGGGCCCTACTTCTTTTTCTTCCGAATTATAATACATAAGGAAAGATTTTCTGTGTATCAGAAATCATATTTCCAAGAAATATTGTAGCTATATGTCATCAGTATGCCTAAATAATAGGTAAAAAATTTCAGTCAGTGATGGATTTTTTAAAAACTACAGTCACTTTACCCACATGATATTTACCGCATTACAATTTCTGGGCATGCTGAGCATTAGGAAACCCCAAGTAAGCCACCTCGATGGTTATTAAGATACTGTGCTAAAGAAAAATATTCCCCAACAGGAGGTACTAATAAGATAGCCAACAGCATAAGAAAAGCATCAAAATGAAAAATAATATAAAGACAGCAACTGTGTCCAGGCTGGATACTTCTTTTTAGTAACTAAAATATTACTGAGCTACAATGATCTGTTTCTTGAAAGTCTAAGGGTTTAAGCTAGTAACAGATACAATTTTAAATTTTATTTAATGTAATTTAGCAAATACCTATTGTGCATAAAAATGTCCCCAGTTATATTCAGAAGAATCTAAAAACGATCAAATCTAGAATAAGAGGAGTTGGCCAAACCAGGGGTTCTAGATATTTGAAAATAGAAACCTAGGAACAAAACTATGTAAATAAACATATTATTTAAAAAAAAATGCAATCTTCAATATTTAATTGCAAGCCATCTTTTAGCACCAAATTAAAAAGTTATTGATAAATATTAAGGTTTCCTAAATGCCAGACTATTTTGAAGTTTCACCAGAGACCAGATTCTTTCTAGAAATAAAATTAAACCTCCTGAGGGACAGTCCTCTTAGCTAGCCATTCCGGTTCTCTCATATCACCCTGCGGGGGGCATGATTGGCCAGAATCTCACTCACCTTTGTTTTTGTTCATTTTGTTAAAGGCAGCCTCACCTCAGTTTTCACAGTGACTCCTGGCCCAGGATGGGAGGTGGGGGAGTGGGGGAGTGTGGTGGGGGGAATGGAAACTGTAAGAAGGCCCAAAGCCAGGGTTTCCTCCAGACCTTCCACCAAATCTCTCTTATTTTGGAGAAAAAAAAAATTTTTTTTGGAAACTGAGTTAGGGAATCTGGAATGTTGGTGTGTGAAAGTGAAGTTTGACAGGAATGCCCTCTGCTGTCAGTGCCAACTTTATATCCTGCCATTCAGCACGTCACCTTCTATTTTTTCTTCTTTCACCTTCTTAATTCTAAACTGTCCCTGGAGGATTTCCAAATGTGTTCAGATCTGAAGGAATGGCTCACAAAGCCAATAGAGTTTTATTTGCATGAGGGACTAAGACACAGTACTGAGAAGGAATTTATCCTTGGAAAGAGAGCATCACACAAGTTATGTCCAAAGACAATGCTTTAGAGTCAGAAGCAAGGCTTTTATTTATTAGTTTTTCTCCTGACTACAGCAGGAGGAGATTCCACTGGCCAGACACCACTAGACTCCAAAGAGAATCACCAGAAAACTTGGAGAGGGATTTCCTCAGGGAAAGTACCAGCATACAGCTTCTCTGATGGTAGCACAGATGACAGACTGCAGTGTGAGCAGGGATAACAAGCCATCGTTCAGAATCAATGCTGCACTGGGCTCAAGCACAGAATAAAGCAGTAGGAGCAAGCAGTCCAGTTCAGTCCAGCAGCCGTCATTCATTCGGTGCTGAGGCCTGTGCTGGGTCACTACTACCAGGGTGCTTCTAGACCAGAGATAATGGCTTCAGTTCATCCTGGAGGGAACAGTGTTAGCACAGGAGTCATGACCGTAGTGACAGCACCCTCTGCAGACCCGGGCAGTGACAGCTCAGGTACTGTGCTCCTCTGTGAACAGGAATGAAATTAGACACAGCACCACAGAGAGCTGAGGGTGCAGCAAGTGAGGAGAGAAACCGCAAATGTGAGACACTCACTGGGAAGCCCCAGCATGATGGGATATGAGCAGTTAGAAGTCGTCCATTGAAAATGTACCTCTTGCTCTCCTCTCAGCCGACTTGCCTACTCTTCTTTGAGATATATTTATTTCCCATATTGTTTGATAATAACCAGCACACCCCTCATCATTTTCTCTCTTAATTCTTTAACTTACGAGTTTGCCTGCCCTTCTGGGCTCTGATTTATTTATTCAATTTAGGGATGGTAGTTGGAGGTGAGCACACCTTTCATGCTTAGCACAGATGCTACTATATAATAATCAGACAGATGTTTGTTGAGTGAATCACTGGCTTAATAAGCAAAACCTCAACTTGCTTCAGAAACTATCTCCACTTACACAGGAACATAGTTCAACTACTTTCATGTCTTTACCAGCCATGATCTCTCGGCTTCTCAGTGGAGAAAGTGGGGTATCAGCATGAGAGAACAGAGAAGATTGGGAATGAAACCTGGTTTGCCACTTTTTTTTAAGATTTTTATCTTGTTTATCCAACTTTGTAAGCGTAGTCAAGAGAGCCTAGAGGG
Organism: Cynopterus sphinx; assembly: GCA_030015415.1. NCBI lineage: Eukaryota > Metazoa > Chordata > Mammalia > Chiroptera > Pteropodidae > Cynopterus > Cynopterus sphinx. Next base: position 79,058,216 of record CM057386.1, on the reverse strand, counting down.
TGTTGGTATGGAAGATAGCAGTAGGGATACAGAAGTGCACAAAAGGGCCAACTCTGATTAGCTGGACCTCCCCAACAGGCCACAATCAATGGTTTGATGTGTTTCTATGGTTTTTGAGAGAGACAGTTGCTTTAATGCTTGGAAAATTTTCTCTAGATAAATATTTATTTTATATCTGAAAAGCAATTAAGCATCACCGCATTCTCACAAACCTATTTTCTCTTTTTTAAAATAAACATTTCAAACCAGGCTACAGGATGACCCATCCTGATGGAGCTCAATCAGATTCACTTTGGTTTCCCTCACAGACCACACATCAAATATTTGATCCATGTCATTTGTTAACTGCATCAGATTAAATTATTTGGTAGAATTATCTCGGACATGAATTCTGTATCTCTGTCTCATTAACAATGATAATAATTATATCCTGTGTAAAGGGGTAGTTTTGCCTAACACTATGCAACACATTTAGTTCTGTTGAATATTTGCTATTTAGAAACTTTAAACAACATTCTATGTCCTGTAAGTTCTAGGGAGAGAGAAGCATCAGGCAAGAACTAGAAAATCTTGTCCCAGGATTTCACATTGGGGGAATAATGTGGGGTTCTCACCAAAAAGTCTGCAAATAATAGCAATTTATCAGAGACTGTGGCATATACAGCTTAGTTTCTTTAACCATATTCACATAGAGAGCTTTTGGCAGCCTTAGTGCAAGTGTGTCAAATGTAAAGATGATACAGTATGACCGAAAGAACTCTGGCTTTCCTGGACTGACATCTCAGCCTCTGCCTCGACTTCCTGCCAGTGACTTGGGGCTGGTTCCGTCAGTCACACCTTCACCCTCAGTCACCACACCGTGAAGTGGTGTATGGTGTTAACAAGGTTGATGCTAATACCATATCGAGTAGTTATGAAATTTTGCTAAAATACGGAATTGTGAAGACATCCAAAAACGTTAGAATTAATACATTTATGTGTCACTACCTCATTCTAGATAGATTTTTGTATAGGTTTTAAGAGACCTGAATCAGTAAATATAACATGCTTGACATTTAGAAGACAAAATATCTGGAAAGTTCACTGCATTTCTCATGTTTCATGTTTCAGCCAGATGTTTTGGCACTTTGGAGCCAGAATAGGTTTTTTTTTTTTTTTTTCCAACGCATTTCGTTTCTATTGGGACTTGCCAGAGTTCTGGATGACTATAAGAAGTCACATTAACTCTTTTTATTTTTTTTTTCAGTTCAATTAATGTTTCCATCCAGAAATTAAGTTTCAATTATCAATTTCTCTTTCAGAAAATTCTACCCATGTGTTAAGGGGGTAACTATGGTGTGGGGTGGTAACAGGGTGTTACTTCAGAGTCACTGTCCTGGAAATGATGAAGGAATGTATCAAGCATGACTGAAAAAGGCAACACATAAACTATAGATGGAAGGAAGTACTTGTTAAAAATATAAAAATCTCAGGATGAAAGAGAAAAAGATCTGCTTCTATGTTCATCGACAAACGTGCATATAAAGTATAACTGTCTTTCATACTAAAAGACTAGCTGCTAAGATCTCAGTGTCTGTGGCTAAAAGCTCCATGTGCACACTTGAAAGCTATGCTTTGGTGGGTGGCTTTGAGTTGCTGTTTACATTTTGCTGTCAATCGCGGCTCCGCCTCTTCTCCTCCTACGATGCATGCCACATTTACTACAGGGAAAACCCAGAAGTCAGTGTGTCCCAGCCTTCTGTAGCTGCTCCATTCCTCCTCTGCAGCGCTCTGCTTTGGGGAATCCTTAAGATTTCACACATGCCTCTCATGATTTATGCTTCCCCCCACTTAAAGCACCTCATGGATCCTCCTCAAAGTAGGAGCTCAACATCTATTTGTTGAAACAATTAGGGAATAAATGAGGAAAAGAATTCTGCAGACATCAGCAGATAAGACTCAGCAGCTGATTTGCAGTTAGCATGATTTCCAAATAGGACCATCTCAATTCACACTTATCCTCTCTTACAGTTCAATGATAGTAGTTAACATGCTTTACTACCTGAAAACAACTCAAGACAAAAATTAACAAAAATTAGGCTTTGTGAAACATCATCTGTTTGTCATTCTTTCCTTTGATAATCTAACAGTGTCTTAAAGTATGTCAGTGAGTTTACAATGCTCATTTCGTGAAACCCTGCCCCTACCTCAGCTCCAGGAAGGAAAGAGACCTTATTTGAAAGCTACTGTAGAACAGGGATCTTGAGATCTGCAAACTCTGGCCACAGGCCAAACCTGGCCCTCACAATTTGCTTTTGTATGGCCCTTGACCTAAGATTTGTTTTTACATTTTTAAATGGTGACATGTAACAACAACCTAAAATCCAAATTTCAGTATTTATAAAGTTTTATTGGAACAAAGTCATGCCTATTCATTTATACATTGTCTCTGGCTGCTTTTGACATTTAATGTAAGAATCTTTACAGAAAATGTTTGCCAACACCTCCTCTAGAACATGGTTATATTTCAATGGCTTACACGTCAGCATTTTGTACAAACAATGCTATGTTTATTTAATAATTATGTATGTGAACTAAGTCAGCTCTGTCTATAGGAGCTTATTTCAGGAACCCTATTATTTGAATAACCTCTATGATAACAGAAAGGCCATAACAACAGATACATTTTTTTTTTCTTTTGGGTGGAAATAGTATGGGGCACAGTTTTAACTCACATGGCGCTTTTGTACAAATTAGCCTCAGGCATCCTCTGTGGACAGTGAATTAGAAAAAGCAACCCACATCTCCAGACAAATTTAAGGTTTCTGAGGTACAGAACCTGGTGAATGAGTGTAGACTGGATTTCATTCTCTATTCACCACTCAGCTTGGTAATTTAGGAAGTGCACAAAGAGAACCACCATAAGCAGTGTCCCTGGGTATCATATCAAAACATAGCAGACTGCCTTAACATTTCTAGTGTGACTCATTTTACCACTATTCTATAAACTTGTCTGTAATATTCTTTCTTAAAATAATTTTGATGGACAAATTATAAAGATAGCATGAAAATAGAAGAAACTTTCAGATTCTAGAATTAAGGCAGATTTGTGGATGGAATTTAGAAGACAAACATGTCAGCCTCTATCATCTTAGCAAGGGCCAACCAACACTGAATGTGCAGATATACTGATTCCATCCTAGAGAACACATTAGTCTTTTACTGTGTTTCTTGAGAACTAGTATCTTTTAGAAATCAACACTAAGGCAAGGTGTTGGGAATCTATAATTTGATCTTTCAGTTCAGCCAAATGGCTTACCCATGCAAATAACTGCTATGCAGATCTTTGCAGCAAAACCTGGTAAGAATTTTCATCTCAATCTTTAACAGAGAAGCACAACTCACCTTCTACTAGTGAATGAAAACAAGAAAGTTGGCAGGTCAGAAAATTATCACAGTGATGACAGATCTGGCCAACTTGCTTTCTACTTAATCAATAATAAATAAATTCTTATTTTTCAAAGTGGGATTGGTTTTCTCTGTTAGCCTCAAAACAAAAACACGGTGCGTAGCAGGGTGTCTGAGACAGCACCTCACAGCCTGGCCCTGGACAACATGCTCTCATCAGGTTTAGTCAAGTTTTATAAACTCGTTTATTTCCATAAACAAGCAGCCTATTGCAGTTAATGAAACGAATGCCTGATCCAGGCAAAATAAAAGCAATTTAGGTCTCTCCAGTGACTTCTGGTTGCTGGGCTGCTGTTCATATTTCCTCCTTTCTCCCTTAGAGCCAGAACCTCTTTTGGTTACAACTGGCAAAGCACAGAAAAAAAAGCAGTTATAATACGCAAGTGGTCAATGAGGCAGCCTTTAAGGAAAAACACTGCTGATAAGATAAACAGCTTGTGATGTCCTTAATTATAATATTTCATACTCATTTAGCCATCTCCACATCACAGAGCTAACAAAGTGGATTTCAAACAGGAAATAAGACTTCTTCCCTCCAGCCCAGAGGCCTAATTATAAAATAGCAACCTACTTTTTCTGTAGTGAATACGGGGCTCTTTTTTTTTTATTTTTTCTCCTCCAACAGAATTTATTGAGCTCATTACCAGGCTGCTTATGAAGTGATTTGCAATGAGGCAACATTAAAGCATTCCACAAATCCCTTGTACTTAGTCATCCTGACACTTTATTTGAACTCGGAACATTGATACGGAATAATGGCTGCAGTCTCACACTCCTGACTCTATTATCTGACAGGAGGTCTGGAATCCAAAAAATGATATATCATCAAACTTTCTTAATCATCTCAATAATTTGTCTGAAAGAACCAGGTATAATTTGGGCAACACCGGAGGGGCTTGGCTGTTAGAAACAAGGCGAGTGCAGCATGTGTTAGCCTTAGAGGAACAGAGCCACATTAATCAGGCAGCAAAAGAACCAAAGGCAGTGTATGTATGTGCGTATTTTAAGAAAAATTGACAGATAGGCTTCAAAGCAGCAAAAGCACTGAACTCCTGCATGCTATTAGTCCAACTCTAACTTCTATTCTCTTGCAATCCAAGAGGCAGTGTAGACTGATTCTCGCCGGGTTATCACTGAGGCTAATACAGCATAGTTAAAAACTATATCTGCAGAAGTTTCAAAGAGAGGGGGGGGGGGAATCTCTAAAGAAGGACACTAAAGTCTTTGGAAGTTCACTATCCATTATGTGAAAATGTGGCTCATTTTTGCCTTTTATTGCCTCTTTCCCTAACTTACAGAATCAGTAATAAATTAGAATCTAAAGAAATGTCTCCTTTTAAAGAAGAATTATGTTTTATACCTCACTGAGCCCTGCATGTATTCTGATGCACAGTCTGCCTTAGAAAAATCTTAATTTTTAAGGAGAAGATTCATGGAGGAGAGGGTATGTGTGTGCACGTATGCATATGTGTGTGTCTGTGAGGGTGAAAGGGGGAAAAATTTAGCCTGTAGAAATAATGAATTCCAAATACAGTTTTCTCCTTAGAGTGAGGCTATATCTTTTCAGATAGAGTTACTACTAATCCTTGCTACATTTCTTACCACAGTCCTCAATCCAGTGGCCATACTTATAGGTTAAATGTGATTATTTAATTAAGAAAGCATGAAAGGAACTTCAGAACAATAAGAAGTTCTGGTTTTTCTAAGATAGGCCTTTAAGTAGTGCTGCAGCATGATAATAAATTCTAGGAAAGTCCTTTTTGAATAGAACACCAAAACATTATAGTGTCTTCTCTTACCCATGAGATCTTTAACCTTGACACAATTCCAAACCAAATCCCTTAAATCTAAACTGAATTCATGTCCTTAAGTGACTTCCCTCAGGAAAATTATCAGCATTCCTTAAGAAAGTATGAATGCATGGAGGGTATTTGATATATTTTCCTCAGAAGAAAAAGGACTCTTCTCTAGGCGCAATCTCCATTATGCATTCATATACTTAATGTTTACTATGTACAAACTTAGGACCAAGTTCTATAAGAGAATTTTTTTAAAAGCAAATTTCATTAATTCCCATCTAAAAGAACTTCTTTGGGCTCGAAGTTCTAGAATTGAAAGAATCATGGGATTTAACATCTTTCATAGACAAACTAAAAGAAGATCATACCCTACCCTGTGGGAACCATCAATATGTAACATGTGCATCACCAATAATGCTGAAACACTGTGACTAGAAAATAGAAGTCTCCATTGTCTATGTTTGTTTCCTGAAGCTCTCCTCATTTCAGCCTTTTAATATCCAAGTCTCAGTGTCTTAAAACACTCAACATCAGTGACCTCCAGTTCCACTCATCATCACTTATCCACTCGTACAACATGCCTCAGATCTCAGCATCTCTCAGAAATGCTGTTCCTCCAAGAACTTGAATTATCTACCACTTCCTCCACTCTGTCACTCCTACCAAACTGACTATTCATTATTAAATGCTTTGACTCTTCGGTCCCAATTTGTCAGCTCTTATTCTGGTTTTCGTTAATGCTCTATCTAGGCTCAATCTCATAGGAGCCATGTCAAACATATACTAATGTGAGGTAGTATTGTACAGTGATTAGGAACAGGGGCTCGGGAATCAGAGTACCTGGGTCTAAACTCTTACCTCTACCACTGATTAACTACATGTAATCTTGGACAAATGACTTGATTTCTTTGTCTCAATCTCTCCATCAGTAGGAGGAAGGTAATAAACACTTCAATGTGTCAGACACTATTGTAGAAACTAAGGATTTAATATGGAAGCTCTTGAAGAATTTTAAATAGAGAAGTGATATGATCAGATATATCCTAGGTCCTTCCATCACCAGCTATGTGACCATCAGCAAGATCTTCAAGCTCTCCTTGGGATTTTTATTGCCTTTTCTAATAAAATTTGAGAGTTCTCCATAGCACAAAAAAATATTAATAAACCATAAAAGCCCTACAGATTGAGAAACTGTTTTTCTTGTTACATAAGCATTTCTGAACCAGAACATAGGCAGATTTGATGAGAGGATTTTGACCAAACAGTGCAATCAACACACCTTATTTTTGCAAATAATAATGAAAATACCTCTCATTTTTCTCCTTTGTAAGCAGAAAAATAAATATCTAAAACCATGGAAATTAGTTGATTAAAAAGAACTAAAAATTTAAGTTTGAACTCCTTATTAATTTCCTAAGTCCATTAGCAACTCTATGCTTTATAATATTTGTCTGTAAGACAGCTTCATAATTCCTGAAACACATTTGCTTCACAAAGAAATAATTAAGAATAATAGACTTTTTCAGTTTTAAGTATTTAATTCTAAAACTTATCGTTATCTTTTTTCTCATGAGGCATCAAAGCTTTTTTACAATCATTAGCATCTGTATTATTCTTACTTCTACAGATAGGCAAGCGTAAAGTGAGGTCCTTCTTTAAGGTCATATGTAATGTCCTTTATTGTCAGATGCAAACTCAGAACTCTCAGGCCATACACATCCAGGTAACTGTTTCATTTCAGAGTAATGTATGGAACACCTTTAGTTGAGAAAAAAAGAAAAGAAGAGTTTCAAAGTATTGACTCACAGCTCTCACAGTTTATGTTCCGAAAAAAATAAAAAACAACCGTATATTTTGTATGAGTAAAAAAAACATAGTTAACAGCGCAAATTATTGGAATATAATTTTAAGAGTAATTACAGTGAGTCTCTGAACTTTCATTGATTTTAGATCTTTCAGCACCCACATCTATATTCTTTATGATTCACAGTATTAGGAAGAAAGAGAAGAAAGAAAGAGAGAGGTAGGGAGGGGAAAAAAAAGATGGAGGGGGAGAGAGAAAGAGAGAACAACCCTAAAAACTAGATGGTGAAAAACATACAAAGGACCATCAACACCTGCTCATCACTAGAAAGGGAAGGGGTTGCATTTTCAACTATGTGGCCAACAGAGCCAAGCAAAGGAATTTTAAAGAAGTAATGAAAACACTACAGCTATTTCATTCGGGATCAGCTGACAGTGTTCAAGTTAAATACACTATAAAACCTTTTTCAGTTCAGAAAAGGGTCTCAGGAAAATAACTCTCCAGCTGTTTTCTGTTGATAACTTAGGAACAGTAGAAGAAAACTATACCTGTGTCCTCCAGGAATTCCTGACTACCAGCCCATGTAACTCTGAATATGAAACTTAAAAAAAAATAATTTTAGGTTCAAAAGTATTTTGAACATTTTTAATCCTTTGTGTATAAAGGCATATCCTTTACAAAGACTCAAATTGGCATATTGTTAGTCACAATTAAAAAAAAAAAGCAACCTGGAACTAGGAAAAAAAACTTAAATGAATTAATGACAAATTTCCTACAAAATTAACATAACAAAGAAATGCTTAAGAAGGATATAGACGATTCATTGAGATATGTGCTTGTGTTTTGTTTATCATCAGCATTGCTCACTGTACTCGATGTGTGTATACATGTTTCCTGATACTATATAGATCAATCACATAATATTTTACTTAAGTTTATTTGTGGTTTATAAAACAGGTTATGGTACTTATTTTCTTGTCTTTAACATCCTCCTTCCAAAATTTAAAGTAGAAGTCAGTTCATGGCTCCAATTTTTGCCCTTTAGATGAAAGCTTATATAGTAAGCTTCTAATCATCACATGTAAAGCTGGTGGCAGCAAAAATAAGTTTTATCTCCCACCTTTTCTCACATACTTTACTTTTTGCCTATTAGGTTGTCTACCATGATTTTAAGATAGATGTGTATCCAAGTGTAACTTTTTTCCCAGGTTAATTGAAAAATAGAAGTATTCATTGAACAATCTAAACCAATGAAATAATTCATGGAAACTATTTAATTTGACCTATAAATTAGAAAAATAAATTTTGCTTCTAAAATTCTTATAAGTCTTCAGTTGTGAAAACTAGTTTATTGCCCAATTTAAGGTACGGGTCTGCTAACATTTACAGTTAGAACACATATTTTAAAAAATGAGACATGTTCTGAAAGAAGCATTATTTCAGTTTGACACAATAGCTAACAAGACTTCAGTCCAACTGTGACATTCTTTACCACAGCTGAAAGAAAATATGTTTGCATTCAAAATATTCTCTTTGTTTTTCACAGTTACGGCATAGACTCAAAATGCATTTTCTATTACTACTTTTTATTCTCCAAAGTTTTTTAGTAAGAGAAGTCAGAGTCCTGTATATATAGAGTTTGACTTTTGGTACATGGGTTTCTTCCACCTCGTAAAATAGAATCATACTTAAGACAAAAGCAACATCCATCAAATAGACATATTTAGGATTGGATGTTTCATAATGTTCAACAGTTACAGTGTACTGATAAATTAGAACCTTATTTGATAAAACATAAACTTGTTTTAGCAACTACTCTGAGGTTTTCATGTGTCTAAATACTCATAATAAAGGGTTTATTAAATATAAGCTTATTTATTAATGTGTCTAGATTTTGAAAGTTTTTAATACATGTATAATTTTTATTAATTTATAAAATTAATTACTGGGAAATTAGATAAAGTGAAAAAGATACTGCAGAAATATTAAAACTATTTTTCTAATTTTAATACATTTTAAAGAATGTACTGTGTTGCTAAGAGCTAAGGAATATGGAATTATATAATGGCTATCAACAGAGCTATTAGGTAGTTTTTTTTAAATCAATAGATTAAAAATCAATCTACACAGACAGGCTATCAGTGGGATTAATGTGGTAAAATGTCCTTCTGGCAAGAAATCAACAGCTGGGTGAACAAAGACAAGTCCTTAGGTAGCTCAATGTCACCGCAAAGATGCTGAGATACGCAGATGTCACTACCATTACAAAATTGTGTATTTTTCTATCCCAGCTGCCATGTAGAATCTCAACTTACTGGGGGTCAGCATAGAGGAATGTGCTTACCCATTATAGTTTTTATGAAGCATAGGAGTAGGAAGAGTAAAAAAGAAACTGTGAGTTTAGCTGATAATATAAGAAAGAATGATAAATTCAAGGGCAGTTTTTATTTCTGACAGTGATAAATCACACATTCGGTAGGTTCTGTCTAGAATTACCACCGTGCCCGAACCAGTGACCCATACACTGTCTACCTATAGGAATAAAGATCACTTTCCATTCCTTCATCTTCTTTTTCCAGGTTATCTTTTTGAGAGTTTTAACTTCTATATAACAACTCATGGTCTATTGAATTCCTGTCTTCTTTCCCAAGTCTGTCATTTCACAATTGGTCTGGGAAGTGGTTGAGAGCATTGGTGAAACTAATGCAGATAGCCTTCTCGTTGCAACAGGCCAAGGTCTCTGAAGGGCATGCCCAACAATCAGCATGGAAAGGCCACAAGCCCAAGGCTCTCTATATGCAGAAAGAGTGCATCAGCAACGTCTCTCTCTATATACCACAAGCTTCCTCGCACATACTGTCAAGAAGAGAGAGTGGAGGTGAAAAGTAGCAAGGGAAAGGAAAGATGGCTCTTCTTATATGCCAGAATATATTTTATCTATGACAACAAACTCTTGAGCATCAGAAGTCAAAATCTTCTGTTTTTCAATGGTAACTATAACTGTAGCATCATTGGCTATAGCAATAATATTATCTAGGGCACTGAAACATTCACCTTGCGTTCATTTTCATCACCTTCCCCACTCCACTAAGAACTCAATCGCTATTTAGCCAAACTCACTTTTCCAACTTGCAGAAGTAGAAAAAAATATTTTTTTTTGTATTATAGAAAGGCGGGAATTAGAGAGCAGGGCTCTTCTTATACTCAGCTGGTAGAGGCATCTTTTTATTTGCACACTTAGGGTGGAGGGGTACTCCTCAGGGAACTCATACAGAGCTGGTCTTTTGTTCACTTACAATATGGAAACTTCATCATAATTCTAAATATGGTGTATAAAAGAGTGAGTGGCACTGCTGCAGAGTAGTTAGAAGAAAGAGTCTAGAAATTGGCAGATCTGGGTTCCAATTTCCCCTCCTTCATTTACTAGCTGTGTGTTCTCTTGGATACATTACATAACATAATAAAATGAAAAAAAAATGAAATCAAACTCATTGAAGGACTTCATTAAATGAATATAAACTATTACCTTTATCTCGGATGGTTATTATCAATCATAGGAGATCAGAAAGAAGCGTAGTACTATATTTAGGGTTCAATTAAAGTATTTCCATTGAAAATACATGTTGAGTGGGTTTTCATTAATTAGCTAAGCATCTTCTGTCTTGAAATACGTATTTTCTTGCTGAGTAATATGGGATTAGTCAAATCAGATCAGACCATGTAATTCAGGTTATTTGAATTTCATTGCCTGCCATTTCGAATCATGCTTTATAGGAGGTGCTATGAGAAGAGCATCTTCCTCCTTGGGCAGCATACAACTCTGAGAATACTGAGCCACCAAACTCTGTGACCTTGCTCACATAGCCTGACTCTGCTTTAGAGACAGATTACTTGATACTTGTAGAGTGGATGCCCTGGATTTAAAGTTAATACAAAGTACAAGAACCTTTTCTCTTTTATCAGCTAAATCTATGTGTCCTGTTCCTGTTCCCCACAACATTTAAAAGTGGAAGCAGATAGCTAAGAAAGAGAGATCAAACTAAATTTAAACCCTAATCATGGTCCCCATACAGTCTATTTTTATATCTACTATTAACTTTTACATTTGTTCTCTGATGCAAGAATACAATTTTTCACCTTTCTTTCCATCTTTGAAAGAATTAGAAAAACAAAGACTCGTTCACTTCTGTGTACTATCAACTCCCTTTGCACGTGGTCTGCATAGTGCCCAAACTGCTGACAGCCACTTGTGTTTGTTGTGACATTCTCTCAAAAGCCAAGAGAAACAGCAGAGTGATTACTGCGTTTCTCCCTTTCCGCTCTCCCACGTCCAAAGTCAGCTCTAAATTTTTCATGATAACATCTCCATCAGTTGTAGGACTTTTTTTTTTTTTTTCACAAGATTTTTTTCTACTTTCTTCCCAGTGTACTGTTTTTATTTTGAGATCTGGGATTTATAAGACCCTTTTCCTACCTTATCACTCTTCAAGAGCAGGAAGTCTCCCCTTAACTCTCCTTCCTCCTGAGCTTAGAACAGAAATCCAACAACTATGTTATATTTATTACTAATCTTTAACGTGTTTTAAATGCTAATGAAATGGTAAATGCCCTCAGCCATCTCTAAATATAATATTTCAGATTAGTTTCTCAAGATTGGCAGAATTTTCCAACTTTGTAAGACAATCTGTCCAAATTTGGAAAGACCTGGGACCTCAAATTATTGATTCCTTCAACAGGGAATGTATGTAGGTTTCATTGCTTATAAATAAGCTTCAAATGAGAAAGATCAAGGGGTTTTAAAAGTGGAAATCAGGAAATGGATGTGACTAAGTTGGGGATCAAAACACACAAAGCTAAATCTTTTATCCAGAGTTTATTTAGCTTACTGACCAGTCCTGTAATCACAGAGGATTGACTATTTATTTGTTTGTTTGTTTGTTTGTTTATTTTAGTCAAGACAACCAACTATTCACTGAGAATCATAGCAATTAAAAGCAAAAGCTTATTTTTTTCCTCATTAAAAGAAGAGATTGTAATTTATCCTCACATCATCTTTCTTTATTCATAAATCAACCTGTTTTATACATCTCAGGCAATAAAACTACTATTGCTTGGGGAACAGTATTTTGTGCTTTAATAGTTTTTGTTTAATGTATTAGTGGGCAGTGTTGAACTAGACCTCTTATTCCTGGGGGAGGTGGAGCAACCACGATTGCCTGAGAAAAACAATAAGAAGTAGTATATACTTTTTTTTATAATCAAACAAAGAAAAACAAATGAAAACACTCATAGATACAGACAACAGAATGGTCTTTATCAGCGAGGAAGAGGATTGAGGGAAGATGACATGGATAAAGTGGGTCATATATATGGTGACAAATAACATTTAAAAACGAGTTTGTGACAAAGTGTACCTTGGTTTCTCCAAAAACTCTACATTTGCAAGTGAAAGTAGTAATACAGAACCAAACGAAAGTTTGCAAACACAAGATTTCTGAAATGACATTTGTTATAATTCTGTCTCAAGACTGATATGACCCAAAGAAAACTTTTACCCTATTTGTCTTCCAAGCGTGAAGTTTTCATTGTCCAGTGTATATCTATGGCCCCCACTCTCACGTACCTTGATGACAATAAAAGAATGCTTTTCCATAAGCAATTACCATTCAAAAAACCTCCCGAAAATGATTCAAAGAAACTCCATTCTTCATGTAAGATAGTTTAGGGACCACTGGCTCTACATAATTTTCCCTTCTCTCAGAAAGCACAAAACATAGGATCTGGCAAAGGCAACTAAGAGAAGGTAAATTGCCAGTTAAGGCCTGGAGCTCTTTTAAAAGTTCAAAAATATGATGAGATAAATATTTAGAGATTCCACAGCATCAGAAGAGCCAAGTGAAGCTTAATTACTGACTTTAAAGAAATATAAGATAGTCTGATAAAATAATTCACAAGACCAGTGACAGCTCCAAAGAAAAAAAGTAGCCAAACTTCATTGTATTTTACTATATTGTTATGTGATAGAATCGCCTGCTATTGTTGAAAACTGACTTCCACAGGACAGACTGAGTTCCTAGAGTGTATAGACAACAAAAGTTGGCAAAGTCCAGTCCATCTCTTTGATCATGAGTGCAGAGGTGATGGGTGGCACAATAATGAATGTAAAACTGATTATTGATACAAAAAATAAGAAAAAGAGTAAATACTGGCTAAATATTAGAGAATAAAAATGTAAGAACATTAAGAACATTCAAAAATAAATTAAGAATCATATACCATAGAAACTAAATTGGGTAAACAAACTACAACCCAAAGGCCAAATACAGCCACTTCCTGTTGCATAAATAAAGCTGTATTGGAACACAGCCATTCCCCTTGTCTCTGTGTTGTCTATGGCTGCACAACAGCAGAGTTAGATAGTTGTGAGAAACCATATGGCCCACTAGGGCTAAATTGTTTGCTATTTGACCTTTCACAGAAAAGTTTGCTGACCCCCATATTAAATGAAAGAAAAATAAATTGCTAAGGTTGCCCAAAAGAGTGATGAGTTACTCCACCCAGAGTCACAAAACAAATGGAAAAAAAAAATGCCATGTCTAATCAGTAGACTACGCAGAGGATAACCATTGGATGTCTCCCCCATAACAATCACTCCAAGATTATCAGGCTGCACTTGCAGAGGTCTGAATAAAGTTGGTTCAGGGGAAAAAAAAAAAAAAAAAGGTTGTTCTTCAGGAAATCCTATGTTAAAAATACATAGTTTATTTCACAAACGTTTGTTGAGCTCCTACTGCATACCAGGCTCTGGCCTAAGTAGGCATTAGGGACCTAAATGACTAAAAAAGATTTCTAATCCAGTAGAGTTTAAGGGATAATTGCAGAGTGGATTAAATTGGGACACAACCTGGTGAGGCCACTTTTCAAACCTTTTAGGGATCAATGCAAAGAGCAACTCTTTCTTTTCCTGATGAGAGTGTTTGTTCTTGCTACTGTTAGAAACAGCCCGTTTCAGCTAGGCTTTCACAATTATAGGCATCACTTAAACATGAAATCTAGATTTTCTTTTCTAGAAATTTATAGTCAGAAGTGCCAGATCAGGTTTTCAATGGGTGCTTTTGAATCAATTGACTTTTCAGTTGAACTCACTAATTTATTCTTGTCCTTGTAATTTAGCTCTTTAGTCTTTGGCTCTTTGAGAAATGTCTGTTGCCTTGTGTTTTCTTAGCTCTTTAATACAGAAAGAAATAATGAGAGCTTGGAAGATATTGAATGGGGAGGTGATGATAAGGCTTCATGATATTTGCAAACTCATTGGGCCAAAAAATTGTTTTTCAAACAGGGGATTACCTATGATATTCCATGCACTAAAGCTACCTTACCATATTTTGACTGTAGTTCAGTTGTGAGAATTGGAGAAGTCTTTGAATGGGTCTTTGTTATTCTTCAACCCATTTGGAAATACTGCTGCTAGAATAATTCTCCCCTCAAATTCCACTTTTTTAAACTACTTCCCTGAAAATAGAAAATGTATATATGATGTCTGTTAAATTAAATTTTAAAATCTCAGCCTAACATATTATAACTTGCACACTCACTAGCCCCCTTCTATTGCTCCAATTCCATCTCATACCATGAACCCCTGTGCTTTCCTCAAGTCCAAGGCCGACCGTACCCTGGACAGAGAGGTCCAGCTGTGCCTCTTGACCTCTACATTGTCCTGCACACTTTCCACATTCTCTTCTAAGGGCTATTCTTCTCTCCTTCAGCACCTGGCTTAACATTAACTTCTTTTAAAAACACTTTGCCATGCTGTAAAATGTTCCTCTCAAAATGCCCCCCTGACTTGCTTCATATATATATATTCTTAAAGCTCCCTACACCTCATCGTGGCACCAGAGAGTGACCTGCAACCCCCAGCCTGACTGATGGACAGAGAGGACAGCCTATGCTGTATTGTTTCACCATCTCCACTTCCCTTAGGTATATTTTCTGTCTGTTTCTTGAGGTTTTATCTAATGTTTTATTGTGCTCTCTTGAGGTCCTAACACATTGCTGAAAATGAGACATGGATATGAAGTCATTATAATAGGGACACTTAGGCATTTTGCTGCAAGATTTTTGATTTAAATAATTTTTTTCTGCCGGTATGTGCTGTTTTGTCTCATCATCCATCATGTTTGATAGTAAGCCATTGCCTCTGCCTTTTACTCATTTGCACAAGAGCCTGGTAAGATATTCTCGGTCTGATAGAGATATTCAGATTCGAAATAAATAGGTTCCATCAATATTGGTGATTGCAGACTAATTCAGATGTGTTTTCCTGCAAAATATAGCAGGCTTTGTTTGAACCTCATGTTAGATTATGCATGTTAGTGTTGATCCACAGCAGAGACGGGTGCTGGCTTCTCAAAATATCTTTTAGCTATTACCTATAAATGCTTGAAAGAATTCACAAATGCAGATACCTTGTTATGCACGCTGCTTCCCAAAACTGCCTGTGAGACACCAGATGGCACAGCGAGAGCTGTACAAGTGACAGATGATAAAGTGAATCAAGCCACATAAATTAACCTCATCATGGCCACAGTATCAGGTGCCACAGGGAAAAGCAGGAGGACCGAGGAGTGAATGCACTATATTACCCACAGGGATGAATTTACAATCCATCTGGGGTCTCTCATGTGAGGATGAAGGAACCCCAGATGGCCTGTGAATTTTGAATATTTGTGTATGCAGGGGTTGTTTAATCTTTCTGAAAATTATCTGACATGTTGGTCAGGAAGGATGCTTTAGCCAGCACCAAAGCTATGTTTTACTCAGCTCGGACAACCTCTGAATAGCATTAGAGAAAATAATCCCAGGCTTATGCCAGTGCACCATGATGACCTCCAGGCCAAACGAGAACAAGAGGCCTACTTCCTGGATGTGCTGCAACCCAGAGCTAATAATGAGGCCATACTGTGTGTGGTGCTACTAATTTTCATAGACACCAAGGGACATCACAAGGAACAGAACAACTGCCCACTACTGAGTTACAAGACTATTAAATCATTCAAAACCGACCATAGAATGTACAGAAATAATCACCGAAGGATCATTATTTCTCAAACTTGTAAACTGGGATTTAGGTCTCTTCCAGCACCTCTACTGCTAGCAGGTAAACTGCTTTTCACTGAGGAGTTCCAGAGAGAAGCGACTGTTACAAAACTTTGCTTACAACAAGGCTATAGAACAGTTCTTAAAAATGGGCTAGCTAGATGAGCTAGATGAGCAGAAAGGAAAAATAGACAAATTAAGAAAGTGTAACAGGTAAATTGTTAATAAGCTAGTGGAGAGATGGGCTGGAAGGAGACAAGAGCACATTATGTTGAATGGATGATGCTCAGACAGCCTGCACCTGGAAAGAGGTCTGTCAGGGAAAAGCAACAATTCAGACCTTGCCACCTTGGCATGAGAAAAGCTGGCATCAGTCTTTAGACGCTAAGTCCCAAAATATTCTCTAGAACCATAGAGAGCCAGATCCAGTAGACTGCATCATCAGAAAGAGCAGAGTGGTAAGGAAACTGGGACTACATCAAGCCATTGATGCTAGAAGGGAGGAGGGAACCTGAGAGCACAGTTCAATGATCCAGACATACAGTAGGGCTACAGCCTAGGGCTGAGGCAGGAGTTCAGTAGCCGAAGGCCAGGATTTCTGAAGAAACTCTCCCTGCAGTCCAGAGTTGGTCCTGAGACCTTGGGCCAGGGCTGAACCCACAAGTCAACTCTTCTAAAAAGCATCTTTTTACCATCAGCATTTGCTTTAATTCTTCTTTCCAAATAGAAACTGATACTTAACCTTATCCTGCCATTGATAATTGTCTCTATCTTTGTCTTTTCCAGCACCTATGACTCCTGAAAAGCAGGAGCCAATATGCTTATCCTAGGTGTCTAGCACATAGTAAACACTCAATAAATAAATTGTTGGCTCAACAGATGACCAAGTGTTGATATGAATCCCCCAAACCAATATCAGACCATCAGGGCCACTTATCGAGCTAGAGAACCATGTGGAGTCATCCCCCCTGGTAAGACTCAGCACACTACAGCCACATCTGGTCCACTGCCTGGTTTGTAAATAAGTTTTCTGGAAATACAGCCCCACACTCACTTGTTTACCTATTTCAAGGAGCCATTGCAAGGTGGAGTAGCTGGGACAGAAGCCACATGGCCCACAAACTTTAAAATATTTACTATATGGCCCTTTAAAGAAAAAGTTTGCTAATATATATATACGTAACTAATATAATGCTACATGCTAATTTCACCTCAATTAAAAATGTTTCTAAATTTTAAAAAATCATTACAAGAAAGAGAGGGCAGAGAGAGAGAGGAGAAGGAGGAAGAAAAGGGAAGAGAAGGAAGGGAAGGGAAGGGAAGGGAAGGGAAGGGAAGGGAAGGGAAGGGAAGGGAAGGGAAGGGAAAGAAAAGGAAGGAAGGGGAAGGAAAGGGGAGGAAAGGGGAGGAAAGGGGAGGAAATGTTAGCTGACTTCTAACCTCCAGAACTTGTGAAAATACCATCTCCTGGGCCCACATATGAGATTCTGATTCAGGAGTGGGGCGCAGGCCTGAGTGTGAGTATG
The DNA here is from genome assembly GCA_030015415.1 of Cynopterus sphinx. Classification (NCBI taxonomy): domain Eukaryota; kingdom Metazoa; phylum Chordata; class Mammalia; order Chiroptera; family Pteropodidae; genus Cynopterus; species Cynopterus sphinx. The sequence goes on along the minus strand of CM057386.1, from coordinate 79,040,544 downwards.
TGTATGTGTTTCAAGTGAATGTATTTTTAAAAGCTACACACACACACACACACACACACACACACATACACACACACACACTCACCCACACACACACACAAATCTGATGTACAGAATTCACAGAAGAGTAATATCCAATACTAGGCTGAACAGCTTCGAGTAAAAGTCAAAGTTTTAAATAAATTAATATCATTTGGGGCACACTAAAGTATTTTCCTGCACTCATATTAATCTCCTAAGGACCTGGTCATCATGGCTAACCTTTCAACAAGAATTATTCCATGCTGAAATGCAGATGTCTTATTTCCTGGGGATGTTGTATATGAAATCATTTATATTTAGTGGTAAATATGTTTTTTTAAAAAAAATAATTTTGGTAACTGCATAGAACAAAGGGAGATTAAGATATAAGAAGTGGATGCAGAAAGAATCTGAGCTCAAGGTGCTGCTAGAGGGCTCCTCAGCCACTAGGATTTGCAGGAGGGTCCTGGTGGCAAAGGGGTAGAGAAAGGAAAAGAGGAAGGAAAGACAGAATTTCCCAACAGCACGGATTGCCTAGGGCCATGCTGGGATTTTAAGCAGTTAGCTGGTGGCTATTGCTATTCTAATCCATGAACAAGTCTATTTATTTCTACTCTCAAGGTATATCTCAAATCTGTCCTCTTCTCTCCATCTACCCTGAGATACCCCCGCCTGCCCACCACCCGGGTTCCTATTCACCATCATCATTCCGATAGGTATAAAGCACTGCCTTCCCCTGACAGACCTCCTAGATGCTCTAGCCTCCTAGGTGCTCTTCCTGCTTCTGCTCTTTCTGCCTTCAATCCACTGCCCACACTGCAGCCTGGGTAAATTTTCTAAACATAATTCACATCTGTTACTCTTCTGCTTAAAACCTCTCCTTGACTTCCCAATATGGTTAGAATAAAATCCAAACTTGTTATCCTAGCTCAGTGAGGTTGTGTACTGCTTGAGGTCACATAGCTAATTTGAGATGGAGCCCTACTTAGTTACTAAACAACTGACTGTTTTCTGGCATGGGGCCAAGAGACTTTGCTCAGCTTGCTGGGAATTGACTTGTTCCTGGCACCTGCACCCACATACATCCCTTTCTCTGCTCTCCATGCCTGCCCCTGATCCAACAGGCTTCTGCCCGAAGTCCTCTCCAATCTGCTCTTCTGACTAAAATAGCACAGGTCATGCTCAGCCATGGTGTCAGAGATGAGAAAGAAGCAGATGAAATGAGGAGAAAAAGAAATAAATATTTCTTCATGATAGCAAGAGCAAAAATCAACAGTAGAGGGTACAGAGCCCCCAAATGGAGAGTAATACAGGCATGACTTTTATTAGATGTGAGAGGTCTTAGTATGTATATACATCCATGAGTTTTTTCTTATCTATACACATATGTCCATTTAAGAGCAAGTCCGATATATCTACCCACATAAATTAGATGGCCATGAATTGGGTCACATAATCATGCAAGTCCGGCCACAATTAATCAGCTTTTTCCAAAGCTTGGCATGAATGAGGTCTGAGGTCTATCATGTGGCCTAGCATCAGTGCTCTACCCATCAGGCGAGGGATGCACCGGACAAACTCTCCTAATGAAATCCTTTCTTAGGAAGTTAGAATACAAGGCAAATACAGACATTTATATGGAAGACGAAAAGAAGAGCAAAAGCACTCTCAAAGAGAAGGAGGTATGTATGAGCCATAGGAGAATGAGACCAGAGAGGCTGAGGAAGAAATCAGGCACAAGACTCTCAGAGCTGCTGAGGGATTCTAAACATGCTCCGGTGTTCCAGGAGACCTGGTTAGTTACAAGACTGCACACTCCCTTACTTCCCGCACATGCCACAGCATTGTCTGGGAGACTGGCGGTCACGTGATGATAGCTCTGTACCCTGAAAGGTCCCAACTGATAGAGAATTTTTCAGCTTCCCCCTGCTCATTTCGTAGACATTTCACATATACTTTCTGCAGGAGATCTGACATGTTTCAGAGGTACCTCTTCTTCCTCTTTTCTAGATGAGAAAAATGGGTCAGAAAATAACTATGTAAATTTTCAATCATAAATAAATCATAAACAAATGAAAACATCCAAGTCCACATCAGTTACATTTCACAGTGTCTGATGTTTACCATAATATTTTCATCTAGTTTAAGTCAATAAATTCTGTGTAGATTTTACTATTAATAGTCATGAATCACAAAAATGAAATGGAATAGATTAAGATTTCCAAGTTAAAGTTAACTTCCAGCTTACTTTTACTTTTATGTTCTACATTCAGGGCAATAAGTTGGGTTACTCCCCTTCTTGGCCTACTTGGGCTGGTATAACAAAATAACAGACAGAGCTGTTTAAACGACAGAAATGTATTTTCTGATGGCTCTGGAAGCTGAAAGTCTACAATCAAGGTGGCGAGCAGGGTTAGTTAGTACCTGCTGAGAGCTCTCCCCTTGGGTTTCAGATAGCCGCCTTCTCACCGTGTACTCACAAGACCTCTTCTCTTTGCATGTATAGAGGGGGGAGGGGTGGGAGAAAGAGAGAGAGAGCAAGACAGAGCGAGAGAGAGAGAGAGAGAGAGAGAGAGAGCGCTCTGTGGGGTCTCTTCTCATAAGGATACTAGTCCTGTGTAATCAGAGTAATCAGAGCCCCACCCTTATGGCCTCCTTTAAACTTAACTACTCAGGGAGGCCTCATCTCCAAATACAACAGCCATACTAGGAGTTTAGGCTGTAACACAGGAATTGGGGAGGGATACAGACATGCAGCCCATTACATGCACTATGAAAATGGAGAGATGGTATCTTTTCCTAAGATACTTTAGATCTCATACCTTTTCGTAAAAACAGCAATAAATAAATAAATAAATAGACAGGTTATTGTAGTGATTTTTCAGTGAGTACTCCATTATCAGTATTTCAAAAGATAAGCAATGTATACACAGCAGAGTTCCACTGCGCTCAGAATGGATTTCCGCCCCCAGCATCCACTGAGTGAAGATTTTGTTCCTCGAGGTGAACTTGGACTGGTTTGACTGCTCTAAGAATAGGCTGTGCTTTCGTCAGACCTTGCCGGAGAGCTCCTAGGCATGCTGCCTTCACTCAGCTGGACATTTTGTTCCATGCCAAGATTATGTCAAGAGTTTTTTATGTAAGTTCTGGAATTTTCATCACAGAGTTTATGTGCTAAGCCTCATTTTGGCTGGTGCCTATAGTTTCATCTTCATGCTCATGGTAAAAATCTTAGAAGCTTATTTTCACAAATAGAGGAAGATGAAGTGCTTTTCGTTTCTTTTTGAACAGAACAGGATCTTCTCATTCATTTCCAAGTGTTCTGCTCCTTCCCAGTTTGCATAAAACACTTTTATCTTACTTCCTTGTTTCTCTTTCTTTTTTCAATTTCAAAATACAGGCAAATATAAGCCATGGAGAACTTAGGTATTTTATTTGATATAAAATCAGAGCTTAAGTAACCTCAAACTTCCTCGCAGGAGACAACTGGCAATAACCATTGAGTGCCCAGTAAAATAACCTTAGCCTAGCTCCAGGAGCAGAGGACTTTGCCATCCATATACCTGTCCTGTATTCAATTTTCTGGCAAATGATCACATACCACACATCAAATTTGACCTTTGCCATTTATGTTTTTTATTCACTTTCTCTCCTATTCTAACTTCTAAATTGGTCTGTTCACAGCCTTACTTCTTTTGTAAAATTTCAGTGTCTCAACAGCATTGCTTGCTTACTTGCTATTTATTAAATATATATATAATATTCTGGACAATTTTGCTGTACTCCAAGATTATGAGAAATCCACCAGTCAGACTTCTATGTCATCAGAGAGAGCAGCAGCCGTTTATGGTTTCAGAGGACTTCTGTGTTCAAAAACATGATTCTCACAACATTCTGGTAAGATAGCTATCACTGTCCCTATTATACCTACAAGGAAATCAGGAAACAGATTTGGGCCAATTTACTTTTCCCAAATCTCATAGCTATTAAGAACCAAAGTCTAAATGATGGCAAATTTTCTTTGCCACAGTCAGGGCTCTTCTCATTAAGTTATAGCTGTTACCACTTAAAATTCAAAAGGAAAAAAAAATAACCAACTTTCTTAGAAAACCAGTAAAATATTTTTTTGAACTTGCCTAGACAATTAGCAAGCATTTCTTTCCCTGCCATCCATTTTTAAGGGAAATATCACAAATACGCCTCTTCCTCAAGTCATGCCCTTTTGCTTACAAGTATCAGATATAACTTCAAGATGCCTCCAGCAGCAGGGACAGTTTATTTTCAGGATATCCACGCAAAGATAAAGCTGACCCTGAATTCTCAGAGAGAGAACAAGGACTTAAGTATGTGTCTACGGCTATCGGGACTGTAACCACAAGATCCCAGGGGACCTTGCCTCTAGGCCAGCCCTGCCTTGCACTTAACACAGCGGCTCCCCTTCCTCTGCATTCGCTGTGTGTATCATATCTCACATGTTTTGCTAACTCATAAATGTGGCTCCCATATAACTTGGCTGTGCACATTAACTATAGTAATAGACTGTGTAATGGCCCCACGAAATGTCCAGGTCCCAATCTCTGGAACCCATGCATGTCAACAGAGCCTTTGCAGATGTGATTAGGTTAAAGATTTTGAGATCAGGAGATTATCCTGGATTATTCAAGTGGGTCCGATATCATCATAGGAATCTTTCTAAGAGGAAGGCAGGAGATCAAAGAACAGAACGACCTGACAAAGAAGAGAGAGATTTGAAGATATTACAGTGCTGGTTGCAAAGACTAAGAAAGGGGCAGAGGACCAAGGAACGGCAGGTATTGCAGCTCTGAAATCTGGGAAAGGCACTGACCCTCCACTAGAGCCTCTGGAGGGAGCGTGTTTCTCCTGACACATTGATTTTGGCCCAGCGTACCTTAAATTGTGTGAGAATACATTGATGCTTTTTGAAGCCACTTAACTTGTAATTTGTAACAGTAACTAAGAAACTAACACACTCGCAGAGTTTCACCTGCCTATTTCAAAACAAGACAATTTAGCTTCAGTTCCCATTGCTAATGGACTTCTGGCTTAGATATTCCCTGGTTTAAATACACAAGAAACTTTCTTACAATGAATTTAGTTTATTGTGTGCCTGTGTGTGCCAAGTAACACCAGAGGTGGCTGGCCAGCCTAAGAATTGGCTGAGCTTTAGTGGATTGACCATGCATCAGCTCTGGCTGAGGATGAGACCAAGGGATACAAAATATAACAATTTCACTAATTCCCTTTCATCAGGGGCTGAGGTTGGAGCATGCCACACAGAAGGGGCTGAGACAGGACATAGCATTTCCACTGTAACTTAGTTCTTGTTTTAAGAAGTAACTTGTGTCTACAACGTAGATGTATCTAACTCATTACCCTACTCCATTTGAAAAGAATAATGTCCTGAGATATGATCCCAGGAAGAGACAGGTTCTAAACTTCTTGGTTGGTTTGTATCCTGGTTTGCAGTGCCTTCCCCTTGGACACAGTCTCAAAGCTCAGTTCCTTTGATCCCACATGTCCAGAATAAGCTTCCAGGTCATAATTGAAGTTGTGAGGAAGCCTCAGTTCTAAGAGCAAGCTGGAAGTTTTAGCACCCAAATGGCTGGCTGTTTCTCAAAACTGCAGTGGAAGCCCCTCTTCCAGTTCAAATGTCTGTCTGGAACAGAGAACACTGGAGTCCCTTAGAACGAAGCTCCGTCCACAAGAGCAAAGCTACCTGCTGGCTCTGTGATTCACTTCCAAGGGAGAGAGCTGACTTATTTCATGAGTAAGTAATTCCTGTTTTTATTTATCAAAATATTTAAAGCAAAAGAAACTGTCCATGAAATGTCACAGAAGAAACATTTTTTTTTAAAGCTAAAAGCCAGGCTCTCAGTTTCTTTGCTGCTTCTCCTTTTTCATTTATGATTACACCAAAAATATTTCCTTTTCCAATAATATTTAACATCATACAATAGGTTAATCTCTATGGTGGAAAAGCATAACATGTCGATTATAGAGGTCTGTGTATCTAATCTTTATAAACAGTTATTCTTTCGTTATGTTCATTTGAATAACTAATAAAGTTGGTATGACCAAATGATCACCATTTGCTCATTTACTAGTCACTATATTCTTTAAAGAGATAGCTCTCTAAAGGGTAGGATAGCAAATAATTTAACTGAATGCAAAAGATGTGTTCCTGAAAACTCTTTTTACTATAATTTTAATGACATGCATTTTAAAATTACATCTGGGTAAATTTCCAATAGGACAATCAAGTGAACATAAAATCAGATAATTTAGAAACAAACATGTTTCTGGAAAAATGCCAAATCAAGCCAAGTATCAAGAATATATTTACATATATTTCATATAAAACTTATCTAAATCTATTCATTCAGTATATTTATGTTTATTGTGTTGCTTATATTTCTGTGTAAATGTACATTTTTTGTATAATAATGTCTGTAAATTTATCTTTCATTTTGATTTAAAATTGTTTTCTTTTTACCTTTTGACCCTCTTCACTCATTTCTCTGTCCTCCTCCACCCCCTGGCAACCACCAGTCTGTTCTCTGTATCTATCTACAAGCTTGGTTTTTTTGTTGTTATTATTGTTGTTTTTAGAGTCCACATATAAGAAAGATTATATTTTTGCCTTTTTTTATCTGACTTATTTCACTTAGCATAATGCCCTGGAGATCCATCCATGTTGTCACAAATGGCAAGATTTTATTAATTTTTATGGCTGAATAATATTTTATACATGTATATAAAAATGTGTATATATATGTACACACACACACACACACACACACACACACACACACCATATTTTCTCTATCCATTCATCCGTCGATGGACATTTAGGTTGTTTCCATATCTTGTCTATTGTAAATGATGCTGCAATAAACATGGGGGTGCATATATTTTTTTGAGTTAATGTTTTTGTTTTCTTCAGCTAAGTACCCAAAAGTGAAATTGCTAGATCATATGGTAGTTCTATTTTTAATTTTTCTGAGGAAACGTCATAGTTTACCAGAGTGGCTATACCAGTTTATGTTCCCATCGACAGTATGCAAGGGTACCCTTTCTCCACATTTTCACTGACACTTGTTATTTCTTGTCTTTTTGGTAATAGCCATTTTAGTAGGTATGATGTGTTATCTAATTGTAGTTTTGATTTGCATTTCTCTGATGATTAATCATGTTGAGATTTTTTTAATGTACCCATTGGCTATCTGTATGTCTTCTTTGGACAAATGTCTTTTAAGATCATCTGTCCATTTTTTAATTAGGTTTTTTGTTGCTGTTATATTCTGGATATTAACCCTTTATCAGAGCTATGATTTGCAAATATTTTCTCTCATTCAGTAGGTTGCCTTTTCATGTTATTTGTGGTTTCCTTTGCTGTGCAGAAGCTTTTTCGTATGATCTAATCCTACTTATTTATTTTTGCATTTGTTGATTTTGCTTTTGTTGTCAGGTTCAAAAAATCATCTTTAAGGGCTAAGCCAAAGAGCTTACTGACTATTTTTATCTCTAGGAATTTTATGGTTTTGAATCCATTTTGTATTAACTTTTGTGTATAAGGCATTCTCTTGCATGTTGCTGTCCAGTTTTTTCACCACCATTTATTGAAAAGATTGTCTTTTCCATATTTTATATTTTTGGCTCATTTGTCATAAATAAATTAACTACATATGTATGGGTTTATTTCTAGGCTCTTTATTCTGTTTTATTGAACTAGATGTCTGTTTTTATGCTTATAGCATACATTTTGGTATAGCTTTGTAATATAGTTTGAAATCAGGGACTGTGATGCCTCTAGCTTTGTTCTTTTCCCCTCAAGATTGTTTTGGATATTTGTGGGTATTGTGATTTCATACAAATACAAAAAAAAAATCATTTGTTCTATTTCTGTCAAGGTGTCATTGGAATTTTGATAGCGATTGAGTTGAATCTGTAGATTGCTTTGGATAGTATATCCAGAAATAAATTTCAAGTATAATAAATATGACCATTTGTCTAAAGTTTTGCAACTTTTTAGATCCTTACAAATTTTTCCCTCAAAAAAAATTTTTGTATTGTTACTATAGCTTTTTACTAATAACCATTTAAGTTTCAACTCTCATCACTTCTCTCAATAGCCTCATATCAATGCTGGCTAATGATGCTTAGAAGAGTAAAAACCTTAAACGAGTTGAGGGCTCTTGGAAGGAAAGATGCAATGGGCTGTTGTAGTCAATTCTTAGATAAAAGAGAGAGCCAGTAAAATTTGATTGCTGATTTTTCTCTCTAATATTTTGGAAGAGTGGTGTGAGTACATAAATTTAGGTGTTTTCTTTTTTATTTTTGAGTGATCAATTTTTTTTTTTACTTTTTAAAATTAAATGATTATTGTTATACAATATTATATGAGTTCCAGGTGTAGTTATGACTTCTTAAAGATTTATCTTCCTATTCTGTTCTTCTTAGTAACCTTGACTTAAATTCTCTGAGTACACAGTAGCTAGTTTGAGATGACTCAGGAATATGATGTCAGCCAAGAGAAACCAAAAATCTGCATATCAAGAGTTAATTTTCCTATAGTGACAAAATAGATATGACAGCCTAACTCATTTGTACCATATTTCTGTTTCCCCAATGACATACCTACAGATACATATTTATAAATACATCTTATTTATGGTAGGTGTAAAGATAACAACTTAATTCCATATCATAACAATATACAGCTCACACAAGCCATTACCTCCATGTCAGCTAATAACTGACTTCTTGCCCCAAATAGCTTACTTATTCTTCTTTAGCCATACTCTCCAGAGTGCTTTATACTTCATCTTTTGAATATCCCCACCCATCTGTTAAAATTTTATTTATCTAATTATATGATATTTATGTTATAGTCCAAAAGGAATGATGTAAGTTGACTCTGGATCTTCAAAATTTCATTTCTGGCAACTTGATATCATTTCACTTAACTATACTTATTCTTCCTCATTTCTAGAATGCTTCCTCCAACTACTAAAATCATCAAATGTCTCTGAATAACATTCCATTTGATCTACAGAGTACAATTGTTTTCACGCAGTGAGTGACCAAAGAAAGCCACACTTATCTCAACTTTTGCATACTGAAAATACAGTAATTAGAAAATGTCACTACAACAGGACAAATGACAGTTCTGGAAAAATATTAAAGCAGATTCTCATCAGTACACCATTTGGAAAAATATTGAAATCTTACTCTTTTTTACCCTAAATCAGGAGACAAGAGCTGTTATGTTAGCCTCATATTTATAGTACTTAAAATTTGCTTTTGACTTGGAAAGAGTAGCAGACCCTTTTCTTGAAACAAGAATTAATCTAAGGAAAAGAGACTTAATTTGGAGAAAATCATTTAGGGGTCTCACCCTGGGGACTCAGTGAAGAATAGAGAGCAGACTTCTTCATCAGTCCCTGGGGTGTCTACTTTACCTTTTTTAGTTAGCCGAATGCCAATTAGGATCAGATTTCTTTAATATCAGATTTGGAATACCAGGCTTTCCCTCTGCGCCCCCAGGAGAGAAAATGAGGGGCAATGAGCTAGCTACATCAGAACTCTCTGCTCGGAGTTAAACAGTTCATTGAGAGGAACCTTCACTCTAGGTGGAGCAGCAGCAGACTATCTGAAGACGTGTTATCTGCTCAGATGTGACCAAATGATATTCTGCAGAACTGATGCTAAACCAGGACAAAAAAGAGGAAAACAAGTAAAGACTGTGAATTCAACCTGAAGAAGATGGAATGTTTTATGTAAATCTAATTTAACGTGTTACTCAGTTGTGACCCTCCCATCTGATACAATGGTTCACAGATGGGCTCCAGAGAGAACATCATCAAGCTTTTGGATGGATGATGACTATTACTGTGACACCTCAGAGATATTGAGAATGTAAACCAGTTCAAGGACAGAATGTTACAAGACTTCAATTGCTCAGGCATTTATTGTCAATAAAAAAAGGCAAGATAACTAAAGTTTTTAATAATTTAAACAGTTATGACCTCAGAGTTCACTCTTCCATTATGTAATAAAGATACTTAAAAGTCTTAGTAGTCTAGCAATTAACAGTTGGTTGTCCCCAAATAATTATCAGATCATTTGAGTTTTTGTTTCCTAAATACCTTTTTTCCTGATGATTTTTGGTCTTTGAAAAATCATTTTCTAAGGATTTAGCTACCATATTTTCTCCACTGTCAACAGTTAGTTTTGAAAACCTAGAAGTTAATCATATGTAATATACATATATGCAAAGAGCTAAGTAAGTGCTAGACAGCAATTCTTCAGCAGTTGGAATGGCTTAATTGTGAGGTAGTTGGATAATTAAATGCTAACAGACAGCATTTGCTAACAGCATTTGGCAAGCTTATAAAAAGAGCCAGAACAGCACATGCCAAGAGAATGAAGGAAGACCCTTTAAAATACAGGGGGAAAAAAGGTGGGGAGGAAGCCCATGGGAAGGACTTTTCCCAAGGAGACTAAAAGAGAAAAGAAAAAATGTTAAGAAACATAAATTAACTTTTATCCATTTCCCATTTCCTTGACTATGAAATATTTTATATAAAGAGTTCGAGAAAGACCATGTGAGGGCTGCTGATGGTAAATTTAATTCTGTATCACACACCATCTCCCCTCTGAACCTGAACCCTACTAAACACTAATATGTAAGGACAGAGCCAACTTACATATCTTCGTAAACCAAATCAGTCTCATAAATAATATCATACCTAGAATTAGAAGCAAAACCCCAATATCTGTTTTCCCACCATTCCATAACACAAGGACAATTTCTAGTGCTTCTCAGGAGACCTATAATCAACAGATTTATCTTCTGCAGAGGGTGACACTGATTGGCTAGTGCTAGTATATCTGATGAAACTCAATGAGGTTGGTTCTGCCTATGCTGGGAAAACTTAAATATATGTATAATAATGAATAAATTACTAGAATGAACTGCTACTTAGGATGAAGAGTATTGCTAGTGTGAAGCTGACAATAACAAGTCAAAATAAGGATTCATCTCTTTTTTTATTTTCATTCTCTCAGACTCTTTCTATTGGCCCCTACTTAGATGACAGACAGCAAAGGGGACACATTCCAGCCCCAACATTCCAAAGCAGAATGGTTTTGCAGCCAAAATGACAGCTGAATCATTGGCACAGGAAATGTAATTAACATTCCACATTTTATGTAAGAAAGCTGGGGTAAGAGAGAGGTAAAGCATCCTGTACAAATTCTCACAGCAATAATCTTACCCCATTCAGGAAGCTATTGTGAGTAAATTATAACACAGGGAACTTTTTAGCAAAGTGTGTCTCCAATTTTAATTTATATATTAGGTTTCTGTGTCAACACTATCATCATAACCTCTCAGGCCTCAGATTTCTCATCTGTAAAATGGTCCCAGCAACACAGGCATTCCTTTCCAGCTCTAACATACTGTATCTCTGTCAGATCAACAGCAAAGTGTTAGGTTTCTCAGAATATTTTATGTGTCCAAGGCTCTCACAGAGGTGATAACCCAAAAAGGCTTAATAGAATTGTTCATTCATTCAATACAGGCTTATCTAGAACCTACATTCGGGTTATGCAGAATCTGCAGGGAAGATGTTGTTTCAGCCTAGAAAAGTGAGACAAATGAAGTGCTCCAGCATGAATACTCCAGGTATTCAGAGAAGACAAGGCAGTGGCCTCCTGCAATTTGAACAACTCAAGTATTGTGTTCTGGACAACAACCCCCTTGGATCAGAGTCAGGTACAGACATAAATTACTAAAATCTATTCAAGTGAAGTTGTATCTTTTTAAAATAACTCAGTTATAACCCTACTTAATAAATCTCTGACTTCCCCCACTGATCTTGCCTTTGTTAACTACATCTTAATACAAGTCACTTCCCAGTCTACACTAAGAAAGTGGAAGGAAAGAGTTTGAATAGAACTGATTAATTCCTTACTTAATCATGCACTATCTTTCCAACTGAACTTTTCCTATTCTCATTACTCCAATTCCTAAGAATGGACATGTTCTGTGGAATAATTAGCTTTCTCCTGTCTTTTTATATTTAAGTGACTCAGTTTAATAACAATTCTGTAAGAAAAATACTGCTTCCCCCATTCTTTGGTAAACTAAAGACAAGAAAGTAGATTAAGTTTCTGAATACAGAACAATCCTACCACCAATTACAGCTGCCCAAACTATTTTCTGTTTCCTGACATACATACAGAGCTTCTGCGGCATTTCTTGAGTCTTCAAGGGATACCAAGCTGGTTCTGAAGCAACCATTATTCTCTGATAAAAAGCTCCTATGATCTCCACCTCAGGCATTAGAAAACTTATCTATTTCTCACCTCATCCTTCAAAAGAGTGAGCTAGCTTTGGAACCTAGCAGGTAAGAAGTTAAAATGCATTACATTTAAAAAATAGATTTTTGTGGCAGAAATTGCTTCTTTCCCTTCAGAACTGACCCATCTTGTTGGAATGAGAACACATCAGAAGCACAGATTTGAAGACCAGCCATTGAAATCCAGGAGAAAATTGAGGAAAATTGGAAGTGTGGCCTTGGAGGTATAAGTCTAAAGCAAATCTGCATAAGTGCGGCATAATTGATAATGAACCACTTACTGATCTTGCAAAAAGCACTAATGAAATGGCTGCTTTCTGCTGCATTGACTATTTAGCTATTGTTAAAATGTGAGCAATTTAACTTTTAAACTTGATTCACCAATAGCACCTAATTATTTTCTGGAGTTGGTAAAAACACCCGTGCAGTGCCAGGGTCTAGCCTGTGCAAAATGACAAGGCTGGTAGTTATAGTCTATCTCTAGGACTAACAATACCCACTTTTTAAGGCTATCTTTTGTTTTTATTTGATTTTTTTTTTTTTTTTTTTTTTTTTTTTTTTAGTTATTCCCCATTCTCCTTCACATACTAAGATCTTCATGTTCTTTCCCTCTAAATTCATCAAAATCTGCTTTCTGGAATAGACCTGACAAATTCAATTTTACTAAGATACTTATAATTAGAAATGCTTTCAAAGTCCCATTCTACTACAGATATTTGTGTTTTAATAAGAACTTTAATCTTAGGCCACAGCAGTAGTTGTTAAAGAGGGGTTATAAAGGATATCAGAATGAAGTGTAGAGCCATGTCAACACATACTTTCAGCCTCCTGCTCAGAGATTCTGATTCCAGAGATTTGGCTGTAGCCTGGGAAAGTTGTGTGTGTGTGTATGTGTGTGTGTGTGTGTGTGTGTGTGTATGCCTACGCACATGCATGCACGTGTATAGGTAAAAGCACATGTGCACATGTGCGCAAGCATTCACAAAACTCCAAAAGTGATTCTGATGCAGTTCCTTAGAGACAGCATGCTAAAGAAATGAAGATCAAATGGCACACCTTCAATCATTAGTGATTGGGGTAACTTTGGCTGGACAGTTGATGGTGCCCTGACATCCCTCCAGTTAAAGAACCACCTCTTCTACCTGATTGTTAGACTAACTTGCTAGATAAAAGAATAAACAGATAGATAGGTACACACCAGCTGGTGTTTCTCCAAACAATTCATGACACATGCATTAGAATCTTTCGGGTAATGTTTAAACTAAAGTTTCAAGAGCCTTGCTAAGACCTTGATTCAGAATATTTAAAGGTAGAGCTGAGAAATATGACTTAGAAAAGATGCTCTTTAGGCACTTTAAGTTAAAAAACCACTAATTAGGTATTAATGGTTTTCTCAATAATTATTTCCTTATTGTGATTATAAAGTATAAAACACATAATAGACTTCTAAGGATTACCTATTATTAACATTTTCATATATTTCCTCTCAGTCTTTTTTTCTATGAAGTGCATACAATTTTATATCTATTATCATGTTAATACTATTTTAGAAGCCTTTTACCCCATCATTGGATAGCTTGCAAAACCTATCGTTGTAATGGCTATGTACTCTTTTATTATACGAATATATTTCACTAGGTTAGTCTCCATTGTGGATATTTGATTCCCAAGTTTTGCTATTAAAAATTAATAATAATATAATTGATAGCTTTATATATACATGTTTGTTTTTCCTCTAAATCCTAGAAAAATAATTAGATGAAAGGTTTTGATAAGTGTTGAATTTTTATCCTGGGGCAAAAGCAGTGTGGCGACCTGCTCTTTGTAGTCAGACTTATCAGCAAGAGTCAAGAATAAGTGATTGGAATGGAAAGAGGATTTTCTGGAAGGACAAACTACAGTATATTTAATTCCAAATGACTCACAATGGCCTTCACGATGGTCCTCTCAGACAAGCTCAGCAGAATACCATAGGGTGACCTCCTGTCCCGGTTGCCTAGGATGCAGGACTCTCAGTGCTAAATCCAAGGAAGTCCCAGGAAAACTGGAGTTGTTGGTCACCATAGTTGAAATCTAAACTTTGAGTTTATAAAATATCAGCAGAGATTTTAGCTGAGTATAACACAATGTAATATGATATTAGTATTCATCAATTTTCTTCAATATTTTTTCCACTCCACTAGAACACTAAGGAGAGTCAGGTAAAATTGCTCACATTTTATAAATATAGAAATATACAGGTTAGTTGAAAGAATTGAATTAGGACCCTAATTTTACCAATAAAGACAGCAATACTGCCTGCCTTATCTTCAAGCTGATTCTTCATCAAGAATCTACACTGCAGTAACAATGGCTCTTAAAAAGCCAACCTTGCTTTCACTTGGCTGTGTCCTATTCAGTACAACTACTGGAAAGAGCTTACAAACCCACCTCTGCTCCTTAGTGGCCTTCTGGCTTCTCAACTTATTTAAAGCTAGTTATTCACTTCTCGTCAGCTCTTTACATTACTAAAAATTCATTAATGCCAAGCAATGAGGTAGAGATCTAACTTAAAAAGGAAAAAGAAAAAAAAAAAAAAAGAATTAACTAGCAGGGGGATGGAATTACTTCAGAGACTCCATCTACTTCCCCTAATGCACAGTGCATTGCCTTCAATTCAATTAAGTGTGATGGTCAGGATAGGGGTAAATGCTTTCCTACGTACTGCCTAACACACCAATACATTAAAAAGAATATTATCTCTTTTCAAGTCAATAACACCTAGAATGTCAAAAATCAAGTAACATTACACCAATCTTTGCCTCTGCTTTTATTTTCATGTTTCATGAATATAAAGATCATGCAGTTGGCCCAGTGTATTGATGATTAAAATAATATGAATTTTCAATTACAGAGACAATGAAAAGTATATATTCTATTCTAATTACACTGAATTTCTTCAGAACTGTATCTGTCTATAATTGATGAGTAGCTTTTTTGCATTTAATTTTTTGAAGTAATGTGTACACTTAGAAGAACTTTAAATAGTATAGAATAAAATCTTTGGATTATT
The DNA here is from genome assembly GCA_030015415.1 of Cynopterus sphinx. Taxonomy (NCBI): domain Eukaryota; kingdom Metazoa; phylum Chordata; class Mammalia; order Chiroptera; family Pteropodidae; genus Cynopterus; species Cynopterus sphinx. The sequence goes on along the minus strand of CM057386.1, from coordinate 79,025,085 downwards.
ACATTATCATCTCATCTTTATGTGGAGAAATCTGAATGTTTTACTCTGAAATGTAATCCATTCATTCACTCCTTAAATATTAACTGATCACCAAAAGTATAGGTCTGATGATAAAACAATAAATAAAAACATTCCTCCCTCAAAATTTTACAATCTGGTGGGGGGCAGGAAATATAAGATTAATAAATAATAATAAGAGCACTAAAAAACATTAATTAGGAAAGGGGGTACTATTTGGGACAATAAAACGATGGAGAGCTTTTTCGAGGCGGTAATATTTAAATATAACTGAGCGAGCGATGTGAGGGAGTGAGTCATATAGATATCTGCACAGGCAAAGGGCACAGTAAGAGCAAAGGCCCTAAGGAGGGAACGAACTGTAGTTAGAGTAAAGGGAATAAGTTTAAGAGCAGAAGAATGATTTGTTTTAGTCCATGTCATTCAAAGAAGCATCATTATGCCTGCTGGGGTAGAGCAGTCCTTGGGAAATCAAGATGAGGGTGAAGCAAATGAAATTTATACAAATATCCAAATGCCCTTTTTTGCAGTTGAAGGAACCACTGCTCACGATAGTATTAGCTATATTAACAAATATGACTACAAATGCAGTCTTTGCTTGGTTGATTTGAGCTTCTTATAGTTCTATTTCAATAACTCTCTTATTCATTTATTTGTATACTGTTTGCATAGGACAGTACTCTGAACAGTGTGGTGTTACAAAAGAATAGATTGTGTGGTTCTCACTCTCTTCTCTGATGTCTAATATTGCTCACAGTGAAATCTCCCCCACCATAATTACCACTTGTCAGTCTGGTGTTTTTGTGTGTGTGTGTGTGTGTGTGTGTGTGTGTGTGTGTGTGTGTGTGTGTGTGGTTTTTTTTGGTCTGTTTTGTAGTACTCTTTTACACCTTACATTCTCTTGAATGCCATCCATGTCTGACAGATGTAGAGCTCCAGGGACTTGACTTTTAGTCAAGTTTAAGATTGCGTAGGACTAGTATGTCTGAAAATATCTTCATTCTACCTTCCCAGTTAAATAATTTTGCTGTAAAACAATACTTCTATGAAAAAACATTACCACAAACTTAGCAGCTTGAAACAACACACAGTTTCTGTAGGTTATGATTCAGAGCACAGACTAATTCAGTCCTCCCATGGCTGCAGTCAAGGTGTTAACTGGGGCTGCAATTTCATCTGAGGCTTGACGACTGAAGGGTTGGTTTCCAAGCTCACACAGGTTATTGGCAGGATTCAGCTCCCTACAGTTATAGGACTTACAGCCTTAGTTTCTAACTGTAGCCAGAGACCACCATCAGCTCCAAGATGTTCCTTTTCATATGGGGTTTTCCCACATGGCTGCTTGGTTTCTCAAAGCCAGCAAAGGAAAAAGAGACTCCAAAGAGACTCCAATAAGTCTCTATAATTTTATAGTACATATGCAGGCAGTCATGTATGTCCTATCATCTTTACCATATTCTGTTGGTTAGAAGCAAGGCACAGGTCCTACCCATTCTGAAGAGAAAGGTATCACACAAGGGCAGGAACACCAGGAGTCAGGGATGATGGTGTCCACTGTACTGGCTATAAAATTCTAGGTTAAAAATAAATTTTACTTAGAACTTTGTAGGCATCGCTCCACTCTCTTTTAACATCTAGTATTACTGTTGCAATTTTGATTTTCATTTTTATGCATATTTCTTGTTTGGGGCCTACCCTGCCCTACCCCTCTGGGAAGAACCTAGGATCATCTTTCTAATCCCTGGTATTCTGAAATCCTGTGATGTTTCTAATGTAGGTTTTTGTTTGTTTATTTTTTATTCATTATGATGGGCAATTTGGTGAGCTCTTTCAAACTGAGACTCACATCTTTGTCATCTAGAATATGTTAATGTTTTGTTTCTTTTGTGACTTCTATGAAGCTTTTACTATTCTTTAATTGTCCTTGTTTCTTGGATACATTATTTTTTCTTTGAGACAAATGGTATTTTTTGAAGTTTTCATTTTGTTTCATTTTGTTTTCTGCTCTCTATATTGTCTTTCTTCTGTGCTCAATTCTTTGGTTGATTTTGCTCTCTAAATTTTATGTTGGAGGCTTTTCTCAGGTGTGATTCCTGTCTGTCTGTTAATAACCAAGAGCAACACACTAAAAACCTGATTGGAATCTCACTCTGAATGGACAGAGCAAGATGACTTCAGAATTTGAAGTAGGGTCATTGGCAGGTTGCTCCATTATGCCTGGTGTCACTGAGTCCAGAAACTCCACGTGGATTGGGAACCAGAAAGTCTAACTGCTTTGTAAACAACTTTCAGTCCATCCATCTGCCTGTATCTTTTCTAATACCAGAGGTCACTAAGTTCTTGTTTTCTGTTTTTTGTTTTGTTGTTGTTGTTGTTGTTGTTGTTGTTGTTGTTTGAAGCTCTGCAGGATTCATCACATTATCTCTCATCCTCACCACCTTCTATAGGCACTTATGTTCCAGTTTCTTCTACTAAGTCAGTTGCCACTCCTCCATTCATTCTTCACCTTCCAAAATTGTGATTCCTTTCTTGTCTACTATTTCTTCTTCACATTTGTTTATCTTTATGGGTTGGTATTCTTTTTCTGTTCCTATTTGTTTTAGTTTTTTTACTGTTATTTTAAGGATGGAGCAGAGATAAATATACATGTTCAATTATGCATAAATCACCCCAGACAATAATCAAAATAATCTGGTGACTCATGAAAGTAATAAGTTCCCCATTACTTGATAGATGCTATCAGAGGAGAATACTTTTCAGGAAAATGATGTGAAGGAATCACTGCCTCACTTGGGAAATAGTAATAGGGGATTACACAGTCAATTCAAATCCTCACTATGACACAATAATTGTGTGCTTCTGAGCATGAACTAGAATACTCATATTTGTATTTACTTTCTCACAAACATTACAATATTTACTAATATCTATAATACTTTGTCACTCAGATATGAATGATGCTCATATTATTATAACACTCCATGGTTCTGAGTACGGGACATATCACCATCTAATACACTCAAATTCAGGCCAGACATACTGTAGCCTTATATGATAGGACTGCCTGGCTGTCTTTTCCTGCTTTAGAACCCCTTACCTAAAACACCACAGTCTATCAAACAGGTTAACCATTAGCCTACCCATAGAGCCTTAAACCACATTACTAGGCATCAGTAATAGAAAGTTGCAAGAAAACAACATTTTGAATTTAACGTTAGCAGTTTAATATATTTATGAAAAATAACACCTGATTACACGTCGTTAGTAGAAAGAATAATGTCCCCCAAAGATGTCTATATCCTAATCCCCGGGACCTGCAAGTAGGTTATCTTATTTAGCAGAAGGTAATTAAGATTGCAGATGCAATTAAGGTTACTACTCAGCTGACTTTAAAATAAAGTGATTATCCTGGATTATCTGGGTGGGGCCCAAGGTTCCTTAAATGGAGGAGGAAGAAGAGGCCAAAGAGGCAGAGAAGTAACATCCTGAGAAAGTCTTGCCTAGCCATTGCTTGCTTTGAAGACAAAAGGGGAACATGAACCAAGGAATGCAAATGGCTTCTAGAAGCTGAGAACGGAAAAAGGAAAAAAGCAAAAAAGTTCCCCCCAAAGCCTCCAGACAGAAACACAGCCCTGCTGAGACACCTTGACTTTCACTCAGTAAGACCCATTTCAGACTTCTAACCTCTAGAACTTCAAGATAATAATTTTTAAAATTGTTTTAAGCCACTAAGTTTGGGCTAATTTGATACAACAGCGATAAAGAACTAATATACTTGATTAATGGTTATGGTGTTTAATATAAATAACATAGGGACACAAAGAAAGACAGCTACTATTTCCAGTTTGCTCCAAGACTATTCACTTGGAGGCACTTGTGGCTCTAGCATTTACTCTAAAATAACTCACAGATTACAGTCTTAAACTTACCCCCAAAGTTTGCCATAAAATATGTTCCTTTTATCATTACTTTTGCATCACTCTAGTATATCGGTAGTCTTTGGAAACAAGTGACTCATTCTATTTATAGCATTTGTTTTTAGTAGTGGTATTTCCATTTATAAAATACAGTAATTCTCGATCACTGAAAATATCAAATCCTAGAAAATATATCTTTCCTATGTGTGATATTAAATTAACATTGGGAACAAGATGCACTTTTTTTTTTCTAAACAAGAAAATGGTTAATAGTCATATAACACTGTCATAATGTCCTTTTTTCCACTTCAGGGCTTCACTGTTGTTTTGCCTTTATGAGTCCCTTAGCACCTGTTGCTCTAGTATTTGATGATCACTTTTCTCTATAGCACGTATTTATGCTTACTAAGAAAAAAGCTTCCCATTAGGTTGACCATATATCATCTTAGTTTAGGGTACTCCACTAGACAGAACTCCTTAGGTAGATAGAATCCCTGCATGGACCACTAGCCTACTTGCAAATGCCTTCTTCTGGTGACAGTCCTTGTTCAATTAGCTAAGACCATAAGGAAAAAATCACAATGTTCAAAGCATGGTAAAAAGGCTACATAAAGTAAAATGGGATGATATTATTGGTTGGTATCTAACATGGTCTCCCACATAAGAACCCAAAGCTCTAGTTTATTCTCTAAACTTCCAATTCAACACATAAATCACCTAAATTATAAGATACTATTGTCTAAAATGTATTTTTGGAAAAGGAATTTTTCTATCTCCTCTGTATTATAATTCATTCTTCAGCAATCTTTAGTGTAAGAATGTATTTGATGATGCTTTATAAAATAAGTTATAAGAATTACAAGGTCAATTCCTACTGAAAAATGAGTCAGCATTCTCCTTGTAACAACCTATTTAAACTTAATGGAGAATTGTTGACATGCCCCCTTCTTTTATTTCCACATTAAAGAGCCCAATCCTTTGACCTCCCTGTCATACTTACCTGAGGCAGTTTGTCATAGTGTTTGAGACAAGAGCCTTTAAAGGGGATTCTCTGGTTTCATATCCTGGCTTCATGTCTTACTAACAGTATTATCTTTAGAAAGTCACCTAATCTGTTCCTTAACATTTTTATTTATCTATACCTATAAAATGGGAATCATCAGAATAATAGTACATTCCTATAGAATTCTAAAAGGTTCTGATCACTAATTCCCAGTGTGTGGGTGTGGGTTTAATTAATTTGTTAGAGTGACTCACAGAACTCATAGAAACATTTACTAGATTTTGGGTTATTATAAAAAGACATAACTCAGGAATAGTCAGATGAAAAAGATGCACAGGGAAAGGGCATAGGAAAGAGGTGTGGAGCTTCCATGCTCTCTCTGAAAATGTCACTCTCCCCAAATCTCCATATGTCCACCAACTCAGAAGCTCTCTGAAGCCTCTCCCTTTGTGTTTTTATGGAGACTTCTTCACACAGGCCTTATTGATTCAATCATTGGCCATTAGCAATCAATTCAACTTCCATCTTCTCTCCCCTACCCAGAGGCCAGAGGGGTGAAACTAAATGGTTCAATCCTCTAATTATCTGTTGGTTCTCCTAGCAACCAGTCCACATCTTTAGATGCTTTTCAAATATATAACAAAAGACACTAGCTTAGCAAAAGATAATTTTATGGCTCTTAATACTTAGAAAATTGCAATGGTTCTATGCTAGGAGAGAATAAGAAGACTCTCTCTCTCTCTCTCTCTCTCTCTCTCTCTATATATATATATATATATATATATAGATATATATATATATATACACACACACACACACACATATATATTATATGTTATATATAAAATAATATAATTATTATTGTAAATCATAGTATCACAAATGCTTATAATTTTTAAATAAATTTATGAACATAATGAATAATATATGAACATTGCACAAACATAGTAAACAGAACTATATTTTTAAATCCATTTCTTTATCTTATCCTCTCTCATCTTTTATTTTCTAAGAGATAACTTGTTTGTTTCAGTGAAATAGAGGCATTCCAACTTCTTGAATGTAAAATTGAATAAGGCTAACCTTCTGGAATTAAGATCTGTTGTCATTGCCCTGAAAATATATGTTCTATGACCATAGAATTAACAATAAGTATACTTTGATCAGCCATCTTAAAAATCCATTTTGGTGATCAAACAGGTAAAAATGTCAGTGTTTCACACAGAGAGAAAAAGGGTTAGCTTAGTGGGGAAAAATATGGTGTTTGCATCACAAAATCTGGGTCTAAAATTGTCTCCACCATCTACTAGCCATGTGACATATCAGTTAGGGTAATACTAGCTGCTATAATAAATAGACCTCACTCGAGATTTATTTCTCACTCAAATAAGAGTCTAAGACAAACAGCTCTCCTTGTTAGGTAAGAAGCTGTCTTCCTGGTGGTGATTCAACTCCTTCCATCTTGAGGTCTCAGATTGCTCAGGGCTTTGTTGTTGTCTGTACTTGGTTATTCAAAAGGGAAAGAGTATGTAAAGGAGGAAAACCTACCTTTAAAAAGCCATGATGTGTAGATGGCACAATCCAATTCTGTTCTCATTCCACAGACTAAAACTAGGTCACATGTCCACATCTAACTGCCAAGAAAGCTAAGAAATGTAAAATATTTTTTGCCCCAAAGAAAAGTGGTATTTCTGAATATCTAGAAATTTCTATTATGTGACTGGACAAGTTGCTTCATTTCTTATAGCCTCAGTTTGTCATTTGTAATAATAGTTGCAGTAATAATAGTTTTTAATCCACTGGTTTCCATGAGGCACAAATGTTCCTGACTCAGAGTAAGCTAACTTGGGAAAAAATAACTTATTTTCAAAATTATTTCAAGGTGAATATTCTATTGACATTAGAACAGTAGCTAAATTTTGTTTATAAAAATAGCAAATTTTTTAAATGTCTTCATGTACTACTGCTCTAGCTATATAATCTGAATTTTATTATGGCTTTCTTTACCGCTGATAAAACCTTTATAAAATCTGATGTTATTTGTTAGTTCGTTTGTACTTCTCAAGAAGGTGAACAATTTATTTAAATATTCTAGTCTCCAAATTATTTACAATAATACTTACAGAACAATCCTAAAAATCTCAAACGCATCTGTTGAAATAATACCATGTTTTTATGATACTGCTTGAAATAAGAATCTTGTGAACTGAGGCATGAAAAACTGCTGTTTACAGGGATTCTCACTTTAATATGAAAATTTATAGTGAAATTCACAAAATCTTTAGGTTAAGAGGATCTTATTTGTGATCTCATCTTGCAATTTCTGAACCAAGGCTACCCTCGTGCCCCTTTCAAATGTTCTTGCTGAGCACTCATTCAGTTGAAGTCTAAACAGCATTGCCTCTTAAGGGTACACAGACATTCTTGGACAATTCTGACTATCCTTATTTTTAGTCAAAAAATCTGCAACCTGGTTACAACTATACATTAGATTATTTTACCTGTTGTGACTCACATGTAATTACTTTTCTAAATGTTATTCTTTCAGTCTACAGCCATGTCACCTGAACATACCCCATGTGGTCTGATCTTAGAATCTGAGCAGGGTTGGGCCTGGTTAGTACTTGGATGGGAGACCACCTAGGAAGGCTGGGTGCTGTAGGGATAAAAATAATAATAATAATAAATGTCATTCTTTCAAATATTTAAAGACTTAGTTTTTAAGTAATCTTGTATTCAAGTTAAATGTTTTCAATTCCTTATTTTTTTTTATTAGAAGGCTTTGAATGTCCCTTCATCATCATGTTTTCTATAGACTTACTCCTGTTTGACATAAAGCTCTTAAAATCCATTTCTTGGGACAAATATAACTCCCTGTAATTGTCCAGCTGGAATAGAGTATACCCATACATTCCCCATGAGTAATGCTATGCTTCAGGTACTGCTGGGTGAGTCCACACTAACACTTTTCTGAATCAGTCATGAAGTGATGCTGGCAGATTCTCTGTGACTCCACTCCATAATGTTACCAAGGACAAAATTGAGAAGGCCAAACATTTAGAAAAAAATATGAATAATTTGAGAATTGTGTCTTTAATATCGTGTCTCCAAGTAGCATATTCCTGGGGGAAAAAGTCTAGAAAGTGCAAACACACAATTCTATGAGAAAATTTAGAAAATAATAGGTATTATATTTACTTCTTGGAAATTCACAAGATGTATTGAATATTAAATGCACTGAGTTAACTAAGTTAACCTGTTTAATTTAGTTACAACTCATTTGACAGTAAGGCCTTTTAGTATTTAATACCAATTAATATCTCAGAAATATCGTTTCATAGAAAGTTCTGCACAACACTGGTGTACTCAGTACCCCCATATTATAGAAAGAGTGAATAGATATTCTAAATTTCCCAGTCACCTGTTTTTGCTTCTATTTATTTGAGATCATCTCATCCAAGCAGGTATGTGTTCATAAATCACTAAAAATAATATAACCCATATTTTTATTACTTGTCAGGAGGATATCTTATAGAGCTTAATTCAGAAAGAGTATCAAAGATTTTTATATGCCTTAACTGTATTTTCTTTCTTACTCATTTACAGAAGAAAATACAAATTTTCTGACCTAAATTGCCTTTACATATTTATTTTAGATTATCACTGTATGTTGTATTGTGTAGAACTATTAAATGAATGTGTGAAAATCCCGATTTTATAAGCTCATTTTAAAAGCTGGTTCTCTTAATATTTTCTGACAGAGAAAAGAAAAGCAGATAGTGGTGGTAACTTTTGTTTTAAATACATGAACTTGAATTCCTTTTAAATCAAACATGTCACAGTAGAAAGGAAAGACTAATTCACAGAATCCAGGAGGATTACAAATAAATATTAAATGGAAGCCCACTTCCTACACCCCCAAAATTTGAAAGTTTATTACATTCTCTTCACATTCCTTTCACATGTAGAAATTATGTTTCCTTAACTCTCAAATCCGGAGAGCCACAACCAAGCCATCCGTGCACACAATATCCCTGTTTATTTACGTACAATACTGAACAAGCTAAGATGAAAACAGTGCAACTTTTATGCTGTGGATGGCTGATCTTTGATCTTTACTCCCTAAGAGAGTCCTTGTGCAAATTCCTCTGAAAGCATTTCCATGACCTGCTGAGCTCCCATATCATTCTATTTTTAAATGCTTTGCTAAACTCCTTCATTTTTAATAAAATGTAACTGTTTTCACTTTGGACCATTGAAGGGCCAAAAGTTCTTCCCAGGTTCTTCCTGTTCTTACATCTGATTTCACATAAAAGTAAGACAAGTTAAATGGTTGAGAGCAGTAAAATTCCACCGTACTCAGAGGAATAATGCCTCAGGCAAATTGAACTTGGAGGACAGTGTTGGACATATGTGCTTGCTAATCAGAATTGTTTGGTGGGTCAAAGAATTCGGGTGTGAACTTATGGACAAGAATCTACGTTTGTTAAGAAGAGCCTCATTTCTCTAGTCTTGTTATCTCCACCACCTACTCTCTAGTGTTGAGCAGAATAGGCACTTGGTAAATGTTTGTGGAACTGAATTGCCTGCATAGTAAAAGTAATTACAGTGCTGAATGACAGAAACGTGCCAAAGATATGACTGAGGAATGTCAGGGATGCCTTCAGTTGGAAATCACAAAAGACATTGGATCTCTTTTTTGAAATAATAGTCACATCATCATCGTAAAAATAGATTTAGCACTTACTCAACAATGTTTTAAAAATTTTTTATATAGAGTTCTAAAAATGTTTTACACGATTTACATTTAATCCTCACAAGAACTCTAAAAAGAAAGTGCTATCATTCTCATTATTAGTTGAAGATGACTAAGTTCAGGTTCATTGCCTTGACCATAGGTAGAGTCCTAGAATACTGGAGCCAGAATTAAGCAAAGCCCCGAATGACTCCCAAACTGAGAACCTTCTCACAACCTTGTGCTCATTCATTTGTTCTTACGGCATCTCGTGGCATTTCTCTTATCTATTATTCAGGCTGTTTTCAAAAGGGCAGCATTTTCCAAACCATGCTCCAAATCTCTCCACATACAAATGAATGAATTAAAAACACTGTGCTAGGTTGTTCTAAAATGCCATCATAGAGAACTTCAGCTATTAATAGAACTGAATATTTAGAAATGGTTCAGCAGCCACCAACTGAGAAACAAAGTAGGAGAGGAGCTTCCTCAGAAATGAGAAAGCATGCAATTTCTAGCTCAGAAAGGGCCTTTCTTTTTATCTTGTGTAAAAGCATACCCCTTGCCTTCCTCACTGTTTAGGTGTCAGCTGGGGATAAGAATTCCTTTCTTCAGTCTAGACATTTCTATTAAGATACTGAAATGCATTTTTTCCCTAAGTAAACTATTTTATTTTATAGACCACATCCATAATCAGTTCTATTTAATGCCTCCATGATTCTGTAGGAAAAACAACAAAAATATGGGCTATTTATTTGTAAACATATATGTATTTTGTTCTAAAAGTAATCACCATATTTACATATTCATTAGAATTGCCACTCTACATGAAATGGGGATAGTAGCTAATGGCATAATTTTAACTTTGTGGATGATCAGTTTTGCATAAACAAAATGAGATTATTAACATCAACTCTGTATATCAAATCTAAGAAAGAAAAATAAAACAGAGGTGTTATTTCCTCAAAAAGTTATTTTAGGAAAACAAACTAATGAGTAATGTCAAAAAGTAAATATTCCAAAATGCAATTCAAAGCAAAAAATAAGAGCTGGTTCTTAGGGAGAAAAAAAAAAAAGGAAAGTAGGCAAATCTCTAGAAAATCTAATTAATAAAAGAACATGAATAAAAATGAAATTACCAAAGGGCTATAGTATATAGAGAGAATCCTAAATCATAAAGGACTACTCTATATAAAAGTTTAAAAATTAGATTAAATTAAAATTTCTAGGAAAATAGATGTGACCAGTAATTCAGAAAGTAAAAGAGAAAAAAAAAATGTCTAAAGATAGAAAAAAAAATGTAAGACTGTTTTTTAAAGCAGTTCTAGGTTTACAAAATTGAGAAGGTACAGAGATTTCCCATATACCTCTTGCCCCTACATATACATAGCCTCCCCCATTAGCAATATCACTCACTATTTTTTTTTTTTCTCAAGGATGAGCCTACATTGACACATCATAATCACCCAAAACCAAAAGTTTACCTGAGGGTTCAATCTTGGCATTTTACATTCTATAGGTTTGGATGAAAGCATAACCTGTCATTAAAATATCATACAGAGCATTTTCCTGCCCCTAAATCTTCTATGCTCCGCCTAGTCCTCTCTCTATCCTACCCAGCTCCTGGGAACCACTGATCTTTTTTGTCTTCAGAGCTTTGCCTTTTCCAGAATTGAATGGAGTTTAAAGTCATACAGTATCTAGGCTTTTCAGATTGGCTTCTTTTACTTAATAATATAAATTTAAGTTTCCTTCTTGTCTTTTCATAGTCGAGAGCTCATTGATTTTTAGCTCTGAATAATATTCTATGATCTTGCTAGACCACAGTTGATTTATCCATTCACCTGCTGAAGGACATCTTGGTTGCTTCCAAGTTTGGGCAATTATGAATGAAGCTGCTAGAGACATCTACATACAGGTTTTTGTGTAAATATAAGTTTTCAGTTCATTTGAGTAAATACCAAGGAGCACGACTGCTGGAATAAATGGTAAAAGTATAGGTATAACCTCATTTTATTGTGCTTTACTTCACCGAACTTCACAGATGTTGCATTTTGACAACTTGAAGCAAAAAGATTACGACTTGCTTTATTGAGAGTGGTCTGAAATCCAAATCCCAAAATCTCTGAAGTATGTCTGTGTTTAGTTTATCTACAAAAAACCTCCCAATTGTTTTTCAAGGTAGATGTACTGTTTTGCGTTTCTACCAGTAATGTATAACAGTTTCCGTCATTCCGCATCCTTGGCACCATTTGGTATTGCCAATGTTCTAGAATTTTGGCCATTCAAATAGGTGTGTAGTGGTGTTTTAATTTAAATTTCCCTGGTGGCATATAATGTGGAGCATCTTTTCATATGCTTATTTGCATTTGTATATCTTTGGTAAAGTGTCTGTTAAGAAATCTGGACCATTTTTAAATCTATGTTGTTTGTTTCCTTATGGTTGAGTTTTAAGAATTCTTTGTATACTCTGAATAACAAAAATCCTTTATCAGATGAATCTTTTACAAATATTTTCTCCCGGTCTGTGGCTTGTCTTTTAATTTTCTTGACATTGTCTTTCACAGAACAGAAGTTTTAAATTTTAATGAAGTTTGTTATATGCCCAAGATAAATCCCTCTAGGTTGTGGTGTATAATTCTTTTGATGCTTTTTGGATTCTATTCGCTAATATTCTGTTGAGAATATTTTCTGTTGTTGAGGTTCCCATTTATGTTTATTGGTATGTATGGCCTGTAGTTTTCTTTATTTGTGATGTCTTTGTTTTGGTATTAGGGTAATGTTGACTTCATAGGCTGAGTTAGGAAGAATTCCCTCTGCTCTACCCTCTGGAAGAGATTGTAGAGAATTAGTATAATTTCTTGCTTAAATGTCTGGTAGGATCCACCAGTGAACCCATTTGGACCTGTTGCTTTCTGTTTTTGAAGGTTATTAATTATTAATTCAATTTTTAAAATAGGTAAAGGCCTATTCAGATTGTCGATTTCTCCTTGTGTGAGTTTTGACAGATTGTTTTTCGAGGAATTGGTCCATTTCATCTAGATTATCAAATTTTCAGTTTCTGTCCCTTATTTAGCATTTCAGTTTAACTTAATCTTTTAAATTTATTTTTAATGCTTGCCCTAGAGTTTGCAATGTACATTTACAACTAATCCAAGTTCTCTTCACATAACACTATACCACTTCACATGTAATGGGAGTACCCTATAATAATCAAATAATCCTAATTTCTTCCTCTGTTTCTTGTGTCGTTGCTGTTACTAATTTCACTTACATATAATTATACATAAACATATATATTGTTGCCATTATTATTTGAACAAATTATGTTAGATCAACTAAGAATAAGAATAAAAGTTTTTATTTTACCTTTCCTAATTCCTTCTTTGATGTTCTTCCTTTTTTGTGTAGATCTGTTTTTGACCTATATTCTTTTTCCTTCCTCTTAAAAACTTTTAAAGAATTTTTTTTTACAAAGCAGGTCAACAACAACAAATTCCCTCAATTTTTCTTTTGTCTAAGAAAGTATCTCTCCTTTACCTTTGAAGAATATTTGCAGAGAGTACATAATTCTAGGTTAATGTGGTTTTTCCCTCAACACTTTAAATATTTCAATGCATTCTCTTCTTGCTCACATAATTTCTGAGAAGTTAGATGTAATTCTTTTCTTTCTTCCTCTACAGGTAAGGTGACTTTCCTTTGGCTTCTTGCAGAATTTTTTCTTTATGTTTAATTTTCTATAGTGTGAAAATGATATGCCTTGGTCCAGTTTGGTGGGTATTTAACCTGATTGACATTCTCTTTTCTTCCTGGATGTGTGGTTCAGTATCTGACATTAATTTGGGAAAATTCTCAGTCATTATTGTTTCATATATACATATCTTCTGTTTCTCCTTTTTTCCTCCTTTCTGTGTTCACATTACATGTATGTTACACCTTTTGTAGTATTACATAGTATTTGGATATTCTGAGTATTTTTTCACTCTTTATTTTGCTTTTGAGGATTTTTAATGTATCTTTTAGCTCAGAGATTCTTTCCTCAGCTGTGTGCTGTCTAATAAGTACATCAAAGGCATTCTTTATTTTTGTTACAATATTTTTGATCTCTACTATTTCTTTTTAGTTCTTTCTTGGGGTTCCCACCTCTCTGCTTGCATTGCCCATCTGTTCTTTATGCTGTCTACTTTTTTCATTAGACCCCTTAGCATATTCATCACAGTTGTTTTAAATTCCCAGTCTGATAATTCCAACATTCCTGCCATGTCAGGCTCTGATGCTTGTTCTGTCTTTTCAAATTATGTTTTTTGCCTTTTGGTATACCTTGTAATTTTTTTCTTCATAGCTGGACATGATGTATTGGGTAAAAAAAAAAAAAAAAACTGCAGTAAATAGACTTTTAGTAATGTGGTAGTGAGGTGGGGAAGAGAGAAAGCATTCTACACTGTCCTGAGATTAGGTCTATCATTTAGTGAGCCTGTGCCTCTGGACTGTGAACTTTCCAAGTGTTTCTTGTTTTTTTCTCTCCCTTTAGGTAGGACAGAATGGCTACAGTAGGCAGTAATTAGGTGTTTCCCTTCACCAAGTCAGTTAGGCTGTGGCAGTACCCCAATGAGTTAGGCTCTGGTTAATGAGTTTACAATCAAAGCAGACCTTGTTAAGAAGAACAGAGTGCTCGAACACAGTGGTCCCCAACCTTTTTGGCACCAGAGACCAGTGCTCCTACGAGAATCTAATGCCTGATGATCTGAGGTGGAGCTGAGGTGGGGACACTGGCACTGGGGAGCGACTGCACATACAGATGAAGCTTCGCTCACTGGCCCACTGCTCACCTCCTGCTGTGCGGGCCAGTTCCTAACAGGCCACAGAACAGTACCAGTCTTCAGCCTGGGACTTGGGCACCCTTGCTCTAGCATATTTCGAAACGGTTTCCACTCCACTGCACTGGAAGCTTGAGGACATTTTCCCCCCAATATTTACTGTGAGTATCATGTCGAACTCCTAGAGGTCAATTTCACGGTATTATGGAGGCCTTCTATGACTGGGTTCCCCTGAAGTTTTAACTCTCAGAATTTTGACCTCAGCACTGATACCCAGGACAGTTTTTGCTCATGAATCTCTGCTCAGCTAAGCCACAACTCTCTGTGTTCACCTATCTGTGTCTCCACTCTTGGGGGCAGCAGTTTATACTATATCCTCACCTCTCTTATGGATACAAGAAGAGTTGTTGATTTTTAGTCTGCTCAGCTTTTTATTTGTTGTTAGAACAGAGCAATGACTTACAAGATTCTTATGTGCAGAAACTGAAAGTGAAAAAATTGTTTTACTTAATGAAGACTAATTATAAAAATTAATTTTACTGGTGAATTACTTCAAAGTTTTAAGTAATATCTAATTTCATTACCATATGAATTTTAGCACAGTGTATGAAAAAAGTGGAAAGCTATCAAGTTCATTTTATAAAGCCAGCATAATGCTGCAACAACCTAACAAAAATATCACATGAAATGATAATTATAGACCCATTTTGTATGTGAAAATAGATATGAACATTCTAAATAAATAATAGCCATAAAATTAAGACTTTAATCTTATTAAAATGAGGGTCATTTAATATTAGAAAAATCTATTAATATTACATTTCAAAGTAATCAGCCAAATAATAAAAACTACATCATCTGAATGAGGAAAAATAATAATGTGAAATTTATTCCTCAATTTTAAAAGAGCCTCTTTTTTTAAAACTATGACTAGAGTTTAATTATTTTTTAAATTTCATAGCCTCACTATAAAATTAAACAATGCAAAAATCTATATATTAAAAAGTGAAAGTTCCCATTCCTAACCACACCCGTATCTCTCTCATTTGTCACCTCCCAAGAGGTGAACACTAGCAGCAGATTGGTGTGTATCCTTATAGAACTCTTTAATGAAATAAATAAATGGGCTAGTAGATACATATTATATACATGCATCCATAATGTCATTTTATAAATAAAACTTTATATACACAGTTACGGATTCAGAATATTATCAAACTACATACCAGATATAAACAATTCCACAGTGCGGAAATGTCCTGTGCCCTGATGAGAACAAGGAAAATTGGTGATTTGTAAGGTAAATGTACTTTTGGTTTTAAATGTTTCTAACTACTACCAAATTCTTTCAAAACGTTTGAGTCAATTTAAACTCTCACATGCAGTTTATGAGAAATTCCTTTTCCCCCAAATTCATAATACTGATTTGCTTTAGTCTTGGGAGCAGGAAATCGTGGTATTTCAGAGTATAGCTGTGGAGAGACTGCCTGGATTGAAATTCAGTCTCCACTACTTTTGAGCTGTATGAACTTGAACAAGTTACATAACCTCTCTGTGCCTCAGTTCCTCTTCTGTAATGATGATTAAGAGGTTATTTCTAAAAAAGTTCTTGTCATCATGCCTTGTAAGAGAGCTTCATAAATATAGGATATCAACTTTTTGCCTACTATATATGCTCTATTTTTTAATCCCAATCTGTAATTTGCCATTTATCTTAATTATTTAGGTCATTTTTCCTACTCAATTTTAACTTTTTTTTTATAAAGCTCTGTTTTTTTCTACATTGCTTCTAGATTTCATATCATTCTTGAGAAAGTCTTAACAAGTTCTAAATTATATATATGTGTATATAAAGCTTTCACATTTATTCTAATTATTTTATAATTTAGTTTATTATATTTAGGTTTTAATCCATTTGTTATTGTGTGTGTGATATGAGGTAGAAGTGTCTATTTTGTTAGATAGATAGAAAATTATTTCAACATTGTTTATTCACTTGTTTTGTAGTCTATATTTTCTCATTCATTTGGAAAGCTAACATTTTTATGTATAAGTAAGTATATGTATTTATGTGTATATATGTATATATATATTTACATATATATATATAAAAATATGAATTTTATAACCATCCAGAAACATATATTTCTAGACTCTCTTTTCAGTAACACTGATATATTTGCCTTTTTTGCACCAGTGCTACACTTTCAAAATTATTTAGTTTATACACATTGAATCTTCATGGAGCAACTAACCCCTTTTGAAATGTCTCAACTTTAAATTATATTTGAGCACTTACTCTGCCAGATGAACTTCAAAATCAGTTTATCAGTTTACATTAAAGTCCTCCTGGAATTTTTATTTGTAAGGCATTGAATTAATAAATTATTTTATGAAGAATCTTTGCAACTTTAAGTCTTTTCAACTAGGAATTAGTATGTCTTACCACTAATTAAAAATTTTTTAATGCTCTGAATGAAAGTTTGGTGTTCTTTCTCACATATATCATGCATATTTCTTGTTAAGTTTATTTCTAGTTAATATGTTTCTTTGCTGTCATTGCTAGGATCTACTTTTCATTTTCTAATAGGTCACTATTGGAAAATAGATAAACCATTTATTTATGCAGGTGGATACTGACTCATGGGTAGCTCTAATTACATACTTCATAGTGAAATACAAAAGCAGCCTCAATACCATTAAAGAAACAACTAGCTAACTACTGTTACTACCATTACTACTTAACCTTGTTCTATGACGTCTGACCAAAGCAATAGAACATAAAGGAGTGGAGGACAGATAAAATTCAAGTGAAGGAGTCTAGGTAGGACCCCCTCCTAACTGTGAGCAGATTGTTCCCTGACTAGGACACCAAGCCAGAGGTGAAGAGAGGCTGAAATATAGCCAGTATTCTTCTCAATGCACTGTATCCTCTGCTCTGAAGAAAGAGTACTTGGTTCTACTTTTCACAGAGGCTCTGTTTACACATCAAACTCTAGTCACCCATGTAGAGATGTCTACCTAAATAAGGTAGTTTTTGCACAAAGGTGACTTATAGGCTAGCACAGTCTTAGAAATGAGAAAACAAATTGTCATTATTTTCAGATGATATGAGCACCTAGAAAATCCAAGAGAATTAACTGAAAGGGTTTTTTTATTGATAAAAGTCATTGGAAACAAGAGATATCACTATTTACACACACACACACACACACACACACACACACACACACACACAATGTTACAGTCAGCAAAAAGCTCAAATCCAAAGTACAAAATTACTAAAACATATTTAATAAAAATATGAGAGACTTGAGTAAATTAAATTATATAAGGCTACTGAAAATATAAAAGGAGATTTGAGTAAAAAAAAAGATAACAGCTTTCTACATATCTGACAAAAAATTAGAAAAATTTAATGGGAAATGGTAGCAAAATAAACACAAAGGGCATTTGCAGACAGTTCTCTGATTCTTTCTGTTCTTATGCAATGTCTCCTGACACCCATGGTTACAAATGAAGCTGGGGAGGCGACAGGAGTTTCAGGTTTGAGCAGGGCCGCTATAAGAAAAATGTTGATGAAGATAATGGTTTCTCTGGCCCCTTGAACTCAATTTGAACTCTTACATTTAGAAAAATGAGAACAAAAACTATTTTTCATGACCAACTTCTTGAAGATCTGAGCAATAAATGATGTTCAGAAGTTAATCTCTGAGTCTCTGGCACAAGCACAGCTGCCTGTGGGTCATGGTGTCCACATGCAGAGCACAGTGGTGGTGAGAATGCACTTCTCACTGTCTTTGCAAGGGCACCGGCTTGGCACCAACCATCTAGAAATGTTGAGAGGAGTGGAGATGGCGCCCTTGGCAGGAGCTGCCTTTTCTGTGTTGAGTAGAGCCAGCAGAGGAGGAGACTTCTCTGAGTAGCTTTTCCAACTGTGCTCAGTGACCAGTGTAAGGATGTGGAGATGACTCCCTCGGTAAAGGCATCAGTCTTGCCATAATAAGGAGAGAAGCAGTGAAAGATTTCACCAGTAGACTTCATGGACTTGGGAACATGACCAGAAAAACAGAGCAGGAAAGGAAGGATTCCTGACCTCAGCACCACTGACATTTGGGTTGGACAATAATTCTTTGTTGGTAGGAGGAATGGGTAGCAGGGATTGTCTTGTACACTGTCAGAAATTTAACACCATCTCTGGCCTCCACATTATATACCAGGAGCAGTCCCACCCCAACCCCAACAACGACAACCAAAAATGTCTTCAGAACCAACCCAGCTAAGAATCACTGATGTAGATTGATTAGAAACCAGACCAAGATGAGTGTGCACTCCTTTGGGAATTCTCAGAAATAATTAAGGGAAGGGCCTTGAGAAATACTAATTTTGATGTATACATATTTATGCTTAGATCCATGGAGCAATGAGTGAATGTGTGTACCTTCCTACGATATTAATGGTCTTGATTAGTGGGTTAGGATAAATGAATGCCTACTATTTTATAATTTCTTTATATTACTTTTACACATTTCTACATTTTGAACTTTCTGAAAATAAACATGATTATTTAATCTTTTCTTTTTTAGTGTTTCCTAAGTGCCGAGTCAACTAATGAGGGTAGAGATTGGGAGTGGAGACCCCAAGCAGGGGGTGAAGCAGTAAATAGACCATAAACAACAAGCTTCATAAATAATTATCAAAGTAGAAAGTGGTAAATTCCATTTTTAAAAAATGAGTAGAGAGGTGATGTCTTTAAATAAAAGTCATTCTTAAAAAATACAAAGAGTACAGAGTTGATATGCAAGCATTCTGTCCTCCTTTATGACCATTCTGTCATCTATTCTCCATTCCTGAGTGCCACTGACCTTCATATGAAATGACCTTTTTGTGGATTAAGGTGGTTGAGCTTTTCATGGAGCCCCTCAAGTCCTCATTAGTCAGATGAAGCCTCTCACTCTCTGATAACAGTCGGCCTCAAACAGCTTTATCAATAGTCCTTCTAGTCATTAGAAGAGACACTGACATCTATTTTCCAAAACCCTTATAGTTCTTACGACCATTTTATTACCTACAGTACAGATTTGTTCGAAACTCCTGCCATGGTACATAATGCCCTTCAAAAAGGCTGGAGCGTGGAGTCTGATCCTGGTTAGAATGGTTAACAACAATTTGAGTTGTGGCTGCTAGCTGGTTGCAACTTAACTTGCTGTGAACAGAGGTTATTGAATGACTCATTTAAACCTGAGCCAAGCACAAAATCAATAGATAATGTATTTGAATGTCATGGTATGTCTGTTTCTACCTCAGCAATCAGGTAGATCAGGTCCTAGGTAAATAAGACAGCTATGGTGTGTGTGGGCTTTAGGAAGGGGCAACAGCACACCTTTTTTGCACTTTACACAAGAGAAGGAGCTGTTTATGCATCATTTAACTAGAGCCTACTACACAGGATTTAACAGTCCTTTCCATGAGAGCAGCAAAAGCACACAAATTTGGCAGAACTTGTGTTAAACAAATTGTTTCATGGTCATACGTTTACTGAGAACTCACAGAAAGTCCTATTCAAGATCTGCCCAAAGAACATCCACCTGAAAATATGTTTAAACATTTTTTGTTGGTGCCAAATGAAAAAACAAACAAACAAAAAATTTGAGGCATAACTTCACTTGCCCTTGCTGAAACCATTTTTTCGTCAAGTGGCTTCAAGTACATTTGCAAACCTCTGAGAGGCCAAGTCCAGGCTGTCAGTCTTTGAAAGTTTTGTAGTAGACAGCAAGGTCCTCATAAGCCTGAAGATGTCTTGTTTCTGGTAAATTCTATTTTGAAAAAAAAAAAAAAAAAGACTGACTTTACTTTGAAGACTTTGCATCAGTCTCTAGAGGCAAACAGGGCAGCAGTCCAGAATTTTCTTGGCCGTCAGCACAAAGGAGGCTGCACATCAGTAACAAGGAGAAAACGGCAAACTTCAGCAAAAACAAAGACTTGTCCCGGTTTTAAAAGAAAGACAGAAAAAAAGAAAAAAACAGGACATATGATCACTTTAGTCAGATGCCAAGTATACGAAGTAGCTCCACAAAGAGTGTAATGTTTCATTGTAAATGAGAAACTGTAATTACAGCTAGAAAATCTGGAGAGATGCATACCATAGAGCAGCCCAGTGCTAGCTGCAGATGGGCAGTGGAGTGCAGGTCTTTGAATGAAGACAGGCCCAGAGTGATAGTCAGTGGGTGATCCTGTCAGCCTTGTTCTCAAGACCAAACCATCTTATTGTGAGCTCTGCAATATGGGACACCAATGGTATTGAAGGCCAGGGCTTCACAGGAGTGCAAAAGCAGGAAGAGCATTTGGTGACTTTTAGATGTCTGAACTGGTTTGTTCAGTTTGATTTTCTTCTAATAGACCAAGTAGCTGTTCCCCAGGTTGCACAGGTCCTTTTCACAATGGGACAGCAAACCTGCTCTGAGGGGAGAACTGGGGAAGAATGGTCCTTAAACTTGTTCCATCGATGTCTTAAATCCACATGTTTTGGACAAGAATCAGATTATACATAAACTTCCCAAACATACCGTCTAACAAGTAGGCAATAAAAAGTCACTCTATATTTTATATTTTTGTTGCATTTCCATCCCTTCTTTCTCATTGCTCTTGTTCTCAGCAATGAAATTCATTTTAGTCAGGGGTGTGTTTGGGAACTGGTGTCTTACCTTGGGACATGCCTGATGGTTCTGCTGTAAAGAAACAGGTTGCCAAGCAAGCTTGGAAGGATGCCATTATTCTCTCTCAACCTTGAGTAAGATGAGGCTTGTGAGAACCGTCTTTATAGCCCTTCCTTTTTTTAAGGCCCAAATATTCGATGTGAACTAAAGGTATGTTTTCCTCTTTGTTCACAAAAGGTTATTATCATTGGATATTGGAGATCTGCTTCAGCCTGCTCTTGATTTATTCTGTGGAGAATGCTAAAAAGAGAACTCTGCCACGAGACTTTTATCTCTTTTTTGCAGTTATACTACAAGACATATATGAAGTGTTATGATTATTATTACTATTGTACATTATGAAGGTATTATGGGAGTTAGATAATTCTAATGTATGTTCCTGATGGAACCATCTTTCCTAGATTTGTTTTATTTCTGTGTCTCCATCTTATACACAAAATAATGTCAAAGGGAGTTTGGCAATCTCTGAGCACTTAAAAAATTATCTAAAATATGGAGTCATGACTCAGAAAAGAAAATCACATCACCTTATCTCTTGAAATAGTCAAGCTTGAGCCATCTTGGAAATAGCTGAAAGTATCTAGGTTGATGATTTACAGAATCATTGACAGAACTATTGATGAAATTAAGAAAGAGCATAATCAAATCACAGGCACCAGGGCTCTGCCATAGACAGGCCTGTGGGGAATGTCAACAGAGAATCTATTGTCACTTGTATCTTTAGGAAGATTGCTTGGTGCACAAGGCCAAAGCCAGTCAAGAAATAAGGGACTATCACCAATACTGCTGTTTCTCAACTCATAAAATTTTACTGCTAACTGAAGGTGATGAAGCAAAGAAAGAAAAGGAGAGGGAAAATTAGTCAAAATTGATATCATTTACTATTACCTTTTCATAATTAAAATATTTAAACTGCCCAACAGAAGATATACTTGTTCAGGGAGAAAAAAAAATGGCTATTTTCATTCTGTAGATATTTTGTAAATGACATTTGCAATTCTGTTCAAAACAGTTTGTATTCAAATCAGCATGTACAAACTGAAGTGACTGTACACTGGAGCCACATAGGGAATCAGCATCTTCTCTCTGGCATGGCAGGTCCGTTGCAGCGGTCAGGGACACAGGCTTCTCAGAGTACATCTGCTTCAGCTTCTAAGCTTTTAGAGCACCTGGTAAGTAGGGTCACCATTAACTACAACAGGAACTACAAGAGGAGCAGCACGTTTGGGAGAGGAGGTATAATTGATTTTTAGTTGCCATTGAGACATCCACAGGGAGGACTTGCAGGCAGTCGGAAATGCAAGAGAGCTGAGTCATCCTGACTCTTCTCTTACCATTGTCACTTCTCTTTAGGTTATCTCTTTAGCTCCTTATTCCTTATCCACCTCAGAAAGGTACACATTCCATAACATTAATTTTGGGCATTTTTTGTAATTTGGGGCATATTTCATGTCAGAACTTCTAAAACATAGCCTCTAACTGCTGACATTTTTTTGCTTTTTTCAGACATCACTTTTAAAAATAAGAAACTTAATCTTATTTAGAGTATTTTCGTGCTAAGTAAGTCTTTTAAAATGATTCCCCATGTGATATGATACATTCATCAACCAATGAAAAAACCAACTGTTAAATTATGAATCATCAGTAGAAAGGTTCTATTGTATTCAAAATGACAATTCTTAAGATACATACATCAAAAGATCTCAGTTATCTCCCTCTCTCTCTCTTCCCCCTCTCTTATCAATGTATCTATAAACGTTATATCTATCTATCTATCTATCATCTATCTATCTATCTATCTATCTATCTATCTATCTATCTATCATCTATCTATCTTTCTATCTATCATCTATCTATCTATCTATCTATCATCTATCTATCTATCTATCTGCTTATAAAACTGATGACATCTAAATTTATTTTCACAAATACTATTATTCTATGAAATCAATCCCATACCTCATGTTTTACTTATTAAAAATTCAAAATACTAAGTTGGAAAGAGAGATATAGTATCTTTTGAAGCAGACCTTCTTAAAATGATAAGTGAATTTAGATAGTAGCACTGGGAAGCTGAAGGCAGCAGATATGTATTAGGGTTGAGCATTTTTTTAATTAAAGCCATTTTCATTTTATAACAAAAATCCTCTTTGAGTTCTATAGAGTGACCTGTAATTTCCACCTCCTAGATAAGAATAGCTCAACTTTTAAAATTGATGTACAAAATATGCAGCACAAAGCACTCTCTCAATATAATATAAGCAAATTTGAGCTATAACAAAGGCTTCATTATGTAGGCTGATTTCAGAAGATTTTTTAGCTCCGGGGGACATTAGAGATTTTTAGTATGTTTAAGCTATGTGGCATCTCTGTCCTTAAATTTAATTTTCCGAGAATCATAGACCTAAAAGGAACTCACTGGTTCACTTTTTCTAATTAGCATTAAACTCTATTTTTTGTTGTTGTTGTAGACATTTATATTTAATCATATGAGCAGTCAATGAATCCACCATTTAAAGGATTACAGAATGAATCGTTTGCTTCTTGTTTGCTCTCTCGGAATCTTACCTGATCATAACACGTTTTCCAAATACACAACTCCTTTTAGGATTGTTGTGTCACTGTGATATTGCCCAAGTTGCAAAGACCACACATATGCATATTCTTCCTTGTGTTTTAGAAAACTCCAGTGCAGCCGTACACAACAGAGAAGCAAGACAAAACCTTCAAAGCTCTGCCAGTGCTCACCCCTTTGAGGCAAATAATTTCCCCACCACTTCTTCAGGACTAGGGCCAGTCTCCTTGTAAATTCTCCAGACGTCGAAGCTTACTTCAGTTCCCTTGAGTTTCTACCTCTGGCTCTGTTACCTAGCTTAACACACTTTATTCTTCAAAAACTTCCCCTGACATTCAGCTCAAATGTTCTTTCGTCTCACTCACAATTAATACTCCCCAGGACTGACCTTTGTTGGAAGTACAATAAACCATCCCTTTCTCTCCTGAGTGCTAACACTCTTCACACCCTGTGATCCCTCCCCTAACTCTTAGATGTCAGTGAAAATATTAAAGTGTACTCAGGATACACATTTCATTGCAGCGGAGCTCTTTGATGATAACAGTTCTTAACCTTCAGAAACCGATTCCATCATTGATCCATTCAGTCAATAAATATTTTTGAGCACCTACTGTGTACTCTGCATTGCACTAAGCATTGACCCTAAAGGATATAGTGCTCTCATCTAACCTCATTTATACTATTCAAAATCCACCACTATTGTCTGCCACATCAATAATAGTAACAGGCTCAGAAAGAATATATTTTTTTCTTTGCTTAAAACTTAATGTGTTCCTGTAACAAGATATTATATCTCAAATTGTGACCAAACACTAGACAATTTAAATTCATTTGCTACTAGGCTAGAGTATCTTGAATATTTTATTCCAGAGGTCAGAGGTGTCTTCTTATCTGACTATAAACTACAGCCTTCCTCACTCTGAAGGCTATTTGGTGTAGCTTTCCTTATGAGGAAACAAAGTCAGAGGAATTATTTTTAAATCATGGTCCTAATTTCTTTTATTGCCTTTATAATAAAAGATTTAAAGCCCTTAAAATAATTTTTTTGGTTATGACAAAACAATGCCCCTCCCAAATATATAGATAGAAATATATATGAATATATATATTTTAATTCCAGCCTAACAGTGCCAGGTGCAATGTCTGGGGCAGACTCTGGGTACAATGCTGTGTGACCACTCACTAACACCCACAGCCCCAACACAGCCCCCTGAGGGGTGTTTACCTTCAAGGGGCTGAGTCAGGAGCAGGAGGGGAGGACCTGAAATAGGGAGCAGGGGCAGGTGTGGAGAAAAGGTGCTAATTCTTGAAAAAGGAGACCATGGCTTTGTTCTAGGTGACTTTGAAGCCCTGCAAAATGTGGCAAGTGGCCCCTGCCTGAGCTTTGAAGGCAGGGAGCTGATTAAAAAGCATGGCAAACATGAGCTCATTGGTCTTCTACCACAAGTTGGTGAGGAGCAAGATGTGACTTTGTGGGTTTTCTGAAAGAGGCTGGACAGGTGGCATCTGGTTGGGCATAAGCTGCTGAGGGGGCATGGCCACTGACGGAATCAGGCCAGGTGGGAGGCCTGGAGGCAGGATCACACCAGGGGTGGTATTTAGGGAGGCTGGCCCAGCAGGTGGTACACGATGCAGGGCATGCCTTAGTCATTGGTGGCAGGCCCGTGACAAGCCCTGGAAGGGCCCTCACCATGGGTGTGGACGCCCTGCCCTGCACAGCCTTCTGGGCAGCCAGACAGAGTCTCCTGGCTCTTGGGCTTCCTCTCACTTATGGTCTCGCTCCAGGAAGGTGATCCTTACCTTGGTAACGATATCCGAGTCGTTCTTGGCCTACTGGATGCTCATGGGCTTGCCATAGAAGGGGAAACCCTGTGTGGGATGCAGAGCACCAGTGGTGGTGCTGACTTGGAAGAGGACAAAGGCCTGACCCCTCATCCAGTCTCCATGACATAGGGGGATGGCCAGGATCTAGCCAAACTGGGAGAAGATAGGGTACAGAGACTTCTTCAGCTCATCTGTCTTGATCTTCTCCTTGAGACTGTTGACATAAACCGTGTGATCGCGGTGAGTCTCGGGAACTGCCACGGAGCGAGGTGCTAAAGTAAGGCAGCAGAGCCTCAGCTCAGGCAGGGGGCATCTGCTACCTTTCTGAGTGCCTACTGTGAAGCTCCCTTGAAATGTATTCTTTAATATGAATTTCTCAAAATGAAAAATAAAGGTCCTCTAAAACCAGAAAATTATTTGGAGTAAGAAGAAGCTGTCGAGGCACTCTTACCATGCATTAATTTCTTTGTTTCTTCCAGATCCTTCACCTCATTAGTTGTAAATTCACCTTAGAAAAGGGCATTTTGATAACTCACATCTGAGTGTGACAGACCCCCTCCATCTTTTTCTTCTTGCTCCCAAAATTCCTTGTAGTCTGTGATCCTGATCATAATGATCCCTTCTCCTGTAGTTCTAACATCACTAAAAAGATATGACCAAAGCCAATCTTTCTATTTTCTATGCTCCCAAACTGCTGCCCTCTTATGGTTCCTGCCATATGATGGCAGCCCCCATCTACCATGTGCCCAAATTAAAACTTCTGCACTATTCTTTACCTATTTCCTTTCCTAGTTTAACTATCATCAAGTTGTATAAATTTTTCACTGCCACGTTTCTCTTAATTTGAGGCCACTTCCAAGTTGAGGACATAATTATACAGGTGTGATCAGATAGCAGGTAGACTTGTATACAAGCAAGGAGTTTTAACCATTGTATGAATAAAGGAAGAATAGAAGGGTTTTAGGTATGGAAGTAAAATTATTATAGCTCGCATTTGTTAAATTCAATGCTAAGTGACTAGGTTTTTCAGAACTGTGTTCCGATTACACCTCCAAAAGCTTCATTCTCTAAAAAAAGTGTTTCACGATCAAATAAACTAGGAAATGCCAAGTTAAAACATACTTCTATCTTTTTTTATTGTGGTGAAAATACATATCACATAAAATTTACCATCTTAATTATTTTAAGTGACAGTTCAGTGGCATTAACTACATTCACATTATCGTCAACCATCGCTACGAACCATCTCCAGAACGTTTCATCTCAAACTGAAACTGTACTTATTAAACAATATCTTCCCTCTCTACAACTTCTAGCATCCATCATTTTAGTTTTTGTATCTATGAATTTGACTATTCTTGGTACTTCCTATAAGTAGAATTGTACAGCATTTGTTCTTTTGTGACGGGCTGGTTTGATCGAATATAATGTCTTCAGATTTAATCCATGTTATAGTATGTGTCCGAATTCCCTCCTTTTTTAAGGCTGAATAACATTCTATTGTATGTCTGTACCACAGTTTCTTTATCCATTCTTTTGTCAATGGATAGTTGGGTTGCTCCCACCTTTGGCTAGGGTGAATAATGTTGCTATGAAATTTGGTGTACAAATATCTGTTTGAGTCCTTCCTTTTGATTTTTGGGGGTTTGTACCCAGCGATGGATTCAATGTTTAAATTTTTGAGGATGCCACACTACAAACAGGTTTCTTGATTGTAGGATCTTTTAATAAGCAAGCATGCAATATGAGTTTTCAGGAGGGCAGCTTTATCAAGGCAGTATTTCTCCAAATTTATTTGACTATGAAGTCTTTTCAACTTAAAGGTAAAAACTAAATGAAGGGATGCAGTTAGGGAAAGAGAAAACTTAATCTTACCAAAATATAAAGTATGTGCAGGGATCAGTGGGTTTCTTTGGCATTCAGGGATCCCACAGAACTATCCACCATCCTTACATAAAGACACCTTTTCATTGTTAAAGTGTATGTACATCCTATGAGAAATCGATGCACTATTTAAATTTACGTGATGCTGAAAGATTTTTGTTCAGAAGTTGATAATACATATATATAATTGAAACAGAGATAGGAAGGGACAAAGGAGCTCATAGAGAAAGGAGAGGAGTAAATATTGGCAAAGTGCTTAGAACACTCTGGTCATGTAGTAAGCACTATATTTGTGCTTATTAAATAAGTAAAAGAAAGAAAACCGGTTTAAATGAAATATTTTTAAAATAATAGAAACGAGAGACATATATTTTAGGCTCTTATACTTCAAGGCAGAGGAGGGCTACTTTCTTTCCATTCCTGAAAAGGCAGAAAAATATGTGGAGATGAAGACCATTCATCCCTTGCATCTCTCAGTACTCAGTAGCATCGAAGCTGTTTTTTGATGAATATCCACAGTGTCTGGGAAGCTAAAATATTTCATTCATGGTTCTGTAGATTTTTACTAGTGTGTAGGAAGATTAAAAAGAGGGAAAGGCAATGCTGGAATTTTAATTAGGTACTTCATCCCCCTCAATATGGAAGGAATTAATGTTGCATCAATAACAAGATTATGTATTTCTATTGTAACTTGTACTAACCTAAAAGCAACCATCTGAATTATAATTCTTCCTCTCTTCTGTATACAAATTCACTTGTTTTGGTTCATTAATCAAAACCACCTGGTAATATAAAACAAATTGGACAATTAAAGAAAAGCTACAAACGCATATGCATTAAAACCAGAGCACATGCTACCCAAAGACAGCCCATCCCCACTGGTAGTGTGCTTGGAGAATCTGCCAGTGAGAATCAAACACCATGTTTCTTAACAGCATCCATCACCACAACACCTAATCATGCAAGCAGTGTTCAATTTCTATAGCAGGAAAAAAGAGACAGTCCCAGAGAGCAGCTTCAGAAGCTGATATATCATTCAAAAATGACAGTGTTAACATTATTTACACTTTTCTATATACACTTTTCTATTTACACTTTTCTATATATATAATTTACCAGTTTCCGAGCCTATATGTCTCTGATGCTTAACTATCAACAAAATAGTCATTCCCCTAGAATGAATCTTTGGATGTTTACAACTAAGACACTCAGAAGATTTATATAATGTTATATATGACTTCATACACATGTTACCAGTTATTTGAAATATACTTAACAGAAAACATACTACAAATAAAATGCCATGAGAGCAAACATGTTTTCTGAATAACTACATTTGTTTTACAAATTACGATTCCCTTAAAATCCAGCTAAACAATGCTAACTTCGAATGAACTGAATGGCAAGAACAGATATTATTTTCACAAAAACAGTATTCTAGGATAGAGCAAATGTATTCCATTAAGTGAGTTGGTATAAATCCATATACAGTAGGGGGAAGGCAGGCAGAATCTGGGATCAGAAGAATTGAGATGGGCAGATTTGAGATATAAATGAGAAATTGACATTGTCTTTCTAATGCTAAATCTTATTTTTCATAAAAGCCATAACATTAGGCTGTTGACTCAAGCTGCCACACCAACTGAGGTTATTTTTATTTCAAGCCTCCACATCAAAATACTTATCCTTTGATAAATAGCAGAGATGTTTTCTTTAAGTGTCTTTTAGGTTCCATCTGTAGAGATGGAGCTTTCCATTCCAAATCAGAGCCCTTTCTATTCGCACATGGAAGATGTTTCATGATTCACCATTAAATGGGAAAAATCATCACATTTTATGGCTTTTTTAAAATACAGAGTATACAGAAGGTCAAGACTTGACTCTCTTATTTTGCTTGTAATTCTGAGCTATCTTTAATAATGTATTGAAAAGTTTTACATGGCCACACCAGCCCTCTGCACATGTGTGCTTCCCAAGATACCACTCATACACAACTTAACGTGAGCAATGACCCTGGACTTTAGGAACCTGTAGTTCTGTCAGTTATTACAATGTCTTCATATTTGTGCATTTTCCAGTTGTGAGAAATAAAGTATTGTGATCCTAAGTGCCTATGGAGGCATCTTGAAGAGTGTAAAATGTAAATAAAACATCACTTCTTACCCAGAAAGGGTCATAATTTGAATCTTAGTCTAAAATTGTCCTCATCAAGTGTAGTCCCTCATCCCTAGGTCATACAATGGCCACCCTAAAGTAACAGTTTTAATTATCTGCGCTTTAATTTAAATCTCTATGTGATTTTTAAAGTTAAATCCTTTCATTGTTATTTTACCTACACATCAATATAACCAGTTTAAATTCCCAAGTTATCTTATCTTGAAATTAGAAAATAGCTATTTGGTGCAGAATGCCATCAACAGGTGATTAGATCAGCCAAGTTGGTCGACGGACGTAGCAATTGAAGTTGAGACTTTCAGCTACCACAGCTGTGGCAATATCCTGTGTAAACAAGGTCACACGAGATTCATACTTTTCTGCCAATACACATGGCCGCAGTAAATTGGTCCAAGAGCCATCTTACTTTGGCCCTTTTCCAACCCAGTGATGAATCCGTTTATCAAAATCACTGTCAGGTAAATGTTATAAAACCTTGACTAGGGTATTTCTTAAACTTTAAGAGATGGAACACTTTGTAATATATTTTCAAATTGAAAGTCACTTATCCTCTTAGCACCTCAAGAAGGTTTATGAACCAAATGCATGCCTAAGAAATATTTTGAAAAGAACCAGTTAGGGTTTAGACGGAAAGCTTCAATGTAGTGGATTGAGATATATTCCCAATTCTATCTAAAATAGGTTTTCAGAATTAAGAGGTTAGGGTCCTGTTTACTCGGGGAAAAAAAAGTGGAGTTAAAGTAGTGAAAATGGGATGCAGTAAAACTCTAGGATTTCATCCAACTATTGCTTGGAAATGAAAATTCCCTAATGGGAACAGGTTTTTGAAATGGGACATCTGGGTTTTACTAAGTGAGTAATTAAAAGTTTGAAATCTTGCCTGAAAAATGAGACAAAAGCTCAAATTACCAAGATAGGTGAGACATTCCCCACTGCCTTTATCATTGGAATGGCAGGCGTCCAGGTTCTAACAAAGCTCGGCAGAGAGTGTATGAGTGTGAAACCACCCAAGGATAAAGGACACTTTGGAATCTGATTTCTAGGGAATATTTGTCAGAAAACATGCTTTACCTCTCACGGCTAATGACACCTCCTGTGTTCCAAGTCCAGCATGGAGTGACTAATGCTTGGCCAGGTAAATTATCATTCTAAAGGTCCTTTAGTCTTTCCTGACTCATGACCAACATTCAGGCTTTCCAGGGAAATAGCCAGGCATTAGCTAGGATAAAAGTCACAATCTAGGAGTTCACCTGAGTCATCTCCTCCTAAAGCTTATAGATGAACTTCAGAGGCTCAGATTCAAGTAAAAGCAGTCTGGCTGTGCTTTATTCTGAGAACAAATATGATTATAGAGTAGAAAAATTGGATCTAGATGAGAATCTGATTAAATGTAGACTTTGGTTGATCTTCCCAAACCAGCTTATATAGAACTTCTCCTTGTATTATGTATAACTTGCTTGATTTTTGTGCTACAGTTTTGCTTAAAGAACATTGCATAGAGCATCTCGCTGGGTTGAAGGATTAGCAATAATAGATGTAGACAAATGCTCAGGAAAAATTGTTACTGTATCATCGTATTTCAAGATGTTCCTCTAGTAATGACATTTTACTCAGCAGGTTATGCCATCCATTGGGACAGTTTATAATATCATCTGACAGTTAATATTAGTATCTTTAGGGTCTTTGTATCACAATCCTCTAGGAGGCCATAAAGAATGATGGTTCAAAGCTTGATATATTTCACTCCTCCCACAATTTTGTAAAATAGTAGGAAAAGTGTAAAATATAATATTATGGTAGAAACGTGAGCACTGTACCATGCTAAAAAAAATATTTAGTTGGTAAGTGTAAATTACTTTAATTTGGCACTCAAAGTAAGAATTTCTTGAGGCTAAGTGCTAAGCACAACATTAGTGCTTCACAATTAGAATTCAGAAATGTTCAGCATTTGTCCTAATGTTACAGACCTTCTAGGAAAAAAATATTTTAGACAATCCAGTCTACTTCAATCTAATAGTAAATTCGGGAAACAGTTTATTCTTTTTACCATATACTAAAGAGGATGTCTACTGCTGGAAAGAACAGATTAGATAACAAGGCAAGAGGAATTTCCAAATGATCATGTCTGTTCTACTGTTTGTGACATTAACCAACATGCTAAAGTTCTCTGGGTTTCAATTTTCCCTTGTACAGGAATAATGATGTGGCTATTTTGTTCCATTATTGTTGTTCAACATTTTACAAAAGGCAGTTAAATAAATAAATCATAGCATGAGGCCAAGGCCACAACACCTCCTATCCTTGCCTGATGCCCTAATCCCATTTTTTCAAGCCAAAGATCCTGGGGGTAGTTAAGCAAGACTAAGCATCTCTTTCCTTGTTTCAGGTTTATCAGACACTCCAAACATCCCACCAACTAGAATTTGTCAATTGATCTGATACCTCTTCGAAACATCTGTGAACTCAAGCCCTAGCCAGAAACATATAGAGGAGAGAGCAATGCTAAGGTGGCCTTCCCACCTGCTTTGCAAATGCTCGTGCCAGGTATGGATATAGATAGCTGAAAAAAAAAAAAAAAAAAAAAGATTTGGAGTTTGCTGGGCTCTGTACTCTCATGGAGGAGGTCATTGCCATAAACTGCCACCTCATCAGGGGCATTGTGTTCCTTGGCCCTGTATCCATTAACCCACCACTATCACTACTATTATCACCAGCCTGCATCACTCCGTGTCCTTTTGGCCCTCTCTATAAAGAGTCAAGTGGACCACAAGGCTTCAGGTCAAGAGCAGAGAGTCTGGCAGCACTTGACTCAGAGGTATTGGTAGAAGCAAGATGATGTTCCTTTTTTGTCCTCTTTGTACTAATTTTAATTCATGTACCCATATGCCCACATTTCCCTTAAAACAGAGTAGAAAATGAAGAAACAGGAAGCAGAAAATGAGATCCTATATTTTAAAACTAAAGTATTTTGGTGTCATATCTCAGCCATCACCTCAGATGGATATCAAGGCTAAAGACTTCTTGGGAAGTTAGAATAAACTATGAACCATCAGAGAAGTCTGTTTCTTTTCTTACTCTGATTTTTTGCTTAAATAAATCACACATAGCTTTTATATCCAGTTTCACAACTCTTACATAATCTCTAATTCCGGATTTCTTCAAAATTCTTATGAAAACAATCAATTTTGTAATAGAATAAAAATGGTGCTACTTTTCCCTCTGTTAAAGGTATCAAAGATAAAATCACTTTTTTAAAGAAAAATAACCAAAACATAATTTCTTGCCAAGTGCTAAAACTTGACCTAACTAAACTCTGAACATGAAATCTTAAAATACATATTTTGATAAATAATATGACAGATATAAAAATTGTGAAAACTCTGTAAACATTAAAATAATTTGTCTCAATGCTCAAGTCTAGATATACTTTGGGGGTTTAAAAACTCCAGAATTGAACTATGGTGTAGAGTAAATGCATAGAAAGTACAAATAAATCTTGCAATTTTTTTTCAAACGTGACTGATACAATGACTAAATGGAATAATCGCAAAATGTCAAGGCTTGAAATATAGTTCCAGTATGCACAAACACTCTAAACCAGGGTAGGTTCTCTGAGATCCCCCACATGATTCTGCTATGAAATTCCTGGTGAACCATGCCTGTAATTGAACCCCTACGTCCATTTCTGAACACAATGACACAGATGCTGAAGACAGTGTAGCACTTTGTAAATTTACTTCATAATTTAAAGCCCTCGAGGAAATTCAAAAGAAAGGCTAGAACCCCATTCTTCCAAATTCACAAATGGGTAGCTTTCGCTTTTTCTCTGCTTTTATTCATGAGGAATTCCCAGAAATACCTGTGGCTCTCTGCTTGTGCTGCCTGCAGAACGTCTAACAGAAATTGTGATGTCTGTAAAAGATCCCTGGGGAGTTCTCTCTGAAGAGTTTGCCTAAGTTCACAAATTCTCCCTTATACTTCTGTAAATATCAGGAAGAGGTAAACATGAAGAAAGAAAAAAAAGTCACCGGCATAGTAAAAGGTTGTTAATGAGGAAAAATAGACTGGAATTAAGAAGAGAGAAGTTTTAGTCTAAATATCAAGGGGGAGAAAAAAGAACTGACTGATAATAAACCCACTAGATTAGAATAGTGAATGATTTTTTTAAAGAAATAATAATCTCAAAACCATTTAAAACTGAATATTTACCAAAATTAAATAAAAAATACAGAAGACCTTTAAAAAGCCAAAGCTACAACAGCTCCTAGAGGAGAATGTGGCTATTGTTAATAGACATATTTTTATAATTTAGCATTTTCTGAGCTATTCCTTGAAACTAAAAATACCTAATATTTACATAGCTCTTACAATTTGCCAGTCATTACTCTAAACACTTTAGATACATTAACTTGCGTCAACCTCACAACAACCCTGTGAAGTAATTACTATTATTATTTCCATTTTTACACATGAGGGGTCTGAGGCACCAAGAAGTTAAGTAACTTGCCCAAAGTCACCTAGTGATTGAGCAGTGGAAAGTCGAGGTATGGTTTCTGTGTGGTACTCTTTTGTAGAGATTTGCATACTATCTTGGTTTAAAACATCAAATTATTATGTAGATAATTCAGACTTCAGCAATTGTTATTCTTATGCATAGTCAAATGAGGTGAAACTATGAAATATGTGAAACTGGTCTACTTTACTTTTATGTTCTTCTGATCACAGTCTCTACTTAGAGAGTTCCTCCTACAGCCCTTGGCAACTATTATCCTTACACACACACACACACACACACACACACACACACACACACACACACACACTTTCTCCCTAACAAAATCTGCTGTCAATTGTAAAAATGACTTAATAAACATATTCTAGTGTAGGCAAGTGACCAGAGCCTCTTATTATTCAGGCAGTGCTCAATAAGTATTTATTGAATGACTATTGAACGATAAGGCATTGCCTCTCCCAAAAGTATCTGATTGATGTTCTAGCACCAAAAGTTCTAGGATTTAGCAGATGATGAGTATAAAACCTTCACAATGGTCCTTGCATAACTGAATAACTTCAGAGTTATGTTGTACAGTTTGCAGGGCTCATATCAATTGCCTATGCTCAAATTGTTTGTATTTGGGGAGGAGGGGCATTGATATTATTACAGAAATTAAAACAAAGATTAACATGCCCTTTGAATGGGGGTGGAAGAAAGGGAGGCAGTTTGGGGGCAGGGTGGAAAGAGTGAGGAAAGAATTCTACACAGTGGAAGTTCAACACCACGGCATTCCAGGAAAACGAAGAGTCAGCTCAGCAGGGAACATCTATCTGCCAGAAGCTTCCAAAAGGAGAATCATTCTTCCAATGAGAAAATGGTGATGAAGGATCATCTTAGGAAAAAAAAATGAATTCTTACAGTGCCGACATCAGACTTATTTTTAAAATATCCCCTCAACATTTGTCTGTGTGGCGAGGAAAGAGTAGCAGGAATGCAGTTCCTCAAAATTAAAAGCATATTGGAAAAATAGTTTCATCAAGCTTGTGCCTAATTTAAAATACAGAATTTTTTTTTTATTGAAATGTATGAAGCTGCCATCTATTTTTATAAGCCAAAGATGGTCAAAGAAAGGCAATTTTATATGGTTCGACCTAAAAAAAAAGTCATCTGATTAATATGTGGCTGTAAATCAGTGATTTGGTTATAAAGTATTTTTCTTATGGTTACACAGCTGGCAAATGGAAAGTTTTCTGACTGGTGAAATCTCCTTTCGTTAGACCATACATGCCTTCCCTAGAGCATCCATTTATTTAGAAAGTACATTTGAACATTAACCATGTGCCATGCATGGTGCTAAAGGTCATTTTTCAATATGGAGGAATCGCCTGTTATTTCTTGCTCAACTTTTGATCCCCAAGAGCAATCAACTGGGAAGCCCTGTGTTTGTTCAGTGTAAGTCAGGTCAAAATTGTAGTGGGGCCAGGTGGTGATAAGAAACAACAAGGAGTAGTCATAGATAAAATTGATGTCTTTTTTCAAGGAAATGAAGGTGCACCTTAGATATGAGGACAAGCCGAGAAAGGGGGCCGGTCTGGGTAGGAGCACCGACTCTGCCATAAAAATGCTTGTCACGAGGCGGCAAAGCCAGGGTGAAAGCAGTCCTTTCTAGGACAGTGGATGTGGGCCTGGCACCAGCAGCACCAGCAGCATCAGCATCACCCAGGCGTCTATTAGAAATGCACGTTCAGAAATGACCCACCCCGATCTGCTGAATCAGAAACTTCCAGATCTTCCAGCAATCTGAGTTTTAATAAGCCCTCCAGGAGATTTGCTGACACTAAAGTTTGAGAAACACCATTTTCGAGAAAATGCGAGATCATGCCAAGGGTTAAAAAGATGAAGGGAGGAGTGCAGGAACCCAAAAGGGAGCAAAAGAATCCAGGCAGTCCAGTCAGAAACATGAACCCTGCTGAATTTCCCATTTTCATATGAAAATATGAAGTCCTCTGTCGGTGGGCATCAAGTCAGTGAAAAATAAAAATACAAATGAAAGCAAAAACTAACATTTATGGAGGGCTCATCATGTCCCAGGTTATTGCCTAAGTACTTTACATAGGTTTTCTACATTTACTCCACAAACAACCTTATGAGGCAGTTATTTAACAGATAAATAAACCTGTAAGAAATTAAATAACTGATGGGTTAAATAACTTCGCATTTTCTATGGATCTAGCAAGTCATGGAACTGATTCAGGTGAGGCAGACTCAGCTATCAGCTGTATTTCGCAGGACCTTCTAATGCACCATAGCTCTCCATCCCGCTATGCAAACAAGCCCATTCTCCATACACTTTTCAATCAAAATGCTGCAGCTCTCCGTAACAAGGTGAAAGAAGTGAAGAAAGTATATTCTCTTTGCTGAATTTCCATCCCGACCAGACCCTTGAGTTTCCGGGGAAAGCATCTATCAGAGAACAAAGGATGTAGCGCCACCTCGTGGGTAGCTGTCTCCGTTGATTTCAAAAGGCCTCTCGGTGCGAAGAGCAGCGTGGAAATAGAAGATGCTCCTGACAAATCGCTACAAAGCCCGCAAAGCCAGCTACCAGCTGAGACTCAGTTCAAGAAGCCAGCTCAGCTGTATTCCTCTTTGGTCATGACCTTATCCTGTGAGCTGTCTGAGCAACAGCCCATTTTGAAGGAACACGAGAAATGACTTGCCCAGCTAGGAATCCTGTTATTCTCCTGATGTCTGCGCTGCTTTCTGCATCTGCAGAGGCTGAGAATGCCATCTGATTTCTCTGGGACTTGCTGGTTGGAATAGCAAAAAAGAATCATGTTCACAAATAGGAAATGCTAATTCTGCTTAACTACAACAAACCCCTATTAGGCTTTTGATTGGATAAGACACCCCTTTCATTCTCTGGACGCCCTTCGGAGAAAATGAGCACGAGAGGGCAGGTGAAGAAATGGGCCGCAAGACAGTGAAGCAGTTTGCCTTAGTTCATTTAGTGACAGGAAGGTCAAATGACAGATTTTACCAGGTTTAATCTGACTCCAGATCCAGATCCATCAAGAAAGAGAACCATCATCTCTGTCATGTGCTCCAGAGGTTGTTCAGATTGTTCAGGGAAAATTTCAACTTCCTGTGATTCTATGATCCGTTGTCCCAAAGAATAAAATCTCAATCTGCTTTCCGAAGCCACCCCCAGCATTTGTTCTATAGCAAAGAGGTTCTACCTTTATTCAAGCTTAGACTCTGGATTAAACAAAACAAATGACTGACTCTAGAGCTTTCTATGCTGTTTAGATCAGAGGTCCCCAATTTTTTTTTTTTTTTCTTTTTTTTGGCACCACGGCCTGGTGCTCCTATGAGAATCTAATGCCTGGTGATCTGAGGTAGAGCTGAAGCAGTGATGGGGAGTGGCAACAAATACAGATGAAGCTTCTCACCGCACCCGCCACTCACTCCTGCTGTGTGGCCACGTTCCTAACAGGCCACAGACTGGTACTGGTCTACATCCCAAGCTTTGGGAATCCTTGCTTTAGTTGATGCATTTCCAAAGGAGGGGTGTGGTCCACTCTCTTTCCTCAGGTATTTGACAAATGACCCTTTCTCTTTTTTTTTTTTTTAATTTTATTTTTGAAAAGCACCCAGTAGGACTGACAATTGGTGAGACACACAATGAAGAACCCCGACCTAAAGTGCTCATCACAAAGCCTTCTCTCTTAGTGCACATCTTAAAATGATGGACTCAAATAGGCCATCTGTCAGCATGGTAACTCAGTAACCAGTATTTAAGATATTCAAACCTTCTAAAAATATTATGTCTTTGGGAAAAGTGAAATATCTATTGTAATTTTCCAGTATAATTACACGTAGTTCCTTCTTAATGTCCAGCTCCACCACTCCAGGGAAATGAGATCACTTTCAAGCCTCTGTGGACAAGACAGAATGATCTCTTACTCCATCTCCTCAGCACACCTCTCTAAGTCTGAGTGTACAGCGCTATGCCCCCTCTAGAGTACTGGAGTCCCCTCTTGCCTATCAGACCTGATTCTTCCCTTCAGCAATTAAGGATGTATTTGGGGCCTGGCAGGCAGAGGCTCTGGGAGTTCTAGGAGACTTAAGACACAGTATCTGTTCCCACGAAGCCTAGATTCTTTTCTCTGAGATTGTTCTTATCTGCTCAGCTACTGTCTTTATTCTCTGACTCTAAGGATTAAGATCATCAGTAGGGTTCTCCTGCCCCCTAAGGAGCATCCAAGAGACCCTGCTTTGCTCTGCTCTGCTCTGCTCTGGATTTTCAGTTTTTTTCACCCTGTTTTTTGCTGACCAGGGCTGAGGCCACTGCTGGAGCTGTGCTTGGTGATTTTTGCTATTTTCCGTTTTATCTCCATGGCAGGGCTGCTCTCTCCTAGAATGGTAAAGATTGCCTCTATCTTTCGACTGTTTTGCAAAACTAGACATCAGAGACAGAATGGCAGACGGAGAACCTAGTCACCATCATGCTATCAATGTTCTTTCTCTTCAGTTCTAGAATGCCAGGAAACAAAGGAGCTGTCGCCCAACCCTCCTTACAGGCTCCAAGAGCAGAGGCAGCCTAACTGCATGCAGCCTTAGACAGTGCTCTCTCAGCTCTTCCACGCCCAGCTCTGCTGGCCACCAGCAGACTTGGAAGTCCTACTCTGCAGAACCCCTTCAATAACAAGAGTTTTTGCTTATCCTTGCAGCTCTCCCCACCCAGGCAAGATTTCCTTTTATCACTTGAATTAGACAAAAATGTACCTCTTTTAAAGTCACACCCCAGAGAGAAGTAAGGAAATGCTATTCTTCCCTTCCTCCTTTCTGAGCTGCATTGTCTGCTTTCCCTGGGCTCAGAAGTTTATGTTGTTAATGCGATTGTGGGCTCGCCCAGGAAGAGAACTGCCATTTATAACCTCACTTCCAGGAGGAATGGCAATGCCTAGAGCACAGATTCGGGCACCAGGGAAAGCACACCTATTCAGCGATTGAAGTAGTAAGTCCAAGGTCACCCTACCTTCTGATATACAAACTTTCAAAGTGAAAGTTTATGAGTTGAGAACTTCTTTTATTTAGACGTTGACTGATGATCTTCTAAACCCATAGAAAATAAAAGATTAAGGGCTGCCTGAAAGTAAACCTTGTTATCCAAGACTTCAAATGTGTCATGTGGGAAGGAGAGGCAAACTACAGTTCCCAGGTGGCCAGAGAGCCTCTCACCAGAGAGCACAGAACCTGATCACTTGTATCCTGAGTAACTACCAGCTCCCATCTTGCCCATTATAAGGCTTGGTCCTACCTTTCTATGTCAGGATAATAGGAAGTACCAGCTTCATACCTTGCTTGTAAAGGGCGCTGATTCCCATCTTAGATCTTCATCTGGAAGAGAGAAAAAACAAGTTTTAAGCTAAATGTCAAGGGAAAATTAGATACTTAAACCTCAGTTTCTTTTCTTCTTGCCACATAATTTATATGTGAACAGAGATAAAATACTCTTCAATGAGTGCCCTGCCAGGTCCCTTCCTACTGGCCTTCCAAGCCCCTGTATCTTACCACTCCATGCCAGCTATGCTCGTCCTCTTTTAGATCCTTCCTGGTACCATGCTATCCTTCCTCAATATCTTTGAATTCCTCTGCCCGGAATTCACTTTTTTCCTTCGCCCAGTGAATGCTTACTGTAGAGCCGGTGCTCATCTCAAATGTCACCTGCTCCAGGATTCCTTACCCAACCCCTGACCTCAATTAGACCCCCTACCCCCACCACTGCCATTTACTTTCATGGTCCTCTAGACTTCCAAGTACTTTTTGTAATGAAAAGTAATTTGTTAGATAATTGGTTCATTTGGGCCTGCCTCCTCCACCCCAAGAGCAGAAAGAATTGCTGAAATTATGAAAAGAAAGAAGGAAGAAACATCAACGCTTTAAAACAAATTTTAAAGTAACTTCCTATAGGTCACAACTTCTGGAAAAATGTGATATTGCATAGGATTAAGGACAAAACTCTAGAGTCACACTGCCTGAATTGTCACCTCAGCTCTGCCACTTACCAATGGATGTCACTTGGGTAAATTTTCATGGCCTCTCTCTTCAGAGTCCTTCTTTGCAAAAATGAACTATTTGCACTTTATAAACTCCAAGCTATGCTATTTGTTTTGTTTGTTTTTCTAAGCTTTCAACCAGCCAGTAGGCTACCTGAACATATGTATCTTTCTTTACTGAGCCAGACAGTGGTACTTGATTGAGAGTTATGGCATTTTATTTCTTTCCTTTACAATGAATGTAGGTGAGCACTAAGTTTTCAATGACCATTCAACGTTCTGCATAAAGCCAACGTCTATGGATTGAGAGCTTTAAAACTGTTTTGGAATATAATTATAATTCTTATCGCCAAACCAGAATGATCTTTTGATCTTCATAGGGTGGAGATTATAAATTTTTTTGCAAAAAAAAAAAAAAAATGGAGGGGGAAGTTGTCTCATCCATTTTTGTCTTCCCTGATGTTCTTTTTCTCCCCAAACTCAAGAACTTAGACCACTTACTCATCATTCTCAATGAGATAGTTTCCAAAATATTCATATGATATGAGAATATTTTGTGTATGAGAGAAATATATGAGAAATATATATGCACACATAGATACACCTACACAAATGTGCACACACACACACGCACACATACACATATGCTTGTGTAATCTCACCTTTCTCTGCCCTTAACTTTATTTACAAGAAAGCAACATCAATCCTTTGAGAGCATTACTCAAGATAATTATAATCAGAAGGATCCAAATTCTGGCATTGCAATTACTCAAGCTTTTAGATTTCTTCCTAATCTTTAAGACTCAGTTATTTTCATGACCAGCCACATGTACCCCCAAATACACAGCGTGAAGTAAAAAGAGAGAGCATAAGTGAAGCTTGCATTATTATAATTTTCTAATTGGTTGTATCCTTGTACAACCCAATGTAGGAAGTCAGCTCCACAATGCCGAATGTCATTCTTACCACCTATTACTGGCCTATCCTATGCTTACAAAACATATGGATATTCATGAATATATAGAATGAAAAGCAACAGGCTGTGTAATTAGATCACTAAGCAGGGACTTAGAATCGAGGTTGTTTCTTGGTGTCCTGTCCAGCAGTTTTAAATAGTATTGACGAGAGCATGATACCATCTCATCTTCCCTGCGGCTGCAAAGAATAAATTGGCCACATCACAATCCAGAATGACCCATAGTCTCAACATCTTCAGTCTCTCAGTTTCACTAGCCTGCATCCCTCCATGCTTGATGCACATCTTTCTAGCTGCTCTTGGTAGTTCAAATATAAAGGCAGGAACGAAGACTGGGCATGTATTTGCTAATCAAAATTTGCTGAAGTCCAAGTTTGGCCCCTGACTCATTTGCCTTCTCCAATGAATAATTCTAACTGATACTACTAGAAAATAGCAATTGCTTGTATTTGTTTCTATTTACCTAAAACCTATAGATAAATAGCTTTTAAATGATTTTGCTTACATTTTATTCTCACATTCATGAGACAGTTTATTACCTGATATCTACAAAGTGACTCCATTTACTATTATTATAACCATGCCATTCTTCCAAAGCTTTGCTCTTGAATATTATGACAAAATAGCAAGAACATAATTTTAACACACATAAAAATTATTACCATGCAGCTGTGCAAGTATTTCTTTCCTGTACTGAAGTCCACAATCTATTCTATTTGTGCATACTACACAAAAAGAGCAATAAGTTAACACCATTTGATTTTTTCCTTTTCCTGAAATCTTTTTGCGAGGTAGTAAAAGGCCTCAAAACCCTAAACTTCATGCCAAATATCTGCAACAGTCCTTCTGCAGAAACTTGAATAAAATAATTAAGAAGCTGCTTAAGCAACCATTTGCCACAAGCCAGATTGAGGGATTTGAAATATGTACAAATATTTTTAAATAACCCCCCAAAGGGGAAATTTGTACTAATAAGCGAGGACTGCTGCAGCTCCTGCAGCCGGCTCTGCATCCTGGGAGTACATATGAGTAAATATAAACAGGTTCCAACATTTTTCATCTTCCCTAAGGTATCCAAAAGAAATCCTCTGATTTTTAACTGCTACGAATCTGGGGCAGTGCTTTTTCTAATAAGATTTCATAATCTTCACAGCACAATGCTCTCTATGTTAGAGCAATCCCATGACTCATAATTCCCCAGCAGTTAGCGTGCCAGGGCAAACTTCTGAGTTTCAGATAACATTACGGCTGTGGTTTATGCCCTGATTGATAACATAGTCAATGGAGGCAACCTGTCCCAGAGAAAGGATCCAAAAAGCTTTGCATAGTGTTCACGATACAGATAACCTCCTGGCCGACATCTGTGGAGGAAAACCTTTGATGGATGAAAGAAGCTATAAGATCCTGTGCACCCAGATAGCCCTGGAGAATTTCTCGTCTATCACTCTTTAGACAATAATAGCACTTCAGTCATTTTATCTGGTCACGAACACTTAACTGGTTTTTTTAACAATATGTTTTGCAGAGAGTATTTGATAAATATAATGAAATCATTTCATGCTAGATCCCAGAAGACAGATCAGGGACATGCTGTTAAAAAAAAACAATATTTCTTTGTTTTGCATCACATTAGGCCCTGTACTATTCCTAGAGCCTGAGTCAAACTGAAATGTTTAAGTGCCTGCCTGGCCAACTCATCCTCTGATTCCCTGCTGCTCAAAGTGTGGTTCTTGTTAGAAATTCAGAATCTCAGGTCCCACCCCAGACTTACTGAAGCAGCATCTGAATGTTAACCAGATCTCCAGGTGTTCCTATGCACATTCAAATTTGAGAAGCACTTCTCTTGCCATCTTAAACCAAGATGCAACGCCAGGCTGAAGCCCGTAAGCAACAGGAGGGAAAGGGATGTGGCCACCAGGTAAGAGTCTCTTTCACATCTCTTCTCCCTGGCCTCCTTTCCACGAGAGTTCGGCATTGACCGGCAGTCTCCGCCTGAAAGTGAAACAGCTCCAGCGGGTCATGGATTATTTGTGAACTAGTAAACACACAGGGGGGTCGTGCAATAAAAGGAACAGAAGGCACTTCCTGAGAGCTTGGGGAAAGAATTAATCACGACTTTGAGAGCCTCTTAACGGTTAATGCTGAAAATCCTTAAATTGACCCGGAGCGGCTGGATGACTGTGGTGTGTAGAGCAGGATGTTAGATACTGAAGCTTATCAGCTGCTCGGTGCAACTTACCTGTACTCATACCTTTCATCTAACATGATTTAATCCATTCCTAATTGTCTTCACTCGTCTCTTAGATAATATCACAACTAAAAATTAGTTATTACACACAAAAGCTAATATAGCATATTTAAAGCAAAGAGAAACCAAAAATGAGAAGAAAAAATAAAATATTGTTCGGATTTTGATACACTTGTGAAGTTTCTGGTTATAGAGAATGAGAGATCAGTTACCATGCGTATCCTCTTTAGAGATTAATTACAACTTTGAGAGCCTCTTAATTGATTGAACTGAGCAGCTAAGTTTCTGGGCTGCCAAAGAGACTTCCTTAGAGTTGAGACAACTTTAAAAGATTCATAACTAATGTTATTAATGCGGCCTTTCTGCCTCACCTGAAAACCAAGGTGGAGTGCCATGTGAAGAATGCTAGAGATCAAATTGCCAGCACTATGCGGCAGTGTGCCTCTGGAAAGCCCTCCAAAAGAGAGAACCCTTCGCTGAGAGAGGAATCTTGAACCTGCAAGTGTCAGGTTTCTGGAACAGAAACGATAGGATTTTTCTGTTTTGGGCTAAAGGAATCATTCAACTTGACTTTTCTTGTAATAGCAAAAGAACCCAAAATACCAGCTTTTATGTTTCATAGGAAGTAAAAAATAATAGAATTGAATTATTTTATTTTCAAAGTCCTTGGGTCAATCAAGAACAGCTCTGGGGTCCTCTCACTACTTTGTATTCTCCTGGGCCAGCTGACGGCTGCGCTGGATACAGCACAGTGCTTCTGTAAATAGATAGAAATGTCTAACATGAATGATAGGGCTCAAATCTTTTCAAAGCTATTATACTAACATACAAAAGATCCTCTAGCCAAACTTAGGTCATAGGGCCACAAGCAAAGACCCCAAAGAAAATGTTTGTTGTTGTTTTGTCTTTCCCTCAAGCATCGTCGGACTTGATGAAATTGAGTAACAGCATCTAAGATATATCTAGATGGCGTTCACACTTAATTAAGAAGGAGATATGTCAACACTCTCTCCTTAGCACCACCAGAAGAAATTCAAATTTTACAGAAAAATAGAGAGAGGCAAATAATAAATAAAAGATCCAAGCCTTCTTACAGCGTCATTTCCTGTAGTAATATCACTGTGAAAAGTTTCATTTCCTCTTCCTAAAATGCAACTACTGTCTCTATACTCTCGAGTCCTGGTC
Source organism: Cynopterus sphinx (assembly GCA_030015415.1). Lineage (NCBI taxonomy): Eukaryota > Metazoa > Chordata > Mammalia > Chiroptera > Pteropodidae > Cynopterus > Cynopterus sphinx. The sequence goes on along the minus strand of CM057386.1, from coordinate 78,980,458 downwards.
ACCATTCAGAACCTAATGTAAGTCCTTCCTCCTCCCTGAAGCCTACCTTGCATACTGCCCAGAAGTGAATATTTTTTTACCTCATATTTGGACAGCAGGAATCTTGACTAGACATGCATCATATCATACCTTGAGCGACTGTTAGTCATGTTCATGGCTCGCCTGCCTATTGTGAGTGTGGTCTCTGAAGAGCAGGAGCTGCACCTTGATAGTGGAACAAGAATGTGTGCCTTGTATGGAAATCATGGGCTCTGAAGTCAGCCATATCTAGGTTCAAATCTCAGTGCCTCCCCTTCGTAGCCGTAGAATCTTCCTTGCAGCTCTCTGAAACTGCTTAATATTATGTCTGTGATTCTCATGGAAGCACCCCAGGTTATCAGCATGATAATATGTAAGTGCCAAATAGTTTTAATTCAAGGCATGAGCAGCTAACGTGCTGTCAGGAAAGTACAGTCCAAGGGTGGTCGGTTCCCATTCTAAGCCCGAGGCCCACAGCCCAGAAGTGGCTACGACATTTGCTTCTCCTCTCAATGTTTGTATCTGTGGCAGACCTTTTGCTAGCTTACATACTAATCTTGTATCATTAGCCACCAAAAGAACCTGTTAAGCATACACTTATAGGCTTAGGTGAGTTTGCCACATTTTATCTATAAACAGAGATAAGAACATTTGCCTTTCAGAGTGATTGCGTGGATGCAAACTGAGATAATAAATTTAAACAATTAACAGCTCGTTCAATTCCTAGAGTTCATTCACTCTCTGCTAGATGACATGTTATACTTTCAGATCTGTCCCCCAGTCTCCTTATCCCTCCTACTCTCAACTGATAAACTCGCTTCCTTGTCCACTGAGAAAGCAGAAGCAGCACAAACCAACTTCTGTTCACACAACCACTGCATCTCACCTCGTGCATCTGGGCACCTGGAATCTGGTTTCCAGCGTTACTTTGGTGATGAGTCCATACTCTCAACTAATGCCAGCCCCTCCACAGATTCTCTAGATCCCATCACCCTCATCTACACAAGTGCAGCACTGAAACCACTGCCCGCCCTCTCTCCTTGATGATCAGTCTTTTTCTTCACTACAGGATCAGGATTGCCAGAATTTCTCATGCTATACCTTTAATTCCAGTGAATAATAAGAAAAACCCTCACTGGATCCCACATCCAACTTCAGCTACAGCTCCATTTTCCTGCTCTCATTTACAGCAAAAATACTAAAAAGAATTATCTACACTGCTTGTCTCTAACAGCTTACCCCCTCATCTTGAGGCCAATTAGGCTTTTATTACTAGCACTCTGCCAAACAGCTCTCCTCAAGGTCTTCTATGGTGCCCTCAGCGCTAAATAGTCAATTCTCAGATATGACTGTTATGAAGAACACATGATACAGTTGATTACTTGCCATTTCTTTTTGTTCAGCTTTATTGAAGCATAATTGACAAGTAAAACTTGTATATATTCAAAGTGTACAAGGTGATGTTTTGAGATGTGTGTGTGTGTGTTTATATATGTATATACACACCTTATTAAATGATTACCACGATCAAGCTAATTAATGTATTTATTGCTTCACACGGTTAACTTTTTTAAAGATCTACTCTTTTAGCACATTTCTAATATACAATTCAACATTAATAACTAGAGCCACCATGATGTACATTAGATCTCTGCAAGTCATTCATCCCATGTAACTAAAACTTTGTACCCTTTGACCAACAGTTCTCCATTTCCCCATCACCCAACGCTCAACCCCCTGCTCCTGGATCTCCCGGTAACCATCATTCTACTCCCTCCTTCTAAGGTCTCAGTTTCACTTGCTCTTTCTTGAGATGCTTTATTCATTTGGCTTCAGGGTCACCACACATTTAAGACTGTCCTTCTACCTCACTGGCCACTTCTTCTCCAGACCCTTGGGTGATTCTTTCTCATCCCTCTGACCTTCACCTGTTAGAGTGGCCCAGATTCAGGCCTCACACTCTCCCCTATCTTCACTCCCTCCCAAGGTGATCCCATCCTATCTTCTTTCTTCAAACAGACTTTGATGTGCTGATAAGCCTCCCTAATTTATATCTCCAGCCAGAACTTCATTCTTGAATCCAGGCACATTTCTTCCATCTGCCTTGACATCTCTCAGATGCCTAGTCAGTATCTCAAATTTAACATGCATAAAAGTCAAACTCCTCATCATCCTCTAATTGTTATGTCAGTATGTAGCAACTCTATCTTCCCAGTTGCACAAACCTAAAGACCTTGGAGTCATCCTTGAGATTTCTCTTTCTCTCACATGTGATATGTAATCCATCAGCAAGTCCTACTGGCTTTTCCTTCAGAATCCTGCTTCTCTTGATCTTGATGCCTATCTCCTCTTATCCTCGACTCTAGCCTCTGTTATTGTAAAGCCTTCCAACTGGTTTCTATGCTTTCTCCCTGGCCTATACAGAATCATTTATCTACACAGGAGGCAAAGCAATCCCATTAAAAACTAAATTTGACCTTGTCATGGTTCTGTTCAGAAGCCAAAATCCCATCAGTGATCCATGAGGCCCTATAATCTGACCCTACTATTGCTTCACCCAGTTTCTCTGACCTTGTCTCTCCTTCTTCACCTCTCTCCAATTTCACTGGCCCTCTTTCTGTTATGACAAGCCAAGCACACTCTTCCTGCAGTACTAGCTCTTTCCTCTGCCTGAAAATGTCTTCTCTGAGATTTCTCCGTGGTTTCCTTTCTCAATTTGTCAATGACAGCCATTTTACACATAACCAGGGAAGCCTGCAATAATTCTCCTACATTAAAACATCGCTCTTTTTCATCCATTTTCCCCTCTTTCTCCAAATGTGCCTATGTCATTATCTGACATAGGATGTACTTACTCACTTACTATTTCTGTTTTTCTTCATTAGAATGTGAGCCTTATGTAGTTTCTCTTCCATATATGCCCTGAGGTTCGAAGTATTCCTGGTACACAACAGGTGCTCAATAAGTGTTTATCAAATGAATAAATAGCAACTACTCCATAACTTTCATTGTTGCCATCATTATCATCACCGCTGTCTTTCAAAGCCACACTCAAGACCTTCCCCAGGCAAAGTCTGGGGCTATTCATTGCTGATGGCAAACAAGTCATGAATGCACAGTGATAAACACAAAACTCTGCTTCCTTCTAAGTGTCCATAGATTTATAACTACATGATTTACACAAAAGTCAGTCCAGTAAGTTTTCTAGCAATGAAAGACCTCCTTCTGCCCATTTAACAGTTATTGAGAATGATAATGATTATAATTTTTAAGGCAAATAGAGTACAGTACTACACACTGAACAGCACAGGGGGGATGGGTTTCTTGTCCTTTAGATAATATGCAATAATTACTCTGGCCTACAACTGGTGAAACTAAAATTTCTAGTCTTAAAATATCATTGTCTAGTGTGATGGCATCTTTTTTAAATTATTCTGCATGCAAAAAATATATAATGTATTAAAAATAGTTAATACCCTCTCTGTTCTAGATCTCATTTGACTGTTTTCTGCCAGACAGGCCCAATATGAGAGATAATGCAAACTTTTCACCATTGATCATCAATTATTTTATTCAGGATTTATTGAGCTATAACCCCTTTGTAGCCATAGTATGTCTTCCTCCACATTTGCTTTATTTTCATAAAGTCTTATTAATAAATTCTGTATGATCCTAAATAACTATAAAGATTAAGCACATAATAATTGTAAATTGAAAATCTACATATCGTATTAGCTCAATTACTCATTTTGTGAATAATTCAAATCCCCAAAGAAACTCATATTTCATTGCTATGTTATTTATTCTGCAATTGTAAATACAGCAATAGTTTATTCATATGGGCTTCATCAATTTGGAATGTGAAGAAATTCAGACAAGGTAAAAGTTAAAGGTTATCTTTGATTAGGATGTCCTTTTTAATAGGTTCAATAATTTTGCAACCAAATATAAAGGAGGAAAAAAACCTTGAGAATAGATTATTTGGCAGAACTCATGGAAATATTAAGAACAAGGTTTTTGTTTGTTTTGTTTTTAAGGTAAAGGTACTTAAATATTCTTTCAGTTATTTTAGTATTATTTAGTAAAGTATCCCACCTAATACCAGGATTGTTTCAACACTGACTCAATGGTTCCCTCAACTCTTTGATTTTATTATTTCAGTCTGTAAATACTTCCACTCGGTATTAACCTTATAGCATACACTGAGTTATAACTATTATATTAATTGTAGTAGTACAGCAATGCATCACTCAATGATGAGGATACATTCTCAGAAAGGTGTTCTTGGATGACTCCAGTGTTGTGTGAACATTATAGAGTGTACTTACACAAACCTGGATGGCATCGACCACTACACATCTAGGCTGGATGGTATAGCTTAGTGTTTCTAGGCTACAAATCTGTGTAGTATGTTACTGTATTACATACTGCAGACCCATAACATGATAATAAATATTTGCATATCTAAACAGTAAAACTATAATATGACAGATTAAAAAAATGGTACACCTGTGTAGTGCATTTACCATGAATGGAGCCTGCAGGACTTAAAGTTTCTCTGGGTGACCCAGTGAGTGAGTAGTGAGTGAATGTGAAGGCCAAGGACATTACTGTACATTACTGTAGACTTTATACACACTGCCATCCCCTTGCTTCCGTCCTACAGGGTCAGAAGTGAAACACAGGAGCTATCAATGTTGCTCCGTGAATAGGAATGTGAGCTGGACTGATGGGAAATATTGAGGAGAAACTGGCTGGGTGAGGCGTAGGTCACCATAACAGTGACCATCAAGAGAAAGTGAGAGGTGGCCTGAGGGTCAATAAGAATAAAATATCAAGATGGAGATATGAAGGTACATAGTGATTTGTCATGGCAGTGTGGTTTTGGCTATTGCATATTGGAGCAGTGGTCAGATTAATGAACTTTGTGGTATTCATTTAAAAAGAAGGTGTGTAACATGAAGAATGTAGCACTGACTACTCAATATTTTGACTTTGGAAATTTGTTTTTAGTTCCTTTGACCCTATCTGGCACAAAGGGCTCTCTCTGGCATTAAATTGATGAGAGAAATAAAATTTATATACACTTTTCATCATTAAAATCTGAAAATATTGTCAATGTACAGGAACAGGCTGGCTCCACACTACCATAGAAAGCTCTTACTCCCTGGCAGTGGAAGTTAGTACTTGTTAAGGTAGCTCTTGTGAACCTATGTCCTTATGCAGGGTCTTAGGTCCTCAACCAAGAATGTGCAGCAGTGTACTCTAAAGACCATCAAGCTAGATGTGGGAGGGCAGTAATAGCATCCCCTGAATACATAGCACTGAGCAGACAGGCTACTCTGTGCCAAAACATGTCAGTGGCTGACTGACTGCGATGTATTCTAGCACTCAAAATTGAGGCACTATGAGTGAGAGGGAATCTATTGGCAAGTCCCAGATATTGCTCCCATCAGAGAGAAAAAAAAAATCCTCCTAAACCACTTATCCCTCCATTTCTTGTAGAAATTCAGCTCCATTACAACCTTATGAAACCACGTCCTATTTGAGGTCCATTCTTGACCGAAACATCATTATGAGGTGTATGACTAGAATTTAAAAGTACTAAACTGAATTACCATTAAGATAAATCCTGTAATTCAGCATGTTTGCTATTTTAGACTTGCCATTTCTCATCTAATCTGTTAGTAATGTTTTAGTACATAAGAATGCACAGGAGACATTTTAAAGATCACTAACATTTTTTGAATGAGACAATTTAAGTGTAAAATTTTGTTTTCAGCTTTTAGTAAGCATATTTTAGTAAATTTGCTTTGTTATCTTTGTGACGTCAAATTGTTTGCTCAGTTAATTCTGTTAGTGCAAAATTAACTATATGCTCTACTTACTGAAAATATCAGTATAAAAATACTCTGTTCTATATAGTCCATATTCTATATTCTATTCTATTTTAAATATTCCATATTTAACTGTAAGAATCATTAGCATTCTATGTGATATCAATAGTTAGTGTGAATTCAACAAAGACAGATTTTCAAAACTGATAACTCACCTGGAAGACATTGCTTTAACCTTCCTGTGCTAAAAAAATTGCAAAACATTTTTTCTTATTGTCACTGAATATTTATAAATTCACTATTTATTGGCTTACTTGTTGTTTTCATTACTTGAAATGCCTGAAGGAGCCATCATACCCACAGATCAAATATTTTAGGCTCAAATCATATGAATTAAAACTATCTCAGCAGGCACAATGTTGGTAAGTGGGCGGGGGTGGGGGGGACTGTATTTTGTACCTGATGGTCAACAAACTAGCAGTTTGTTTTTCCAGAAGGGAAGGGAATTTCAGTGACAGGGGTCATCTGAAAACTTCTGTGTCTGCTTTCTTCAGATTCAAAAATTGCCTTGTATGTTCTCTCAGAGCCTCAAGGCTTGAAAGTCATCCAAAAGCTAGGAACCAATCTAAAGTAGATTGGCTTATACCCAAATTTAATGAAACTTCCTTAGAGAAAACTGATTTCCCTCATTATCCTTTATGTAGATAATATGTGGAATTAATTCTCCTTCACTAAGTTATCATTACATTGAGCAGACAAACACAGATATAATGTTATTAAAAGTAATGGAACGAGTTCATCCACTGTTAACTTTAATGGTTTATCTCCTCTCAAGTGTCCCAGAGAAATGTCTCTGTCTTACTGTTTTAGCAGATAAAAGGTCAGAGCTAAGGTTACAAAATTTCATGCTCACTAGAGAAGGATATGCTCTCTTTCAGGCCTTACTCTCTTGGAGTTTTGAATGAAACTAGGAGGACCAGACATAATTGTTTTAAAGACTTCTTTCCAACTACAATGGTAACAGATACAGGTATATATGTACTTCACATGTTTATTTTGCACAGTAACTGCAAAATACAATTCTTTTTTTACAATAAAATTATAAAGATAGCACATGAGATATTTAATTTTAACGTTCCTTTCTGGGTATTAAAAATAGTATTTCTTTTTTAATATTCAACAATCATACTTACATATTAATATTCAGAGTGAATAAAAACCGGGCAAGTAATACCTTATATTTTAATCATCAATCTTGTTGTTCATTTTGCCAAAGTAAAACCTAATCAACCTTAGTAAAAAGCTTTTACTAAGCATCTCTCAGCTACATAAAAAAAAATTATAGAACTATAAGTACAATATAAAGAATATACACATACATACTCACATATATTCATATATACACACTTGCACATATATATAATATAAAATGTATATTAAATGCATATATGTAAAATATGTAACAGACCATCACAGAGGTATGTGCTTACCCTATTTTATTTTCGTTCATTCAACAAGCATTTGTTGAACTTCAACTATGCATTACACACTGTATTAGTATTGAGAATACAAAGAAAAACAATACAGGTTTTGTGCTCTTAAGAAGTTCATGACTGAAGAGGGAAGAAGGCAGACAAATAAATATCAATAACTATGATTACATGAGAATAGCTCAACACAAAAAGAAGTTGTTATCATAAAAAAAAAAAACAAGGAGAAAAACAAGACTGGACAAAATATAATAACAAGAACAAAATTTACCTTCCATTCTAAAAGAACTAAAATATCAGACAAAATATGTAAAACCACAGTTGTCAACACATTGAAAATGAATGAAAGTGATCTTCAAGAAACATAAAACAAATCAAGGGAGCCCTATGTTTGTCCTAGTTTACTACCTATGAAAAGTCTTCACCTTATGACACAGGGAGGGGAAATCCAGGCAAAGCCCAGTGAACTTCTTAAGTTGCAGAGACAGATATAGGAGTCCAGGGAAACCAAGATGCTTGGTGTTTGTGGGACACAACACTGAAGAGGAGAGAAATACACAAAAAAAGAATTGCAAAGGTTAGCGGATGGTTGCTACTGAGTATTCAGTTAAGTACTAAGCAGTACATTCATGGGAGAAAACAACCTGAGGCAGGAAAAGAATTACCCAGAAAGATTAAAGGTAACAGTACCCAAGGACCATACAAGGCCAGGGATGATGCCTATTCCCAATAAACTAAATGGAAAACCAAATAATGCATTAGTACTATTTGAAAAACTGAGAAGAATAGTGCCTCAAAAGTCAAGATAAGTAAACTCTTTTCAAGTCCCACATATCAGACCTTAAAAGAAGATCTAAAAGGATTGAACTATTACCAATTACTTTAACCATCTTTCAGGACAAAGCTCAAGAACAATTTTTATAAATATAACAATACTCAGCAAAAACAATGCCTGTAATTCATTAAAAAATTATCAAGTATGCAAAGAAAGAAGGAGGAAATATAATCTATAATGAAAAGAAAAATGAAAACTAACCCATATAACATACAGATGGCATTAAAAAAGTCATATCTGGATTTTATGTATTCAAGAGGCTAGAGAAAGATTAAACATTTAAATCAAAGATATAAAAAAGTCTCAATTTGAATTTCTAAAAGTAAGAATTACAATATCTTCTTTGTAAAATATACTTTCTAGAAATATGACAGATGACATTTTAGTAAAAAAAAAAAAATAGCAAACCTGAAGAAATAGTAAAACTATCCAAAATAAAATGCACAGAGTGAAAAGACTGACAAAAAAAGTAAATGATCATTAAAATATAAGACAAAAAATAACCAGTAAAATATGAGACAATTTTAAGTAACCAAGTATATGAACAATTGAAATTCTTGAAAGAGAAGGGACAGAATAAAATATTCAAAAAATAGGAGCTGAAATTTTTTAAATTTTATGAAAAAAGAAGCATAACAAAGTCTAAGCACAAAATATACATAGAGGAAATTATACCATGGAACATATTTAAAACCAGTGATAAGAAAATGTTAGAAGCTACAAGAGAAAAAAATTACAGAAGCACAAAGACATGAATGACAGCAGATTTGTAGGAGACAACAAAAGAGAACAGTAGTGTAATATTTTTAAAATATTAAAAGAAAAAAACAACCTAAAATTCTTTATTCTACAAAAGTATTTTTTTTTTAAATGAAGGTAAATTAAAGACATTTAAAAAAAACGTAGGGTAGTTTTAGGTTCTCAGTAAAATTTGGAGAAAGGTACAGTGATTTCCTATATACTTCCTGACCCAACACATGCATAGACTTCCCTGTTATCAACATCCCCCCACAAAAATAATAATTTATTACAATTGATGAACCTACACTGACACATCATAATCACTCAAAGTCTATATTTTACATTACCATTCACTCTTTGTGATGTACATTCTATACATTTGAACAAATAAATAACAACATGCATTCATTATTATGTTATTATACAGAATATTTTCCCTGCCCTAAAAGTCCTCTGTGTTCAACTGATCCATCCCTCCCCCAGACCTTGGCAGCTACCAAATTTTTTACTGTTAAGGACTTTTTCAGACATGCAAAAGCTGAAAGAATTCATTACAGGTAAAACTAGAAACCTGGATCTACACAAAGGAATAAAGAGCAATGAATATAATAAATATATGGACAAATATAAAGACTTTTATTCTTATTGTTTAAATATCCTTAAAAAATGACTGAACATAGCCAATGAAATAATAATGTGTTATAGAATTTATTATATATATAAAATATATGACATTAATAGCATAAAATGTATTCTATAAACCCTAAAGGAAGCACTTTAATGCCAGAACAAAGAGTTATAGTTAATAAGCCAACAAAGAAGACAAAATGCAATCACAAAAAAATACTCAATCCAGAAGAAGAGGAAGAAATGAACAACGAATAGAGGAGACAAATAAAAAATGAATAGCAAGATGGAATATTTAAATCAGTGTCAATATGATTAAATGTAAATGTTCTATACACTTAAATAAAAAACAGAAACTGTAAAATTGGATAAAAGAGCAAGACAACTATATGTTACCTAACAAGAAACTCATGTTAAATATAGATAGATTGAAAGTAAAATGATGGAGGTGGAGGGGAGGGAAATATAACATACTAACACTAATCAAGGAAAAGCATTAATGGTTGTCTTAAAAATTCATTAAGAAAGCATAACAATTATTAACATTTATGCACCTAATAAAGGAACATCAAAATACATAAAACAAAGTCCAAACTGCAAGGAAAAATAGACAAATCCACAGTTATAGCCAACAATTTCTATACAGCTAACTCAACAATAGAAGAAACAAAAAGAAAGAAAATCTCTAAAGGTATAGAATAAAATTGCCAAACCATTTGATAAAATTGAAAGTTATAGAATGCATCACCCCCCAAAAAACAACAACAACAATAACTACAATAACTTTGTTTTCAAGTGAACATGTACCAACTTGGGACACACAACAAATCTTAATAATTTTAAAAGATTCAAATAATTATTGCAAAATCTATTATTTGACAACAATGTAATTAAATTAGAAATCAATAATATAAAAATATATGAAAAATCTCCAATATTTGGAGACCATATAACATACCTCTTGGTAGCAAAGAGAAATCAAAAGGGAAAGTATTTTACATTCAATAAAAATAAAAATACAACATATCAAAATTTGTGCTAAAATAATACCAAAGAGGAAATTTATAGAGCTAAACTCTACTTTCAGGTTCTATCTTAAAGAAAGCAAAAAACAACAAGAAAAATAATTAGAGAAATTAAACTCAAAGTCAGCAGAAGAAAAGAAAGATAAGAGCAGAATTCAATGAGGTGAAAAACAGAAAAACAACAATATAACAGAAAAAATCAATATAACAAAAGCTTGTCTTTGAAAAAAATCAATAAAATTGATAAATCTCTAGCCATTCTAATAAGAAAAAAAAGACACTATTTACCAATATCAAGAATGGGAGGTAAAATCAAAACTGATTTTATAATTATTAAAAATGTAATAATGAATGTTTTAAACAACTTTATGTCAATAAACTTGACTTATTAGATGAAACAAATGTATGTTTTGAAAAATCAATTACCAAAGCTCACTCAAAAAGAAACAAACACAGTGAATGAGTCCAATACCTATTAAATAAATTAAATTTTTCACTAAGAAAAATTCTTCTTACACAAAAAAAAACCTCCAAGTACATGTGGCATCACTGGTGAATTATGTAAAACATTAATGAAAAAATAATACCAATTCTATACAAAAAATTAAATAGGAAGGAATATTCCAACTCATTCTATTTGGTCAACATTACTCAGATACCCAAACCAAAGATATTAGAAGGAAAAAAACTACATACTTCTCTACATAGATAAAAAATGTCTTTATAAAATTTAAGTAATTTAAATCCAAGAATATATAATACATATTATATATATATACATATATACATACTTGTGTGTGTGTGTGTGTGTGTGTGTGTGTGTGCCTAAAATGACTAAGTGGGGTTAATCTCAGTAATGCAACATTAGTTTCTCATTTGAAAATTAATCAAAGTGATTCATTGTGCTGACAAACTAAAGAGGAAAAACATTATAATCATCTCTATAGATCAGAAAAAGTTTTTTACAAGATCTAAAATTCAATATCTACTTCTAACTTTAAATAAAAATAAAATCTCTCATCAAATTGGAAATAGGAATTTCCTCAGCCTGATAAGTGTATCTATGAAAACCGTACAGCTACTGGCATTCTTAATTGTGAAAGACTTGATGATTTCCCTCTAAGATCAGCAACAAGACAATAACATCTTTTATCACTATTTTTATTCAACATTGTACTGGAGATCATATCCAGTACAACAGACAAGGGGGAAAAAGTCTTCCACATTGGGAAAAAAAAGAATAAAACTGCTTTTTTTCACAGATGATATGACATTTACTTGGAAAATTCTATGGAATCTAAAAATAAGCTACAGAACTAATAAGTGAGTTTAACAAGTTGCAGGATACAAGAGTAACATGTAAAAAATCAACTGTCTTTCTATGTACTACTAACAAGAAATGGGAGAGGATATTAAAAATATAATCACATTTACAATAGCAAAAAAAAAATGAAAACATTGAGTGATAAACTTAATATACAACTTCTGTACACTGAGAACTATAAAACTTGGCTGAGATAAATTTTAAAAGACTTAAGTAAATGGAGGGATACACCATATCCATTACTTACAAAATTATCTAAAGCTCACACTAAAATGCAAAGGACCTAGAATAGCCAAGAAAAAAAGGAACATAGTTGGAGGACTACACTACCTGACTTTAAGACAATACAAACTGTAGTAATCAAGATAGTGCAGTACTGGCATTAAGATAGACAAAGAGGTCAATGGAACAGAACGCAGAGTGCAGAAATAGATTCACACATACATCATCTATTGATTTTCATTAAAGGAGCAAAGACAATTCAGTAGAGAAAGAATAAACTATTCAATACATGATACTGGAACAATCAGATATCCATATGCAAAAGATAAACTTTGATTCATATTTTATGTTACAGACATTAATTTAAAATTTAAAACAATAAAACTTCTAGGAGAAAGTACAGAAGAAAATCTTCTGACCTTCAGTTAGATGAAGATTTTTTAGATAAAATACATAAAGCACTATCCATTAAAAAAGGCAGGGGGTGTAAATTGGACTTCATTAAAATAAAAAACTTGCTCTTCAAAAAAAATCACTGTTATGGAAATAAAAAGACAAGCAGTAGCATACTGGGAGAGAATATTTGCAAATGCTATATTTAACAAAAGGCTTGTATCCAGAATATATAAACTCTCAAAACTCAATAACAAGAAAAGAACCAATTATGAAAAAATTTAGCAAAATTTTGAAAAACATTTCACCAAAGAAGATATATGGGTAACAAACACGTGAAAAGTGTTGGCAAGAATGTAAAGCAACTGAAACTCATATGCTGCAGGTGTGAATGTAAAATCTTTATGACCACTTTGGAAAATAATTGGGTAGTCTCTTGAAGAGTTATGTACACACATTTGTCACACAACTCAGACATTTCACTTCTAGTTATTTGCTAAGAATAAAATCAAATTTCTCTATAAAGAGTTATACATGACTATTTATAGCTGCTTTATTTGTAATTGCCAAAAATTGAAAATAACCCAAGTTTCTATTAGCGGGTAAATGTATAAAAACATTGTGATATACCTATAAAATAGAATACCATTCAGCAATAAAAGGTAATATACTATTGATATACACAATAATATGAACCAATATCAGAATAATTAAGCTGAATAAAAGAGCCAGACCCCCCCCAAAAGAGTACATATTGTGTATGTAAAAATTTATATAAAATTCCAGAAAATGCAAAGTAACCTATAGTAACAGAAAGCAGATCAGTGATTCCCCAGGGATGGAGATGGGACAGGGAAAGGGCAGAGTGGGGTGAAGAAACTTTTGGTGATGTTGAATGTGTTCATTATCTAATTGTAATTGTTTCATAAATTTATAAATGTCCCAACTTCTAAAATTGTACACTTTAATCATGTGTAGTTTATAGTATTGTTAATAATTGCACTGCATATCAATTACTCTTCAATAGAGTTGTTAAAAAGAGATGGAAGGGCTGTGTACGTTCAAAATTTAGGGTGAAATATAGATCAGCAAAGAACCCCAGTTTAGGCAAGGAGAAGTCAGTTTTTGACCTTCATCAGGACACCAAAAGAAAAGAGATATTGAGGAAGAAGTGATTTTCAAAATATGTAAGGAATCAGATAGGTCATCCAGAATGCAATAGAGAAAGTCAAACCATTCAACCTTTTTCAGGCATTAGCGATATTCTAGAACCCATGTTAAAGTCAGCTTAAGAAGTAAATGGCAGTTATAGAACAGATATCGTCAGAATACTTTGATGAGTGATGTCAGGAATGAGATTAAAGAATGGGAAGTCTAGGACCTCAAGGGGGAATAGTACCTCAGGAAAGGTCTTCTGGGATGTTGGACATTAGAGTGAGTTGGAAGGCTGAGGGGAAGGAGTCTGTGGAGGGGCAAACTGGAAGGCTTAAGAAAGGAAGAAAAAAACAAATGAAGCAAAGTTCTAAGTTGACAGGTTGGTATGAAATTCAAAATAAAAGTGGATCAGAACATTTTATAAAAGGGGAAGCCCTTGTTGTCTTCCATTGAAAAGGGAAAGAAGAGATAAGAAAAGAAATATATATATAGAAATCTTAGCTAAAAGTATAGGAGGAAAAAAATATGTAAAGATGGGTGTTCATAAAATGATGGTTTATATCTTCTCAGTTGAAAAGAAGGTCAAAGTAATTAGCTAGAAGCTTTAGAATAGGGCTAAAAATTTAGAGTAGTTGCTATCAGATCAACCAGAAATAAGTAAAAAGATGGCAGGTAATATTGAAGCCTCAACCAAGTTTAAAAATTACAAATTACTATATGGCCAATAAACCAAAAGACATGATTTTCTTTCTTTAGAAGAAACTAAAGAATAGTTTGACCAAGAGCTGGAGGTTCGTCAGGAACTACAGCCAAATGTCAGGAGGGAACAGAATTGTGGTTGCTTTTTATAGCATATTTGAAATGATTTCCTCAGTTCTGACACATTCGTTCATTCATTGAAAAGAATATTTACTTAGAATCTGGTAGGTAGACCTGAGTTGTGGAGCATGCAAGAATAATTATCTTTAATGAAGGTTAACAGTATATAATCAGTAGGAGAATAAATACATTTATTGATTCCTCTTCTTTGCTGTGGACATTAGCCTGCAATTGGATCACAGAATCAAGAGCCAGAAGTGATCTTAAGTGTTATAAAGTTCAATACTATGATTTTATTGATGAGGAAACAGACATAGAAAGGTCCAGGGATATTTCCAAAGGTAGTAAGAGAGAGAACAAAATTCTTAGGTTGCCAGTATGGATTTTAGCCAGCCACCGAATTTTTTTTCAAACTTCCTAATTGAGGTTAAAGGCAACATATTGTAAATTATTCCTAGAAATACTAAAACATATGCATTATTTGGGGGAATAATTTTGGTTAGGGGAACTCTGCTCTAACAATAAGTTTAAAAATACACTGACAGTGGCCATATCACCTACTATCTCCAAGGAATTTAAATTAAGAAAATTTCAAATTTGAGACAATACTTATTCTCGGCATACTCCAGCTCTAACACTGTTTTTTCTACTTACAACTGAAAATATATGACTGTTTCAAGTAATGCTATCTTACTGCCTAGTTTTTCCAGCTTTTAATTTCCTAATTATAAGATAAAAACCATATCAAGATTTGGTCTGGACTAGACACTCTGAGATGATAGCAACAGGGAAAAGCAGAAAGTTATTTCAGGTGGGAAATGAGATTATATATGCTCCTTGAGGTCAAGGACCATGCCTATTTTGTTCACTGCCACATTATTTAGCATTTAGAACATTATCTACCATATAGTAAGTGCTCGAAAAATGTTTATTGAATAAATTTATCAAGTGAGACCAATGGACACAATTAATCCTACTGGGAGATGTGCATGGTATCCAAAGTAAAGACAAGCTCAGGTTCAGTTTATCTAGGCCCTGAGGACTGCAGGAAGGTCTAATCTAGAAGGTGTAGGTACAAGCAAAGAGAAACTTCAATATTTGGTATAGCAAACACAGCCAAGAAGGTCCAAGGGCAGGAAAGGTAGGAGTTGATTCTAGGACTCAATTCCTTCAGTGGGTCACAAGTACTCATCCACGTCACACAGACAAACCTCTGTGTGATATGGGCGGCAAGGATCAATTAAGCATAAAATTGATATAGTGGGGAAAAGCACTGGATTTGGAGTCAGAGATACTAGTTTTGAATTTTATTTCTGTTATTAACCAAAAATGTGGACTGAGCAATTTGCTTGACTCACTGCTATTCTATATGTTCCTTCTTAAAATTTACCTAATTGGCAAAAGAACTCTTTTCATGTTTCATACTGCTTAAATTCTGCTGTCTTGCCATTTGAACACATTCCTCCGAGCTCTCCGCTGCTGTTCTGTTATTATTTTCTCTCTGGACTCTCTTTTTGAGTTTCTTTGGGGGATTCTTCTCCTAGCCATCCCCTCAACATCAGTGTCTCCAAAGAATCTGTCCTCAACTCTCATTTTGTACAATCTTCTCAATTAATCTCATCTACCACATCACTTAAAATACTTTGTCTATAACTTTAGCCTAGATATCTCCCTTGGACTCAGACTCATATATTCAACTTCCTACTAAATATTTCCCTATGAATATCTTTCAGCCACTTGAACCTGAGAAACAATATGGCCTGAAACAAATTAACTTTTCAGTTGACCCCCACCCCACCTATCTTAGTCTATTTGGACTGTTATAATGAAAATGACATAGCTGGGTGACTTAAACAATAAACCTTTCTCACAATTCTGGAAGCTGGGAATTCCGAGACCAAGCCTCCAGTAGATTCAGCATCTGGTTAGGGCCCACTTCCTGGTTCATAGATGGTCAAATTCTGGCTGGGTTCTCACATCGCAAATGGGAAGAGGAAGCTCTCTGGGTCTCTTTGTGTAAGGGCACTAATCCCACCCATGAAGGCTCCACCCTTATGATTTAATCACTTCCAAAGGTCCCACCTCCAAATACCATCACATTGGGGATCATGTTTCAACATATGAATTTGGGGGGACAGAAATATTCTGTCTATAGCATCCCTCCAGCTTCCAGTTCCTTCTCCTCTACTTAGTTACCTAATCCAGGATTGGTCCTAGATGCCTCCATTTCTCTCACCTTTAATGTGTTCAAGCAATGATTTCGTTTTTTGTTTTCTATCTGTTAAAAAATTTTTTCACATTCTCTTTTCTTTCTCTTATTCTCACAGTTATTCATATTATACTAACTTTTTTTCTAGTGCCTCATGTAATACTTTCATCTATCTCATTCTTTCCATTAATTCTCTACTCAGCTTCTAGAGTGATCTTTTTAAAATGCAAGTCCAATCTCAATATACTCCTGCTTAAAACTTTTACTCCTCTGTAACTAGCTGACTATATGTTACAGTAGCCCTGGTATAATATTAATAATACCTCCTTTCATAGTATATTCATTACATGTACACTATGTATTACATATATAGTATATAATCACTCTATCCTGACCTTAAAAAATAAAGTCCAACCCCATGATCATAATATGCAAAAAGCTTTCCATGACCTGAACCTCCTTTAGCCTCACCTCTAGTCACCTTCCCTCTGTTCTAGTCATGTTGAATTAATTGCTTCCTCTTCATGTGTTCATCTCTTTTGTGTTTTTGTAGAGAAAGCCATCTCCATCAGAGTCACTGTATAATCCTCATTAGTCCTTTAAGATTCAAATTAAAGATTTTCTGTGATGCTTTGCCTGAGCTCCATGACATCTCTGGGAAGAATAGACCACTTCCTCCTTTGTGTATTTACTCCTTTTGTAAAAGCCACTTAATATCTTTCTTTTAGCTGCATCAGTGTTTATGAAATTATGATTTCTTAGAGGTCAGGAGCTATGTCGTATTTACCTTTAGTTTCTCAACACATAGCATAGTGCCTGGCACATAGAACATACTTAATAAATGTTAAAAGGACAGATGATTGGATTAATGAACATGTCAGAAAGTTCTAGTGGATGAGAGAATGGAAATGAGCAGAATTTTAAGGTCAAGGCAGTGAGTCAACACGGTAATCTGTGTAGCCTCATTTCACCCCCTGTGAATGAGCTTTAATCTCCCAATTCAAATGCCATTATATATAGAAGTCTTTGGCTTTGAAGTATTATCACCAGTAAAGCCACCCTCTGGCACTACCGGATTGCATATTAGGAGAGCAAAGATCCAGCTGCCTGTAGGATTATTTTCAAATTCAATTTTCAATTAAAACTGCAAAGAATTGCCGTTTAAATAACATTTGCTTTGTTAGAAGCCTGAAACCTAGAATGAATCAATCTCAAAAATAAATAAATATCACCAATAATTTGCATTAAGAAGGTTTACTCCTACACATGAAAAGCTGTTCCTTCTAGAAGTTCATGGTTTTCTTTCTCAATGGTTTACCTCACTATTTCAAAGTCCTACAGGCCTTATTCCAGGAAGATCTTTTACTTCTTCAATATACATCAGAGAATCTTCAGAGCTGGACTGGTCTTTAGAGATACCTAGACCTAATCATTCATTTTTGCAGATGAAGAAATGAAAATCTAAAGACTGTAAATACCCAAGGTCAGACTTTCTGTAAGGCTAAGTAAAGCCCTTCACCTATCACATAGTCCTCTTCATCACCCCCATCATATTTAGAGTCAAATAAAACCAATTCAAATGAAACAGAGGAATACCGAACCCCAAACACTACCTAATTTTGCAATTGTTGGAAATCTTGCATCACCAGAAATGTTCTACTCATCACTTTCAAGAGGCTAGTTTTTTTTTTTAAGTCATATCCTTTATCATATGTATTTCTAACATGCATCCTTGTCCCACTCCTCCATGCAGTTCTCTAAAAAGAGGAGCACTTTCTGCTTCATTCTCATTTATGAACTGAATTGACAATTGAGAAATGACTCAAAAGACCTTATAGTCTTCTGCTCAATAAGGCACTGTGCTTTCTTATGGCTTAATCACCATTCTTTTAACTTCTCCACTCTGGAGTTACCTTCATTTTCCTTCTTTATGGTGATAATTATAGTAATGACCTCACCATCAGGTATTTCTTGGGAATTAACGATCAACTGAGGTTAATGGCCCACAGAATGACCATGGTTCATCAACTCCACCCAATCTGTCATTAATTCCCAGAAAATGTCCTACTTCTCAATTGTTATTGCTTAATTAAGACACTTCATTCCCATCAACCCTTACAATACAGCTACATCCACCAAGAAGCTTTGTGTTTGATTTTACTTGTCTAGATACTAATGGTTCAGCAAGTGATTTCCTTAACTGGTGATCAAATAAAACTAGAATATACCCTATTAAAAGATACTTTAGAAGCCAGTAAACATCTCTAGACATGTTAATATTTTATATATTTTGTACATGACTTTTAAATCAACAAATAGGTAGGATGCACTCTACTCAAGACTATTACCCCCAACTCTCCTTCCAATTCTCCCTTAGCCTTCTCCTATCTTCAACTCACAAAATAAATCTAAGTGCTTTATTTATTTTTACAAGTTACCCTTCTTGGTTCAAAGTAGTTTTAAACTCTAAATAGTGTCATAGTTGTCTATGACACCAAATGTCACATATCCCTTACAAGCAGTTTCCATACATTATACAGTCCACAGCACTGCTATCTCTTTTGCTGTACCTGCAATGCTTCATTTTATTCAGAGATGCATAAAGCTTCACTGGCCCTTTTTTTTTGGCTCATTTCTTTCTTTAGTTTGATGAATGGAACTACAGCAGTCCTAAGGGAAGTGGGAGTGTAAGGCATAGAGAGAGAGGTCTAGGGGTAGCATGTAACAATCCAGAGCCCTTTTAGCACCAAAGTCAAGTTCAAAAAGACAATCAGATCTATATTGTGAGAAAAATATATACTGTCAACAAATACTATTTTATGAAAATGGGGGGAAGAGATTGTCTATATTGTCATGTTTTTATATGAGTACAAAGTATAACAAGGAAAAGATGGGAGGAATCAATGATTTCTGTTAATTCAATAATAATTCTTTTAGCACAAGTAGAAAGCAATAATAAATATTAAAAAATACTTTAGAAGCCACATGCAAAAACATGTATAATAGGATGAATATAGTGATCAAGAGCACCCAGGAGATATAAGCTTTAATCTTAGATCTGCTAGTCATTATGTAGATGACCTTTGACAATTTATTTATTCTCTGTGGATCTCAGCTTTCTCATCTAGAAAATAAAGTACTGAACTAGATAATGTTCTCCTTTATTTTCAACAATAACATTCTATGGTTATTTGAATCCATAATCGACTGTTTGAATAATCAACTGTCATAATAGAATTTAATTATATGTGACAGGTTTTTTCAAAACAATTACTTTTTTATACTTTGACCTTATACATCTACTGGTGTTTACTCATTTGTCAAATATTAGAATGCACACCATGAGGTAAGCAGTATATAATAGAAGAAGAATACAGTGGTTAAAAAAAAAAAAGCTACATGGAAGCCAATATGTAATCCCTGTTCCTATACCAAGAGGTTTACGGTCTACTGGGGGAAATAAAAAAGGAGGGTAACAATAACAAATTCAATACAACAACCAAGTTCCTATTAGAAGAAAAAAAATATTTTTCAATAAACATTTGGAGATAAGTGAAAAATGAAGAGAGTTAAAAAAGAATAAAATAGACTTGGAGCAAAAGGGAATTAATAAGCTATCACCAGAAGAAGAAACTGTCGTATATTTAAGCCTTGGGCAGCCAGAGTCACTGGGAAAAGGTGGTGAGGCAAGCAAGACCAGGTCAAGTTGGACCTATAGTTTACAGCAAGGGGTGTGAGACTAGTTTGAAGTGAAATGGGAAGATATTGGAGACTTTTAATAAATGATTGTCAGCTAGAAAACTAATTTTTGACCTGTTCAAAAAGAATATAAAAATTGTTTTATTCAACCAGAACATTAAGAATAAAAAGTATTTCAGTTCATCAGTGTCTGAATACAATTTTTAAAAACTACAGTTTAAAAAAATATATATGAGTATCTATGTTAGGTAAATGGCTATGATAATTAGCTGAGTTACATCCTCTCTGTCAAATTCATACTTTCACAAAAAACCTAAGTGTGGGTTTTTACTTCATAAGTTTAAAATAAATCTCACTGATATATTTCACAATTATTTGGGAAGGGTTCAGAATTTAGTATTAGTCAAATGAATTTGACTAAGGGAGAAGGAACTTAATCTGTACAGATATGCAACTAATAGAATGTTCAAAGGCAAGAATGAGAACCAAGAGTCATTGAGGACATTAGTGAAGAAAGGAGAACTCTGTTTGGGCACCTAAATCTCACTAGTGACAGCAATAAACGAGCTTACTTTGGGCTTCAGAATTATTTGATATGCTCCAATCTACTATGTGAGATATAATCTTCAAAGGGAATTGATAAAAGCCTCAATATTTGAGACTTTTAAACTCAGACTGGAAAACATATTAGGAAGGATTTTCAAGGAATCAGTTCTGCACTGGGAAGAAACTGAACTCTATGACATGTTTCATCCTTATATTTTTCTAGTGTTCAATAAAAATTTTAAAAATGGGGAGAGGAGATTATTCAGAATTCTTTTTATCTTCACATATACAGCGTTTTCTTTTTCTCTCAAGGATAACTGTACTAGTATAGCTAATAAAAGTGAAAATATAACATTATAACATTGCAATTTTAGATATACTGTGGATAAGATGACATCAAAGAAATAGATGGAATTTCTGATTGACTGAATCTTAAGGAGACATGAGTTTTTAGTGAGACACGAGGCAAATTATTTACCTTTCTGCATCTCAGATATTCCAACTGTAAAAATGGGAGAACTAGGGTCTATGGCCATGCCACCCTGAACCCTGAACACACCCGATCTCATCCAATCTTGGAAGCTAAGCAGGGTCGGGCCTAGTTAGTATTTGGATGGGAGACCACTTAGGAAGACCAGGTGCTGAAGGTAGAAAAAAAAAAAAAGACAAAAGAGAAAAGGGAGAACTAGGGGTAAATCTCTATATAGCATATTTACTATTAACCTATCTTTGATCTATGTTTATAACATATTTATAAATATATAATGTTTAAAACATAAGTAAATAAAAAATACATGCATTAATAAGTAAATATATGCATACTGGTCAGTCAAAACTCTTCCCCTAGCAAACCGGGATTGATTGAAGTGAAAAGGGAATATATCAGTTTTTATAACTAAAACTCTAAATGGTAAATTCAGGCACAGCTGGATCCAGGAGCTCAAATGATGTTTTTCTAAAAAAACTCTGTGCATGGGTATAGGTGTGGGGTGGGGTGGGCTAGTACTGGGTGCAGAGGGAAGACATACAGACATAGCAGGCAAGGAAAAACAACAAAATCTACCATGCATTCAAACATAAATGTTTTAATATAAATTGGGTTCCCTGTCAATAAAAGAGATTTAATAAGATAAACATTGATTTCTCTTTTTCTAAACAATCCAGATGTAGGCAACTCAGAACTGTCTTGGAAGCTCCTCCATCACCTGGGAGCCAGGCTACTTCCAACTTTGTGCTCTGCTATCTCCACAATGTGGTCTTTCTCCTCAGTTTCCAGGTTGGAGTCCTAGCCAATAAACCCATATTCCAAACAGCAAGAAGGAGGAAGGAAGAAAGGTGGCAATGATTCTACTGCTCTCTTCTGACAGAAATTTTCTAAAAGTGGTCATACTAGACTAGACTTCCACTTACTCCCAGGGCCATAGTCAACTGCAAGGAATTCTGGGACTTATAGTTTTTATTCCAGGCAACTATATGTCACATAAAAAAAGTTGGGGGTCCTAAGAGGGAAAGAATGCATATTCAAGTACATAACTCTTTCACATGACATTGGTAAAATATAAGTGCAAAATGATTGAGAATTTTTGTGGAGTTCACTTAAACCGAGATTGTGAAACAGTTCTTGAAATATAGTAAGCACTCAATAAATATTTGTTGAAAGAATGAATGGGTAAATATCCACATATGTAGAAAAAAAGGTGAAATGTGTTTTGGTAGTGCAAGTTCACCAAAACTCCTTTACAGATTGCAATAGCATAAAAGCAGCTTAAAAGCAGCTTCTCCATCTTCCTTAGATGACATGAATGGTAAAACATGAATTGTAAACAAGTCACAGATGCAGAGTGATATCATAGGTTCACCACTTACTACATTTGTGATTTTGGCAGTTTGATCTGATCTCACTGATGCTTAAGATATAATATTAGATATAATCTAAATTTATAGAAGACTTCAACTGAGTAAAAGTATAAAAAACAGAGAATAAAATACTTTACACATAATAAGCACTCAATAATGGCCATTTCTCTTCCATTTTCAATTAAATTCTGTATTTCTAAATAAAACTGGGCTGACTACTCCAGTTTCTCCAGGATTACCTCTGAAATAAAATCTATGACTCTGAGTGTTATCCTTAGATAGGGTTGTTTGGTGCTCACAGCATATTGAAGCAGATACTAGAAGCTTGAGTTATACAGATTTTTAACCCAAATCTCTTTGGTAGATTTTTACATACAAATGTATTAAAGTTAAATCCTGCAAAAAGAACCCGGTAATAAAAAGGAACCCTTAATCAGTGTTACATACTGGAACATGTCTCTGTTAGGCATGGACATGTTCTTATCCTTACATGTATGTACACACATAAAATAAGACATGTATTTGATTATGAATCAGATTGTCATAGTTTGGTAATCCAGTACAAAAATCTAAACTGAAGAAATAAAAACAGAGCTATTGAAGAACAATATAACACAACCTACTTCCTTAAAAATACAAACACAAAATAAAACATGAAAGGAAAGGCGCCCTGATATTTAAAATTATTACATTTTTGTTTGCTTTAATTGATATACTTCTAAAAAGAAAAAATAGCTTACCTACTAAAGTAAATTAAGCTTGGTTAAGATACATATTATTTTTCAGGAGTCATCTGAAGAAAGATTCATGGCTAAGATAATCACTTGAATTTGCTGGAAAAACTAGTTTTGAAGTAGGTCAGGAATTCTTTCAAAGCAATAGATAGACTGAAAAACATTCAACCTGTCAACTCCAAATCGAGTAACAGTGTTGATCCTGCAAAATTCTTTCACTGTCACTATGAAGTAAAAAAAAAAAAAAAAGAAAGAAAAGAAAAAGAAAGAAAAGTAAACAAGAAAATAGTCAGCACCATAAAAATATAAATTGCTTTTAGGATTTATATTTTCCCATCCTTCTAAAGTAGCATTTAATAAAATAATCTGATTCTCATTCCAATTCAATCATAATAAAACAGAGATTCCCAAACCCAAAGTGCTACTATTTCTTCACTGAGTTCTAAGCATCTTTCATTTATCCCTAGAACCAGAATCTTTTTATCAGAAAAGGTATTTACTCATAAATCCAATATGTCTTATGAATTTTTGAGGGAAAATAGCAATGACCTGTAGCCAAGAAGTTTTCTCTCCTAAACTACTGTGTAGAAGCCCATAAAATGACATTAATCCCTAGGAATTTGTTTGGCCTTAATTTGTGGGAGTGTTGTTATTTTGTTTCCTTGATGGAGAAGAGCAGAGAGGGAACCAGCATTTGTTGAGCACTTAGTTTGGGCCATGTACTTCACAAATGTTATAATATTTAATCCTCAAACAACCTAAGCAAGTTTATGTTAATATTTTCATTTTATATTTGGGAAATTGATGTTCTAAAAGGCACTGTGGCTTGTTAAAGATAATTCATCTAGGAAGTGGCAGAATCTGCTTCGGTCAAGATTGGGTCTGTTGCCTCTTGTCTTTCCAAAATAGCAGCTAAACAATGTCCTCCCAATAATGCAGCTTAACAACACAACTTCACCAGTGTGGAAAGCTGAGGACAGCTAGGAAAAAGATCCACTCCACCAGGAATAAGTGAAAGGCCCTCTTGTCAAAGACAGGTAATTATTTTAGCAAATCACTCCAAGTAGTGAGCGGGCATAAGGAAAGGACTTACAAAAATTCAAGTTTAGCAAAACAAATTTTCAGTTCTTCACAAATTCTTCTTGTCTGCTTCCTTATGTACCCACAGTCACCACAGATACCAAATCTAAAGTTGTGATCCAGAGATATTCCAGTGAGCAAATATTTATAAACATTATAACTCAAACATGAAGCTACGGAAATAACAAGAATCAGATTTATTCGTGCAGGTCTCCTCTTTCCTGTGGTCATAATCATATAAATACAGCAGCAATAAAGCATCTTCCATTTGCTGAGAGCTTATAGGGCATTGTGCTAAAGGCATTTCAAGCATATTAATTAATTTTCAGCAACCTTTTGAGGTAAAAACTATTATTTCCCCCTCTAGAAGGTGTTCAAGTAATATGGCTTAAGAGGTTAAAGAACCCAGATGAAGTCCCATAGCTGGTGAACAGCACAATGAAGTTTGGAAATCCCATCCATCAGAAACCCAAATTCACATACATTGGTGCTCATGTTTCCATCACTACTTGGTCCCTTCTGTTTCTCCTTCAACTTACGCCTACCTCCTTCCAAGAATGAATTTACTCAGGCTTCCGAGTGGGCAAAACAGAAATTATGGTCAGGAAATTTTCTCAAATGTATAGACTAGTTATTTTTTATAATTTATACAATTTATGTAATTTATATAAAAAGCACATTTTTTGTTCTCTTTGCATTGCTTTTTACTGAAATAAGCTTTTCTCCTTTTACTACTTTTCCAGGACATATTTAGTCCAAAATGTGTTTATGATATTAAAAAGTTTTTTGTGACACCCAAAGGTAAGATGGAAAGCTTCATTCCCAGTCCTCTAAGCAATATGATTCAGAAGCAGAAGAGACCACTCACAAGAGAAACAAAAATCTTTGCCTATTCATATCTTCATGTATCTCCTTTGAAATATTTTTCAATTCCTTTGTTAGAGGAGTATCTTAGTATCTTTCCCTGTTTTATTACATTAGCAGTTTCTCATTTATTCACAGCCTTCTCTTGTTATCAGCATTTTTCCCTATCTTAAAAGCAGAGTTATGAGTTTTTGGTCTCTTTAGACTTTATAAGATAGTAAAAATATAACTCCATGGAGACTTCTGCCTTATTCAATTTTTACTCAGCATGCATGTCTGAATCAAATCATCCCCGTGTTAATTGATTGGAAATACCCGTTTACTAGATCACAACTAGAAATAAAATTTGATAGGTTAGACCTTGTCCCTCTGGACACACACATTATCAAGTCCTTGTTGGGAATTCTATTTTTAGAGAAGGTAAAAATGGAAGCAACAAGATGAATTTTGTTGGCATGTCAGTTCAAAGGATGGGTGTCAGAAATGTGAATACATTTCTCTTTTTTTCGCAGAAACTCAAAACTGCTGTTCTGTGTTATGAATCTCTAAAGTAATGAAGGAAGCTGTCTTCCACATGTTTCACTTGACAATCTCCTTACTTTCGTAGTCCCTCTATTTATACATTGCTGGGAATATCCACTAACATGTCCCACAATGTTTTATAATCAGAATATTTAGTGACTTTAGAAAATTTATCTGATAATTTTTAAAGCATGTAACTTGAGTAAAGAACATACAATCTCTGTTATTGCTAGAAAAACTTCCCATTTTTTCTGCCAGTCATCACAATGACTTGAATTATTTACAGGATGGCTTCCTTTTAACTGCTGAAAATATCCTCTCTAATTTGGGTTTAAAGGGGTTTTTTAATTACTTGTATTTCCTATTCAAATGTGGAGAATAAATATAGAAACTTGAGACTTGCTTGTAAAATTAAAATTAAGCAAGAAATGTTGCAATGATATGACTTTCTTGATTAGAATTATTACTTTTTTAAGCAAGTAACATAGAGGACCATCAGTTATATCTCAGGCACCCCTGTGAGACTTAAATACTTAGTAGTCAAAGTAAAAAACTGTCTTAGGTGAAAGGTTTCCAGTCACATCTTTGATATAAATAACCAGAAAGCCTCAGGAAACAAGATGAGGTTATTAGCTCATTGGTTTGAAATCATCTGGCCACAGGCCCTAATATAGAACTTCTAGAAAGTCAAATATGGACAGCAGGTAGTATTAGTTGTGGCAGATGCCAGCTGGGAAAAAGGAAAGCTTCTGTTGTTGTCATGGATAAGCTGATATTTCTGTCATTCTTGCCAGCTACAAAATCCATGCTAAGTCCTTGCTATATAGAATAGTCATGTTTTTAGGATTAGTAAGGGAAGATCAGAGCCCTAAATGTTCACTAATTGGATTTCAAATAGATTATCTGATATCATACCTTTGGAGTACCAACATAAAAGGGGGGAGAAATGAAATCTACCTTTTCTCTTATAAAGAAGAGCTTCTCTTGTTCAGGACCTAGGACAGTAATTGCATGTTTTTAA
Source organism: Cynopterus sphinx (assembly GCA_030015415.1). NCBI lineage: Eukaryota > Metazoa > Chordata > Mammalia > Chiroptera > Pteropodidae > Cynopterus > Cynopterus sphinx. The sequence continues at coordinate 78,953,440 of CM057386.1, read as the reverse complement.
TAAGAGGGCTATTAGGAGTATCTTAAAACATCCTTTAAAGGACCCTGGGGGATTTTTGGCCCTAGCCCAAAGATGCCCATGCTCTCTAGTATTCAAGGACTACATTTTCCCCAAAAGTATTCCATATTTCCAAATAATGGTTTAAAACCCCATGCGACCTGACCTCGAGAGTCTAATATTTTACCAAATCCTCTTCTCCACTGAGGGCCCTCTTATGTGCTCAGTAAACAATGAGTGAAGCAGAAAACAACGAGTGAAGCATGCTGTCCTGCACACAGCAATGGACACAACAATTTTCAAGGAATAATTAAAAGTGGAGTTTTAAGACTGTTACTATGTCAGTCTCGCTGTGATGCTTAAATTGCCCTTTACCCCATCTATAGTGAAAAGACTTGCTCCTCTGTGTCCCCAGGAGGCAGCGTACATTTCTCTATTATATATACTATTTACCACAGTGGAGTATTGGGGTTGGGTTTATGTCTCTCTCTTCCTTGGGTGTAAAACACACACAATATGTTCTGCTTCATAGTTTCAACATCTAGTTCAATTCCTGGCATATCAACAATGCTCAATAAATATTTATTATTTAGATATTTTATCTTTGAAGGGAAATTCTTAAGAGTTAGAATTGTAGCTGACATACCAACTGTAGCCAAGTACTTATTTGTGATACACTTAATTTATCTCACATTTGGTCTGCCAGTAGACTAAAATACTATAAATTTCTCCTCTTTATTGCTAGAAGACTCTTAGGGAGCAAGTTTGCCTCAGCAACTCTGGTTTTTCACGCTCATGGGAGAGTCAGAACACATCAATCTGAGTGACCACACTTAACTGGTCACTTACTTGTGCTGAGTATGAGAAAGAAAGAACAAGAAGACAAAGAGAAAAATAAATTATGTAAGCCACTTAGTAGCATTGCCAACACAAATGTTGAATATGAAAGAAAATAGACTTAAAAAAATAAAAGGATTTACTGTATAAATTAGTAATTTTCATTTAATTGAGATTCTTAGTGACATTTTTAAAACCAAAACGATCACATTTTAAAAGATATACTTGCTGTTTGAAAATCGTAAACACTCTGTTGTTGTTGATTTATATCTCATTTCAAAATGTCCTTCTGGTCTATTTCTTTAAGTATTCACTTTATAGTATGCATTTTAGATTTTTTTAAAAAAACAAAATGTGTATGCATGAAATTACGTTAAATATTCCCATCTCATCTTTTACATGGTTATGAGTTTACTCCCAGCCCCTCTCTATTGGAATGTAAATCCTCTGGGTTACTACTTTTTAAATGTTTTATATTGACTCAGAAACCTCACCTCAGACAAAAATCTTACCATAATCATTAAAAACAAGAAGTTTTTCACATGTCTTCACTTCTCCAGCCTGCTGCTAGGGCTCATTGTAGAGCTGAAAGCTATTGTTCTTAAGACCAAGTTGACTCTTAATAAGAAATGAAGCTCTTAGAAAATTGTCTGGTAAATAAACATCGCGCCCCATTTCATAGACACTTATTCTTAAAACAAATAACCAGGAAAAGTTTATTCACTTGAATTAGTTTATTTAAATAACTCTTATATTTCTATAATGATAAAAATACACATTGGTTCCCTTGTGTTTATAAAAGATAAAATAAGAAAATTAAGCAGTGATTTAAAAATGAATGTGTTCAATTATTCTTCTAATTTAGATTAATCTAATTTTGTTTGGTTTCCTGGGAATGTCAGTATGATCCAGTCTTACCATGCTAAAAATATTCAAAATCTCAGTGTCAGGAGAGGTAGATAGTAATTCTATAGCAAATAATAGTACATAATTTGTATTTCACTTTATAGCTTACACACGATATTTAATTCTTATCCAATCTTTAGCAGCAAGCATCTTAATTTCGCATAGAAAGAAACTAAGATCCTTCAGTGTGGCTGACCATGGAACAGCCAGTTATAGTAGACTAAGACTAAATTTTTGATTCCACAAAGGCAAGTGATTTTCTACATTGTCAAAGAATAATTTTCTAGAGTATAACCCCATCCAGCACGACACTCAGGCAAATATAAAATAAACACGTGTCAAAAGTTTAATATTACTCGTTAATTAATGAAGTAGCCAATAAGATGTTAAACCAGTCCAAAGATCATTTAAGATGCTAGGTCTATATAGGCAATTTAACAGATTGCTGAGTTAGATACAAAACTGGTTAATGTTTAACATGACCAAAACCTAAAAGTTCTGGGGTTATCTGTTTCATCCCATCAAAAACATTTACATCTCTATCAGACAAAAACCTATAAGCTAACTACTGCTGATGTGTACTTTAAAAATAGCCCGATAAATAAAAAGTCAAGCTCAGCTCTTCTGAAAGCACATCCAGTATTCTCTTTTGCTTATTTCTATATCTCAGATCATTTTTCTGACAGTATATCATAGCTTCTTCACTATGGACAGAAGAAAACTTAAAGACACGTTGCTGTGAATTTTCAAATAAGAGGGAATTGGCTATGAAATGTTGAGAAAACATAGTACAGAGCAAACTTGGCCAGAAGGCATTAGGAATAGTAGCCAGTAATCAAGAGAATCAAGAGTGTCTTTCTAAAAGGAAGAGTTGTAAATAATGCTAGACTTGGAAAATAATAACTATAGTCATAAACCAAAAGTTTGTCTTTATGAATCCATGTTCATTTACTATTTCACAAGTTTCCTGCCCTGTGCCAGGCAAAGAGAGTGCTCAGACAAAAAAGTCAAAGTCCCTGCATATCCTCCAGGTGCTCCCTGAAATGAGTCAGTCATCAGTAATCTGGTTATAATAGTTAAGTTCCTGTGAAAGCACAGGTGAGGCGATCGGTTTCAGAGAAGAGGTGAAGGGATTAGGAAAGACTTCAAAGAAGTGACCAGCCCAGAGCACTGGTTCGAAAGAAACAGAAAAGTTATATCAGAGAAGGGAAGGGTGTTCTAGGAGGTTAAGAGATGTATGGGCTTTTGAAGTGTTTGGTATTTTAAAGCAAGAAGTGAGGGGGAAGTGAGGAATAAGAAATGAAGTTGGAGAGATATCAAGGAAGGAGACAAGTTAGGGACTTCTCTGCTCTGCTGAGAAGACCTTCATCCTGCAGGTAAAGAGGCTATTGTAAAAATTTAAGCTGAGAAATATAATGGTTCGCTTGGGTCTCTGGTGACAGGATGAAGAATGGTTTTCAAGGGGAAGGGAACAGAAACAGGGAGGCCGGTTAGGAGACAAATGTGGTTATAAGATAAGCAGTTGGTGACAGAGGTAAGAATAGTGAGTGATCCAAGGCTGTGAAAACAGGTTGGGGAAGATGTTTCCTGGGGACACTAGCCTGACTAGCTCTCTTTCCACTCGCTCTGTTTCCCTCTTTGACAACAGGGGAAATGTTTTCTGCTGCATACGATGCTTAACTGGAGGAGAACCTTTACAAAGTCTCCTGGGAGCCAAAGGAAAGAGATAGCAGGCTTCCCTCAGCTCCCTGTAGAGATCCTGATGGCCCCCTGCTATCACAACAGCCACCTGCTCTCCCCTCACTGCTCTCCTCCTGTCCTGCTCTCTGACCTGAAGCCCCATACAATCATTTCTTTTCTTCATTTTTTAGTTTTCACACCCTGCGCTCCATTGATGACTTCTGAAAGGAAGCGCTTGTTCTTAAAAAAAGAGCCATACATTTCCACACTGCAGACAAAGAAACGTAAGTAGCTTTATTCAGCAGTTTCTTCACAATTACCCATTTCTTTCTCAGGGCCAAAAAAATTTAATCAGCTTTGAAATCCAAATGAAACTCACAAGAACTTGCTAGGACTTCATTTTGAAAGTGGGGAGTCAGGGAGAAATATATTACTTTAGACTCCTAAGAAAAGAAACAGAATGCTCCTTTCTCCACCCAAATCCATCAGCTCTCTCTGCCTTACTTCTTCCTGGAACATTTCTATCTTGACATCTCCATGGAAAAATCAACTGTTAGCTTGACTGTGTTTTTTCTTTGGTTTTCTTTTTTCTTTTATTTTCTTTCCATTTGTCTGTTCAAAGTACTTACCCAACTCAACAAGACATATGTGTCTTGACATTCCGAGGTTAGGTGTGCCAAAATGAAAGCACACAGACACAGCTGACATGAATGTAGAAATATCCCATGGATGCTGAGAACCTCGGGGATGCTTTGTAATTTGTATCCTTCAAGGCTTGAGACCTTTAATTAAGAAAGGATGTAAATATAACTAAGATAGAAGAATTCCCTGAAGTTTAAGATAGGGACCCCAAGATTATGCTGGGGATAAAAACTGTGCCTTGAAAATTCTTGATTGACTTCTCTAATGAGAGTCGAAGATTTCTTCCTTACAACCCCATGCTTGTCTCCTGATTAATTTCCTTCCAGTGCTTAATCTTCAGTGCATGACACTTTAACCACTAAGCTTATTATCCTAAAAATAGTATTCTAGCTGTGGTGTCTTAGCAGATATATGTATGTAAAGATCTTATTTCTACACAATTTCCTTAGGTGTTTAAATGTTCATATCAGACTTGTACAAAATGTAATAAACAAGCACACAAACAGAAATAAGTAATATTTTATCCAGCTCAATTTCCTAACTTCTATATGTAAAAGGACCTTCACGTATTCCCCCACTCTGAATCCTCACTGGAACTGATGTTCTTTTATGAGAACAAAGAGGAAAGTCACTGTGCTTCCACCTGAGAGCAGTAGTGTATCTCTATCTATACAAACAGATCAAGGTAACTTATTCCACACCACCTTGGGCTGTGCAATGTCAGAAAATTTTTATGACAACTTCTAAGATAAAAATAAATTATGGAGGATTTTATCGAGACTCTAGGTTAAGAAATTCATTATGCCAGGGGAACAAGGCAAGAGTCAGACAAAATCAGAGGGAACAATTTAAGTTTAGTAATAAGATGAGATTTATGTTTCAATCTTTTTCTCTTTCTTGGCAGTGTTAGGTGAATGGATACACAGAAAGACATTTCAGTTCACATAAAACCTTTACTAGGAGAATGAGACATCATAACACCTCACTGAAGTCTATCGAAAGCATAGTACTTGCAGTCATGAGTGTAGTTGTCTCAGTGTATCGGATTTTCCTAAAATTATAATGTGATGCCAGTTATTACCAACTGCTGGAAGTACTGCCCTTCTTCCTGGGCACATTGCTCCCTCCCTCATAGCAGAAGATTCTAGTGGCTAGAATTTGAGATGAGCTTGGCTCCTTGCCAGTCTGCCCAGGAGTACATAATCAATAGGTAAAATACACCGACCTTGGATTTCTCCTTCAACAATCTTCTAAACAGGGGTCCTTACCTCACTCTCTTCTCCCCTCCCCAAGAAAAATTATGTCACAGGTATAATTTTTGAAGCATCATTGTTAAATAAATTTCTCAAAAAAAAAAAAAAACAAATCTTGATGCCTTGTTATTTCTCAACAGCTTGTTCTTTAAATCTCGATGGCCTGAAATTTTTATCTTTCTCAACATTTTAGCTTTTTAACCCCAGTGGTTCAAGTATGAAGCAGAAATCATTTCAGAGTCACTTTACAAGTCTGGGAAAACATAAACACAGGTGAACGACATTGTGCTATCAATATTTTTTAAATGCTGACTCTAAATAGCTTCCAGTAAGCTATTTACACTCTCATGTGTGTTGTGTAAGGACCCTTGAAATTGCAGTGCTCAGTTATGTGACAACTATTTTAAGATGGTTCAAAAATATCAAACTCCTTTGACTTTGTCCTCTTACCAACTACAGCAAAATAGAAGGAAAATATAGAACACGTGTAAATTGAAAAATCTCTTGGTTGTATATTACCTAACAGCACATTCGCAGCTATATAGCAGTATTGCAGCAAATTAATCCATGTAATCTCCTGACTTCTGGGTCACCTTCATCCATTCAGGCCTTTGTCTTCAGCTCAAGGTTTTATTCTCTACCTCCAAGTCCAGCATTATCCTACAGGCAAGATGAATTATGCACATGATGGCTCATTTGATAACCTGGCTTCTTGGTTCATTGTCACCTTCAACTCCAGGGACATTCTCTTTCACTTGTATGGAGCCAGCCACTTTATGCCCTTAATATAGACACTGAGTCCTCCACTCCTAAAATGATAAATTCACACCTCTTACTCTCTCATCATAACTCTGTATTGTAACCTTCTAGCATTGTATGCATCAGTAATAATAAACTTTTCTTCAGGGTCTCCAAACCACAGGAAAATCTTTTCTCTCCATCCTTATTTCCTATCCAAATGAGCCCACCACCCCCAAAATGCTGTTGATTATATTATTAACTTCCTTTTCCTATTTTCTTCCAGTCCACTCATCTGGGAAAATCCAGTCTGTCAAACCATACAGAGTATTGGCAACAATAATAATGGTCCCCAGTCTCAATCGGGAACTCAGCATGGTTCAGATTTTATGTTATATTTCCATGGTTAGCACTCTCTCCAATTCTCCACCATAGCTATTTCAAACATTCTGGAACTGAGGAGATAATGCTTGTCTGAGATACAGATGTTAGGGTTATTGGCGTATCGATGGTAAGTGAAGCCATGGGAGTGAATGCAATTGCCCAGGAAGAATGTGAAGAATGAAAAGGAAATGGGCCTTGCAAAGAGCCCTCGGCAACACTAATAGTGTAACATATTCTGAAAAACAGAAAGCTGACTCTTACAAAAGAAACTGACAAGGAATGGCCAAAAATGGATGAGAAAAACAAAGACAATGTGGTGTCCGCTACACCAAGTGAATCGATTATTTCAAGAAGGTGGGGTCTGTGGAAATGTCAAACATTACCACTGACTGACTGCACACACACTAAAGACTAGCCCTAAAGATGGAGATGTCATTGGTGACTATGAAAAGGTAAGTTTCCGTGGGAAAGTGGATATAGATGCCAGATTTTCATCAGGTTGAAGCTGAAGGAAAAGGTGAAGAGTTGGGGAAGAGCATAACCAATTCCGACAAGAAGTTTGACCAGGAAGCTAGAGTCAGGAATGCTAGCGCAAATAGGAGCACAAGCTTGAGACAGATCAATGAAATTACCTAACTTTCAGGTATTTAAGAGTGACTGGAAAGTCTACAGAAACTATCTGAGATTTATTCCAAAGACAGAGAAAGAACTAGTCCACAGAGCTAAATTGAAAGGAGCCATGGTGTGAAAGATGTAATTGTTTTCTGTGTGTGTTTATCAACTTCTACTTGTTCAAAAAGGTTTTACATTTTAAATTCTTAGTGCATTTCCCGTTGCTGTTAGTGTCTGCTCAAGCTCTTTAAGTGGCTTAAAGCCCCTTGCTAACCTGGCACCTGCCTCTCTCTCCCCTAGGAAGTTGCCACTCCTCCCCAGATGCTTGTTCCAGCCACATGGAACACCTCGTATTTCTCTGGATGGCTGTCCTTGCTCTCTCTCATCTCTATGGCTTTGGATACAAAGCTCCATCTCCACTATTTTCTCAGCCAACACAAACCCTGTCTCTCATTTTAAAGGCTTTGCTGTTGGAAAGAACAAGGTCAAGGGCCCTGCCTCCACACTCTTAAAGCATCCTCCATTTCCCTATCACATCATGCCTTCTTTAACGTAAGGTCTCAGAGCTGTGTCTGCCTATCTCTTTCACTGCACATTTGAACCCCATGAAAACAGAGACCACATCTGTCTTCTCACTATTATTTCTCCAGAACCTAGTACATCGCTTGGCATAGAGTTGCTCAATAAAAACATGTTCTAAAAAGATAAATTAACCTTTTTAAAGAAATATCCAATTATAATATTCACTTAATCACATAAGAATTTTACTCAATATTAACTGAGATTTTTAAAAATAAGAATATTTTGTCTGTTACTATCATGGTTTGAAACATTTTCAATAATTTCTAATACTTCTTATGCTACTTTAATCTTTTTTATTACACATATACTAGTTAAACATGCCATATAATATAATTATTTATCATACTAACAGAGCTCCCTCTCCAAAACACAAGCTTTAAAGACCCTTCCTGTTTTGCTCATTGATGCATTCCTATATAACTATGTCCTGGAACATGAATAAATAAAAAAATGAATGAAGTGCATGGATAATGTTCCTACATGCTCTTTTCATTAATTAGGAATTTCATAATATAAGATTTTTACCTTTTTTATGTCTGTGTTTATAATAACATATATTTAAGCACAATGCTACCTAACTCACTGTATTTCAAATAAATGCAGTCCACCCAAAACTCTAATTCTTCCAGTAATTCCATTTGAGAATATTACAATTTTGGAAAATAAGTTTTTCAGTAAGTAAGGTAAAGTGGTAAACCTGTTGTATTACATCATTTTTATTTCCATGACTACAAAAAGAATAAAACTTTCATCTGCAGAGTCAAAACTTCTTTTGCAACTGTCCTCATGTAGGAATTTACGGCAACACATCTTATATAGAGCACACAGAGTCTTAAAATGGATAATATCAAAAAAATTACAGTTTTTTACCAAAGGCATAAATAAAAATGAGCAAGAGGACAATTCTCACATCAACAGAGGGCATACCATTTTATCACAACTCAGAAAAGGTGTTTTTGCAAAAGTCTGATAAAATAGTCTAGACACTCTGCTTTTGACAGTCTAACAATAAAGAGAAACATAATCTTCATTGATTAAAATAAGAAGACAATTAACATTCTACTGTATAAATTTAAGAAGAAAATTTTAAAGCTTACACTTTAAAAAATAATTTTATTATATTGAAAAAACGGTATCTCTTAAGTGTTCAAAATCCGAGCAATAAAATCATGTACATACACAAATCACCTAAATCCTGCTACTCATTTGAGAACTTATCTTAGTTCTTATACTTCCTTATCAACCCAAAACACACCCCCCACACACAAAGAAACACAAACATCCCCAGTCAACTATATGTAAAGTAAAATTATAGCTCTCTCTCAAGTTTACAATTCACCTTGCATTTACATAATTATACATATTATATATTTGAAGTGAAATAAAATCCTAAGATGCAGATGTTTTTATAATCCAGTTTTCTCTCTAATTAAAAATATAGCATGACCTTCATCACTTCAGGCCAGAAGGCATGTGCTTTTATGCAGAATATGTATTTTTAATATAAAATACGTAGTTTAACTTCCTCATTCTTCCTTACTAGTGATTCTTAGTTACCTCAAGCTTCTACGCTATACATCATAGAACAATATAATCTAAGCCTGAAATGTTTTAGATTTGTTCAACCCAACCATCCCTCCCTTTATAGGAGTGAAGGAGCTTTGGTGGGTCTTTGTCATACCATGCCACTGTGCCAACCAAAATAATTTCGCTGCAGAATATATCCCTAAACAGCTAAATAAATTAATCTGTTGACTAACATGGTCTAACTTTAAAAATAAAGTGTGTCCTCAGCCTAAAGAAGAATATTAATCTCAAGGAATCTCTTTGGGATAACTATACAGATTCCTACCCAATATCCTTTACATATCCCATATCTTTTTATTTTTATTCCATCAAACTATGGTGGCAATTTTAAAACCACAGCTCTAACCTGACACATAAAAAAAGAATTATATGAACTTATATCCATTTTTGATTCAAAAGAGTACAGTAAGCAAACACACTTCTCTGAATTATTTACCAAGTTGTTTCAAGAAAAGATTTTAAAAGAACAGCATTAAGAGGCTGCTTGCTTGTTATAATTTGGAATCACATCTTATGAGGCCTCTTCTGCCTGTTATGATTTTAGCAGCAGTATTTAGATTCATGTTTAGAAATATATATCACACACATATCATATATAAAATTAATATATGTAATATATAAAAATTGATTATATAATAAATAAAACATTAAATTATTGAGGTTCTATAGTCTGGCTACACAGATGACGCTTATCTGTTGTATCAATAGTTAATGATGATTTGATGAACTGAAGCATCCTTGAACTATTCTGATAACTTCATCAATAAAATGGAATAAAGAGCACCAGTGATCAACATATTGTTTCTGAATCTCAATGATTTTTCATAGAAAAGATTATTTTAAGAAACCCAGCCCTGCAATTTAAGCTAGTGAGGGAAAAAGTAGCATATGTTTCTATACATATGATTGGTCTGTCCATCTCAGATAATAAGTATCTGAGTTTTACAGGCAATATTAGCTATGCTTTATACGAATTTGGAAAAAATGAATTTGAGCCAATAGTTTAGCAAGGAAAACAGATCACTCTTCATATTAGTCAGCTCTGGTGGTCATAACAAAATACCATAGATTGGGTGGTTTAAGAATCAGAAATTTCTTTTCTTGCAGTTTTGGAGGCTAAAATCTAATATCAAGGTGTCGGCATGGTCAGATTCTGATGAGAGCTCTCTTCTAGGCTTGCAGAGCCCACCTCCTCGCTGTGTTTTCACATAGCCTATCCTAGGCAAGTACAAGTAAAGAGAAAAAAATCTTTCCTTTTTTTAAAATTCTTTTTATAAAGCCATCAATCCTATTGGATCAGGACCTCATTCTTATGACCTCATTTAAGCTTAATTACCTTCTAAAAACTTTATCTCCAAATTCAGTAAGATTGGAGTCTAGGGCTTCAACATGTAAATTTTCAGGGAAACAATTTAGTCAATAGCATTCCTCAAAACAGACTTTGAAGATTCTAATGGAAAGAGGTATCTTACAGAGTGTTTAAATTTTTATTTTGGTAAAATATTGGGTGACTGAAGTTATTAACTTCCTGGGTAAAAAAAATCTCTAACACCTAAAAGATATGGTGATTATTTTAGTGGCTGAATTTTTCAACAAAATATTGGTTGAAAAGGATAGAAGTTTGAGTTTCAATAATTTTTAATAGTCACTTAATTCATTTAACAGATATATATTGACCTGAAATGCTCCTGGGATCAACCCCACCCTCTTAGTATGTTTCCTTAACAAAGTGGACACAGTCTGTGCCTTGATTAAGCTTATATTCTTGTACAGAGTAATAAATGATCAATAAATATAAAAAATACTTCATTTGATAGTATTTTAGGAGATGAGTACTATAGAAACAAATAGAGCAGGGTTAAGAAGAGAGGATGTTTTGAATATATGATACTTGATTATATAAGTGGGCCCGATATAATCATAAGGGCTCTTAAATAAGAGAGAGGGAGGCAGTAGAGTCAGTGTTAGTGATGCCACTTGAGAACGAGTTGATTGACCACTGTTGGCATTAAAATTGGAAGTGGGTCATGTACCAAGGAATACAGGCAGACTCTAGAAGCCAGAAAAGAGATTCTCATCTACAGTTTCCAGAAAAGAATGCAGCCCTACCAGCACTTTGATTTCAACCCAGAGAGACTCATTTTGGACTTCTGGCCTCCATAACTGAAAGATAATATAATGTGTTGTACTTACTTGCCAAGTTTGTGGTCATTTGTTACAGCAGCAATAAAAAATCAATACAGTGGCCAAATGTCATTTAATGACAGTAACAGTTTTTCTTTTCCTATATGCATTGCAATGCATTCCTATCATTAAGATAGAGTGTATTTCTGCAGTCTTGAACCTGGGTTGGCCTGCAGTTCTCTGATGGACAAACAGTGGCAAAAGTGATGTTGTATTTATTCTAGTCTTAGATTTTAAGGATTGGCAGATTCTACCTGGTTCTCTTGGAATGCTCTATCTTGGAAGACTCTCTCTCAAAACCTAGTCACCATGCTGTAAAAATTTCAAGCTACATGAGAGCCACCCACAGATGCTCCAGTTAACAGCCCCAGCAAAACTAACCAAGAACCAGCTTCAGCTGCTTACCATGTGAGTGAGCCACTTTTCATATCCAGGCCAGTTGAGACTTCAGATAACTGCACCTTAACCAACATCTAATTGCAACCACTTGGCAAACTCTAAGTAAGAACTTCCTAGTTATTCCCACTCAACCCATAGAACTGTAAGAAACAACAATAAAGCTTTTTTTCAGCCACTCATTTTTAAGGTAGTAAACAGGAGCTAATGCATACTGTTCAATTGGAGGTTTGTATTGCTACTATATAACTTGTATCAAGTTCAATACAAATAAATGTTCAGAAATACCTGCTTTCTGCGTGTGTGTGTGTGTGTGTGTGTGTGTGTGTGTGTGTTTTGGGCATGAAGAGTATGATTAGTAGAAATGTGGAAATTGTGGAAGGGACTGAATTTCACATCTAGTTTGAAGGGAAACATAAAAACACGTATGTAAACAGAAAGTAGTGGTAACCATGAAAATATAAGCTCACTGGAGAATTTTGTTGAAACACATAGGGTTATTTAACCTCCATATGATGTGCTATTGGGGGTATGAGCCATTCTCAAATAGCAGCAAGACATCAGCTGACATAAAATTAATTGATTGATTGATTGATTTACTTGTTTATTTAGATAAGGGGCAATCAAAGGTAAATTTCGCCTATCTCCAACTCTGTCTTACTCATCTACATATCTTCAGGGCTTAAAATCATGCCTAGCTCATGATAGGGATTCCTAAATATTTTTGTTGTTTGGCACAAGGTTAAAAAGATAACAAAGAGTTCCAATCCCTAAAGTCTTAGCAAACTGACAACAGAATCTGAGATATTCTTACTAAAACTTTTCCTCCATACCCCAAAACATCTCTACTTCAGGAATGGAACTTAACAATAGAATAAAAGTAAATACGAGTGAGAAATGTGCTTAATTAACAATCTGTTAGTGAAGATAAAAAATACAAAGGCTGATGTTTAGATAATCAATATGTTGGCATCAGTTTAAAGTAAACACTTATATCTGTTTTCCTCTGAATTGTTTTACAAAACTACAATTTCTCCTATTTAAGAAAGTCTGCAATAATAAAGCAATTTCAGGGGGTGTTTTATTATTTGGTTTGGCCAAATACCCTAGAAAGAGAGTATATGTGGATCAATTTATGATTAGGAATTGACAGAACCAAATTGTCATTTAAAATTTTCAGAATTAGCAACACAGAAGCTAATTGCTATTTGATTAGATGCTCTTATATGCACACATATATATACATATTACTTATTTATACTTTTCTCTCTCTAAAACGAATTTCAGACCACTGACATCACTTCATCAACAATAAAATATAGAACCAAGAACCATAGGAGAAATCAAAAACTATCCATCAGATAGTGAATAGACATTGAGGGCCTGAACCTCAAATTTGCTTCAGAGTTTCCTAACAGTCAGAGAAGATATATGGATCTCATCAACAAAAAGACTTTGAGAGAACATCCTCAAAGTCTCTCACATTGATTCCAGATAGTTAAGGGATTGTTGCATAATATATTTGATGCAATCTATATATTATGGATTTGTAAGAAGGTGAATCGATACTGGAATGAACAGATTCACAGTGAATGGTTCATTCAACACAGAGAGTTTAGTCTATGCTGAAAGTCAATAGACATGGATAATGCTCTTCATATGGCATATATGAATTAACAAAGCATTTGACATAAAGACATGTTAGGAATGCTGGTACACAAGGTGAGTCTAATATTGTTGCAGAAGGTTCTTCACTCAATTTTATTCTGTTAAACAAGTTTTTTAATACTATACTGATAAAATTAGAAAATTATATGTAACTAAAATACTAGTTAATATTTTGGATAAAATAATTAGGATGAACAAGGAAAAAAATTTTTAATACATTGAACAAATAAGTTATTTTTGTTTAAGGGTTATATTAATGGCCATATAAGTGTACTCCATTCAAATGCAGAGGTCAGGAGAAAGATAAGGAGGATTGGATTCACTTGGAACCATCTGTCCCTCCACCCAACATAAAGTGAAACCTCACTGGGTCCCAAGGATATGCCTGAGTCAAGTAACACAGCCACCTATAGCCAGAGAGAAAGTAGCATGGCCTCAGAGAGGTAGAGAAAGAGTTTACATGGATGGAAGAAAAGAGTTCAAGAAAGAGGGTAAAATCTAGGTTTGTGCTTTTCTTAAGTACAAAGACTGAATCCAGACTAAATAATGTCCTCATGCTCAATAACAGATTGAAAACTTTGCCTTCCATTAGATCAAAAAAAGGATGATAGAGGTGACATTCTTAGAGCAAGGAGAAGGGCTTTTCTCCTCCTATAGCATCTTGTGTTGTTCTCTCTTAACCCACTGAACATGGCAGTTAATTCTATGATTAAAAAGAGATGTGGCTGACCATTCCAGGAAGGATGTCTGGAGAAAACTGATCCTACTTTACTGAAGCCATTTCTCTCAATACACTCCTCTGTCCTGAGGATGATGACATGAGTGTTCTAGTGATGGTGATGAACCAAATGTCAAAAAAGAAATTCTTAAGAGTACTAATGTAAATCCAAGAAAAAGTGAACATTGTTGAAAGGTCATAAACACATTTTACCTGAATAATGGTTGAGGAAACTGAAGATGTTGAGTCTATGGAAAAGAAGGCACACAGAGACCCCGCCTCAGAAGTTTTTTAATCCTATAATATTCAATAACTTGTCAAATGAAAGGCAGATTAAATGTGTTCTATAAGATCCAAGAGAGTAAAATGATCCTTTAGATAAAGATCATATGAAAACAAATTTGTATCTTCTGTAATGAAATAGTACTGTGATGACTTGATTATTCACAGTAGATATAGTATAGTGTCAGGCACTGTGAGAAGTACTGGGATACAGCAGTACTGAAGACAAAAACTCCTGCCCCAACAGCACATTCTGATGAGAAAGACAAACAAATAAAGAGATTACATGTGGTTATTATTACAAAGAATGTGATCAGGGAGATGTGAGAATCTATAATTGAAAAAATCTTTCTTAGGAGGGACAGGAAAGGATTCACTGTAAAGAGGATAGAATCAGCCAGCCATGTGAAGATGCAGGGAATATCAGAACAGTATGGACAAGAGACTAGAAGCATGAAGAGTGGGCTTGTCCAAGGCATAGAGAGAAAGCCTATGTGGCCCAAGTGGAGTAAACAGAGGTAGGAATAGTGAAAGATGAAGTCAAGGAGGAAGAAAGCAGCAGCCAGATCTTACAGGACCTCATGAGCTATGATGAGAGTTTTTAATTTTATCCCAAGAGCACCAGGATGCCTCTCATGAGCTTCAAGCAGAGGAGTTAAATAATTGGAACATGTAGTAAGAAAAGAATAACAGAAGACCAGCAGGAGAATTGGAGACCATAAATAATTGCAAATGACTTTCTTGTCTAGACATAAAAGGAAAAGAATGAATGATAATAACAAAATCCATAGGAAACAGAAGAGAAATATGGCAGCTATCCATAGAAATAATTGAGTTAATCCCACCTGATGGAATTAACAAGGGTTCTATGACAAAGAGACAAAAGAAAAAAAAAAAAACAGAGAAAGCAATGAATGATAACTATAGGGAATGTGAGAGGGTGCTGAGGAACAGAAAATTTTCTGGGGTGAATTAGAAAATATTTTCATTCAACTCCATCACTGAGGTATACTGATATGAGAGGTTCAGCTCCGGGAAGGAGTAAACTACTGTTTATCACAAAGAAGAAACAGCTAACACTACACTGAGAAGGGAGAGTTATTTATATGTTCAGCCATACCCTGCAAACATTGGGATCCTGAGCTGTGAATCCAGAGTATCCCAATGGCTCGTTCCTGTCCAGAAAAGAAATAAAACATTGAGGGTTGCTATTTCTGAGGGCAAGATGATTGCAGGAGGTGGGAATGTGTTATGGACGGCATATTTGTGTCTCCCTCAAATTCATATTTTGAAGCCATACCCCTCAAACGGGTGGTATGTTGAGATGAGGCCTTTGGAAAGTAATACGGGTTAGATGAGGACTTTAGAGAGGTAATTAGGGTTAGACTAGATTAGAGCGCTTATAAGAAGAGACAGCAGAGAGAAGAGCCCTCTCTTTCTCTTTCTCTTTCTCTCTCTCTCTCCCACTCTTCCCACCCACCCCACTGGCTCACGAAAGGAAGAAATAGTGTGAGTGTGTAGTAAAAAGTCAGTCATCTGCAACCCCAAAGCAGAGTTCTCACCAGAAAACAATCCTGCCAGCACCCTGATCTTGGACTTGTAGTTTCCAGCATCATAAGAAAATTATTTTCTGTTGTTTAAGCCACCCAGGTTATGGTATTGTGTTTAGGCTACCCGAACAGACTAACATAGGATATTTGTTCTGAAGCAGAGGTTGCAATGCATTAAAACTTGTCTTTTGGAGATAGAACATAAAAATGGAGTGCCCAGTTAAAATTAGCTTCTAAGAGAAAAGCCTGAAGCAAAAAATAAGCTAATAATAAGTTGATTATATTAATTTCCATATTATTAGCTATCTCTCTCTGGAGAAGAGTTATACTTTCTAGCTCATCTGATGTCAGACTTGCCCTTATGACATGACCTAGCAAATGAAACATGAGCAAAAGCAACATGTATTATTTTTAAGTAGAACCTTTAATATCATGGTATGGTTATCACAGTTCATCTTCAGCCTCTGCCATAAGACCAGCAGGGATTCAGATAGTTGCAGCCCAGCTACAATGGATATGTAGCACCAACAGGAAATAACCTTTGCTGATGTAAGTAACTGAGATTTGGGATTATTTGATACTTTGTGGCATAAATTAGAATATTCATCTAGGTAATAAATCTGTGATAAATAAAACCAAGTAGGATGGTTGATCCAAGAGGCAGCATCCATGGACAAATTTAATAAACAGGGCAAATGTCAAAACAAACGTCAGAGAGTAAGACCCCCTTTACATTCCTAAGTAAAATCCTGCTGGGAATTCAAAACGTTGGCTTTTGTCTTTCCTCACACTCAATTGTTTTTTTTTTTTTTTTTTTTTTTTTTTTTAGGGAGGAGTGGAGCCATCATTTCAAAAAATACTGAGATGACCTTTTGGAAAAGGTGAAATCCAGTGGCAACTTCCATGTAGAAATACTCTACAAACTTTTGAGGCTTTTTCTTTCACTGTGACTTTCCTAAGGGCTTTGTCTCATAAAAACCATAGGTTTTTGTTTGTTTGTTTTACTTTGCTGGTATCTTCCTACACTTTATCTGCCGATAAATATTTGTCAATTAAAATGAACAGAACAAAACTGAAAAGTGAGATTATTCAATGGAAAAGCAGATTGTTTTCCTTGCTCAATGTGAGAGAGGATATCTAGATAATTTTTTTCAGGTTTCTTGGAAAGACAGGTATATACATGAATTTCTAGTATCCTCAGCAACACACCTCATCATACCTTACGCCAGGCAATGCATCAAAAGATTGTCAGCATTATCCTCAAAATCCCTCCTTTACAGATGCATACACTTGGAGATTCCCCCTTATCACCCACTCCTCCCTACTCTTTGTATCATGATCCCAAGGTTTGGGGGGGAAGGGGGGTTAAAGCATCTTTTTAAAATTCTTTTCAAAATTCTTGGAGACCAGTGACAGAGGAAACAGCCTTGTTAATAGCTCTCTTGAAACTTCTTTTTGGTCTTAGCTGTCCTTTTTAATGGAGAGCCTACCGCTGGTATCTGCATCTTGCATCTTCCACCTCCAAAATAGTCCAAAGAGGCCCAACAACCACCCCAAATAGCAGGTTAGGTCCAGATAGGGTTTTCAAGGAACTATCTAGAGAAAAAATAATCTAGCTCCCCCTGTGCTGGACTAAAAAATTATTGAACACAATAAAATTGGTTAAGATATGTGACATAATACTCTGAGGTATATACATCTTTAGAAAGCCACATAAGTAATAAAATGGATTAAGGATTATATTATTAATAGCTATTGTATAATAATAAATTAGTGAACTGGAAACCCAATATCTTAAATTAATTCACATGAATGTGACATTAAGGATATACTAGAAAAACACACAAAATATAGGTGGTGCTGTCTTTACATGAATGAATCATAAAGCAAAGAGCATTGCTGAGCTTTCTAGTTTACTTATATTAATTTCAAATATTAGCAATTACAACTTGTACTTTCAAATTCCGTAAAAATGCAAAGCTACCATGAAATAGAATTAACAAGGAGCTTTAGAAATTCATTAAACTGAATTTTAGTAGCAGCATCATTTATTCGGTTAATCAGGAATATATGTCTGTGCATACACTATTTATGAAACCATTTGAAACTTATACAAAATATAAGTTGGGAGAATGTGTTGCCTTTAATAATTTACAAGGGTAGAAAATAACAGCAAGGGGAATTGAGAACAAACCTCACCTTTTTTCATAATGTAATATACAGGTATTATATCTGTGGCTTCCAACACAGATTCTTAATCTGAGCCCAGACAAACCTTAGACTGTGAAGAGATTAAAGGGATATCTGAGGGAGGAAGTATAGATGCTGTTTCTGGTGCATAACAATGTTTGCAAACATGTTAATCAGATCCGGGTGCTTGCTAACTTGATAATTAAATTTACAAATGATTGGAAATATTTGCCACAGGAAGATTTAAAATGATTCCTGAAATCCTAATGACAGCTCCAGCAATATGTGTATGCCTCTTGAGGGCCCACTGAGGATAGATGGTATTAAAAAATGTAATTGGTTTTAAAGCACATTAGATTAAATTTTTTCCTACTGTTCATTCTCTCTTCTTTGTATTCACCTTTCAGGTCATTTTCTGCTTCCTGAACAAGGTATCCATAACTCAAATAAACTACCATATGAATTTGCTTATTTTTGTTAAATATAGCTAGCTCTAAAATGTTCCATTTCCATTTAACATGGTGTGTTTTGAAACAAAAATATTAAACTTCCTCATTAATACTTAGAAAATGGCATCAACGGTATTTGAAATCTGACAAAAGGCACATTGTTAAAAAAACAGAATAGAAAACAATTAGAAAGTTAGTTGAGGTCACTAAATATATATATATATATATTTATATATATATTTATATATATATTTATATATATATATTTATATTTATATATTTTGATGTATATAAACTAACTTTGATTATATATATATATATATATATATATATATATCTCAAAGGAAAAGAAAAGAAATAAAAACAATTTACTAGGTCTACTTTTAGCTCTCCCATGCAGTTTCATGCCATATCTGACATATTACATTTACAAAATGAATGTAAGTAAAAAATCCTAGTTAAATAAAAAAATTTTTAAAGTTCATTCAGCTGTATTATATGTGTTTAGAACAGAATTTCAAATCCTCAGTTGTTGGGAAAAAAAATGCCAACTTCTCATTTTGGGCGGCTGCAGCCAGTAACACCACATGAAGTGTCTTTTTGAATGCACATATTAAAATGGGGTCAAGGGTCTTAGGAATAAATTGGTTGCCAAACAATATCAATGGTGCCCTGGTCTGACCTTGTATATAACCGTTTGCATAACAGAACTAAAGAGCAGCAACATAGTTAATCTGTGCGTGTTTATGTCTAGCCATCCATGGACCTTAAGGGTCAATATGATTTACTAATACTCACTAAAGGTTATTAAAATTGCTGCACAAAGTTGATGGAAAGGTGTTATAGCTTTGGTAATAAAAAATGACTTTCATGGAACAGTTTACACATGATTTTTTATTAGATTTTACTTCCCGTCCTCCTCCTCACCATTTCAGAGTTTCACGGTTGATAACAGTTGATTATTTGTGCTGTCTAGTGGCATTCTTTCTTTTTGTTTGTGTGGTACCATGGATGTGGATAGTACTTTCCAGGACTTAAATTATAAATGAGGTAACTCTGTGCCCCAGATAGCTCCAAGGCTCCTGCCTTCTTCACAAAGGACACAAGAAAGAAAGCAGTTGATTTGCCCTCAGAATAATAAGATCATAGTGACTGTTCAAATTAAGAGATTTCAATGATCTGGAACTTTCATACTTCTCCAGATTACTCCGGGCAGCCAAAGAGGTGCTGTTTAAAAATGCATCAAGTGAATTGCTAACCTTTTTTTCCCTGAAAATAGAACCATGGCTTTAGAAAAATCCCAAAGCCACCAGCAGACCCAGACAGAATAGTAAAAGTGAGCAGCACAGAAGTCTAGCGAAGATTACATGTAAGTGTCATAAGAGAAAAAAAAAATGATGAAAAGAGAAGAGACAGAAGGCAACAGATTACCACCATCACAAAACATTTATTAAATACAACATTAGGTAAAGTACAACATAGATATGGTTCCTGCCTACTAGAAATTTAACATCTGAGATGTCGCTTGAGAAAAAATCCAAGTTAAAACAGACAAAAGTTATTCAAGAGCAAACTTTATACAGAGAAAGACATATGAAGAAAACATAATAGTAAAAACTAGCAGAAAAGTTGATTTTAAAAAAGTTATCAATTAGAACACTATTATAAAATACAAATATGAAGTTATGATCATATGTACCTAATATAATCAATATAATGCAGTTCATTACTTTCCTATAGTGTATTTTATTTCTCACTGTTTCATACTAAAGCATAAACTAGAAAAAGTAAACAATTTCCATTGCATTCAGTCCTTAGGGAAAATAATAGGGCCGCATGATTCTTATTCAAGATTTAGCAAGTGCTAATAGGAGTTGAGTATCTTTTTTAAAATAAATAAAAGACTCCAAAATTTCATGATTTGCAATATGGAACACTAGATGTATTTTTCATTTTAGGTTCATTTTAGGACTTCATATTCTCTTTCACTCAATGAATATTTCAGATACAAAGAAATTTTTATCATGTTTCTATCATTAGAACTCAATCCAAAATCTCAGAAAATAATCTTAAATTCTAATTTATGTTCTGGTTTGTTTCCTTCTTTAAGAATAAGAACATGAAACTGTAATGAGATTTAGATTAAGCTAACATTTTTGAACATTAAATATGTGCCATACATTTATAAGTGCTTCTACAATAAGATCAAAACCTATAGAACTTTTAATTTGTCACCATGAAAAATAATGAAGAAAACTATATTTAAAGCAGAAAGAAGAAAAATCTATAAGAACAACAGTATCAATAATTCCCCATGCCCACTTAAGGGGAAACAAAAAATCCCTATATCTGGAAAATAGTAATAAGAAAATCAGAAAAATTTAAGTAAGAATATTATTTTGAAATAAATGCATACGATTAGTTTTTTTCATTATTTTGGGGGAAATCATTTTAAAGCAAAAAAGGGAAGAATAGAGGGAAATGCAAACATTATCTCTGGTGAAATTAAGATGCTTAAAACTCTGGATCATAAAATAGAAGGAGACTAATAAATACACTGAAGTACAGATATTATGGGAAGAGCAGGAGAGAAGATGTTTGTAGGTACAGATATAAGAGAAAACTAGCCAGGCATGAATTTTCTAAGAGAGTGGAACATCCTGACGTTTAAAACAATATAAAACAAACAAATGAAAAACAATAACTTATCTGCAACAATAGAACAGATTTTGAAAACTAGAGGCAGTGCTTCACTTGACCGCCTTTGGCACGAAGTCTTGTTAAAAGTAGAGAGTGGGGCTAGCAAATCTGTGGGGGTATATCTGAGGGACAGGGGAGCAGCACTGGTAGAAGAGAAAACATTTGGCAATGTGAACAGACCTTGAGTGAGTATCGAATTTCTTTCTCTCTCCTTCACACACACACACACACACACACACACACACACACACACACACACACACACGAATCACAAAAAGAATTTCAGCTAGCCCTGGTCCTTCCCCAATATGAGTTTCCTATAATAGATTGTCAAGGAAAATGTAATCAAGAATAAGTAATTAAAAAAAGACCAGCAAAAGACTTATACAATAATGCCACAGGGATAAAACTTAGGGGAATGCTGGAGATACAAATAGCAGATGAAAAATGCTCACCAAAAAAAAAAAGAAAAGAAAAGAAAAAGAAAAAATATATAGTAATGAGCAACTGAAAAATATGCCACCCTAGATTTTCAAAACTTAATGGAATGTTTTACTTTTTAAAAAAGCACAGAGAAAAAAATATGAGTAATCAACAAAGAAATGTTAATATTACAGAGGATGAAGCATGGTAGGGTGGGGAAGCAGTGTGGACAATTGTAGGCAGGATTGTCTGCCTGGAAGAAACACAATGAACACTCACAATTTCTGGAAACACAGTAAGGATGATAAAAAGACATGACTGAGATAACAAAATCAAGTGAAAATATAGTCAAAGAGATTTGGAATGAAAATGATAGATATAGAAGATGGGCAAAAGGCATTAAAACACAAGTAATAGGTGTTGGTAAATAAGAGAACCAAAATAACAGAACATAATAAATACTTAAGGTAATAACTCAAGAAACTCTCCTAAAATAAAAAAGATCAGAATCTATAAAATGGTAAAGGCACACTGTATCCCATAAAAAGATAAACTGATTTAGAACAATCAGTTCAATGGTATGTCTTGATAAATTTACTGGATTTCAAAGATGAGAAAATCTTTTTTCAGATACAAAAAAAAAAAATGGAGTCATGTATAAAAGTAAAAAAATAGAAAATCTAATTTGTACTAGATTTCTCCCTAATGATATTAAAAGAGAGTAGCTTCTGCAAAGTGTTCAAATAAAGTTTGACTCATAACTATATTCCTAGGAAAATAGTTTTTCAAATAAAATGAAAAGACATGAGCATTTCCAAACATGCTTTTGAATATAAAATTAAAAAGAAAATAAATTTCAACAAAGTAATGAATAGAAAAACTATGTCAAAATGTTTGGCTATGAGCATTGAGCCAATTTAAGAGTAGGACTAAGAACAAAACAAATGTGAGGACTGTGATTGGAGAAGAGAATTAAAATATACTATATGCTGACAAAGCAGGAAAGGCGAAAGAGAAAGGAGGACTTCGAGAGCTGGAGGTCAAGACATTTTAGTTCATAAAACAAATTGAAAAGCTGTAAGCTTATTTGAAGTTATTAACATAAAACTGAAAAAGGAAAAATTAGAACAGGTTCTATCATGACTCAGACAGCATAACATAAAATATGATGACAAACCTGGAGCAGAACATGTATATTTTATATAAAAATAAAATGAGGTAGACTCGCTTGTTAAAATAGACTCAGAGCAGACTGGAAAGCAAGCTCAATTACATGCTATATTTGAAATACCTAAAACAAGCGACTCAGAAAAATGATAAAACTAATAAACAAATCCAAGAGTTTGCCGTACACACACACACACACACACACACACACACTGACTATCTAGTCAAGAAAAACTAGTGAGAAAATGCAAACATGCAATACAAGAAATGTACGAAAATAACCTCAGGCACAAAAATTAAAAGAATCTTAAAATATCAAAATGCTTTAAAATTAATAACCAGGATAAAATAGATCATTCACTGAAAAACATAAATTAGTAACACATCATAAAAGATAAAGTATCTGCTAGAAATAGAAAACATTACTAAAGCCCCCAAAATCCCCAGTATACTGGAACCAGATGGATTTGCAGAAACTATCAGAGGAACAGATAACTCTATCTAGTGTGATTTAAAATGATCCAGGGCACAAAAAATAATGAAAACAACCAAAATCTTTTTTAGAAAAAAAGAATTAAAATATATTTCAAATCAATCTCACTCTGGGTGTGTTTGCAAAAATATTAAATATTAAATATTATTAAATATTAAATATTATATTAAATATATTAATATTATTAAATATTAAATATTGTTTTCCATGACAAGGTGTGGTTTATTTTAGGAATACAAGGAAGTTCAATGTTAAATTTATTTTCCATAATAATTTAAAGTGGAAACTTACTATATATTTATATTGCCTTCATGGAAGCCTAAGAATCAGCTAATAAAATTTAACATTTAATCGTAATAAGGCCAAAATTATTAATAATATAGAGATAGCTATATCATTTTCTAATATTATAATGTACATCTTAATATGATAATACATTAAAAGCAGACATTATGTTTTACAATGAAAGAAACAGAAACACTGAAAGCTTTTTCATTAAAGTTAGAAACACAATAAGAATATCTTTTATTTCCACTAGTATTTAATGTTGGTCTGGAGTACCTAGCCAAAGTGATTAGATAATATCAATACACGAGGGATACAAATTATAAAGGAGTATACAAAATTATGATTATATATTAATAATTATTAAATTATTAAAATTAAAGATATTTTTATTCTGGATAATTCAAGAATATTAACTCTGTTGTAAAATATAAAATAATTCAATGAGGGAGTAGCTTGGCAAAAAAATAATTAGCAGAATACAAACTTGATATTTAAAACAACAATTATGCAGGATATACAATGGAAAAAATAACCTATTTTCCATAGCAACTAAAAAGGTAAAATTTATAAGAACAACTAATTTCCCCTCGAGTATTCACTTTCCCTTTCTACTGTGAATAATAGAACTTACTACTTTCGGTTCTATACATCTTTGCCCACCTGGACACTCCATGCCTTTCTTGCAGTTGGATATGCCATATGCATATTTTGGGAGTCAATAAGAGTGAGAAAAATTATATGAGAACCTTTCTGATCATCTCATTAAATATTCTAAATTTCTTTTTTTCCCCTTCCAATAATCTGGAAGATGGATGTAATGCTAGTAAACTGACTTTTGGCACGAGAATGGAAGTAACCCCTTATAGGACAGTGGAGCAAGAAGAGAGAAGCAGTCTGAATCTCTGAATGATCTAACCGAGTGCAGAACCACTCACCTCTAAAGTGTGACATATAAATAACCTATCTAGTTTGAACCACTAGCTGTTTGATTTGTTTGCCTATTTGTTTGTAATAATATCTAAGTCCATACCATGGCTAACACTCCAAAATAGGTAAGAGTTCTATGTGCTCTATATGAAGAAAATTTTTAAATACTGTGAAGTGACAAAAAAAAAAAAGGCTTAAACAACTAATTGGAGAATGAAAAAAATCACACTATGTTTTAGATAAGAAGACATCACAAATATATCAATTTTTCTCTGATTTATCTAAAAATGTAACACAATAGTAACAAAAATGGTAAAATATTTCTTTAGGAAATAGGAATACTGAAATGTAAAAAATTAATAAGCAAAATTCTTCATGAAAATTCTACAAAACAATATAGAAAAAATCTATACCTACTAGATAATAAAATGTATTATAAAGAAATCCACCTCGGCTACATGAATGAAGCACAAATCAGTGGATCAGAATAGAAATTCTGTAACAGGTTTCTGAAATAAATATGATATTTCAAATCAATGAGAAAAAGATGAATTGAATATAAATGATGGATCCATATCTCCCACCTTAAACTAAGATAAATTCCAAACGATTAAAGATAAAAAAATTAAACCCCAAAAATAGTTAGAGAAAACTTATGTTTACTAATCCAAGATTGAAAAAGAAGTTATGAAATAAGAAAAAAAAAACAGATGCTATAATAATATTGATAAATTTTACTACATTCCAAAAATATGTCTAGAAACACCATGAATAGTCAAATGACAAACAGCAAATATGGTTAATATTTATAATTCATATAACAAAGACTAATTTTCTATTATAAAAATAATTCTTAAAAATCAATTAGAAAAAAAACAACACTTTAGAGAAAACATGAGCAAATATTTAGTCAGGTAAAAAAGAAAATACAAATGACTCAAATCTATGAAAATGTGTTACTTTTCTCAACAATAAAAAATAAAATAAAAATTGCAATGAATAATAGCTGAATCCAGGTCTTTGGCAGAAAATATATAAGATGTACCTGGGACACTGAGATGTGCCAGAAAGCAATGAAACTATCAAGGACTAAATGGGCCATGTCAGAGGGAGCCAATATGAAGGGACTGCTTTGGCCAATATGTAACAATTTGAGCTTAAAAGAGAGTAATGGATGTGAATGATTGAAGCACATGAAATATGAAAACTCAGGTGTTCTAATTACAGCTCCTTTAATGGGAGACAGGGAGAGAGAGAACCTAAAATTTAAAAAACAAAAACAAACAAACAAACAAACAAAAACGAATATAGCACCACTGGACATAACTAAAGCTACAAATCCTTATTCTGAAAAGAGGTTGTTCAAAGGAAATGAATTACATTGCTTTTCTTCTGTGAAGTATTCTTCAGGGAAAATAATTAGCTCTAATTGGTGGGGAAAAGGTTATTTTTTATTGAAGAATTCTAACTAAAAATTATAGAAGGAAAGGTAGAATTTCTTAAAAATCACCGTTCTGCAATCCCTCATAAAATGAATAATTCAAGTAAAGGTCATGTGGATAAAGCCATTTGATAAAATATTAACAGGGGCTTTATAATGGAGTGATCAGACTGTGACCTGTATTCTGCTGGGATGAAATATGAAACATACTTATATACCTATGAAGTATTGGTAACATGTTGAACCAAAGCTAATCAAGTGTCAGGTGTAAATTTTTCTCTATAAAAGATAAATTAACAAGTTACACCAAAAGAAAGCAAACAGACAAATCCAGAATGTGGGACCCTGCATAGGACAAATTATCCAGTTTCTATAAGCCAATGTCAGGGGGTCAAAAGGAAAGGATACTGTTCTAATTTGAAAGAAAGTGAGGAGACATAAAAACCAAATGTAATGGATGGACCTAGTATAGATCATGATTCAAATAAACCAATTATAAAAGGACACTTTTCCTCACATTTGGGGAAACTTCCTTATGACTTTTTATTAGATGATATGGAACAATAAATATTCATTAGGTATGATCATGGCATTGTGGTTATACAACAAAATGTCCACATGCTTTAGAGGTGCTTGTTGAAGTATAGGGATGATATAAAATAATGCTGGATCTTTTTTAAATAGTTCAGCCATGAAAAAAAAAAATAGAATCAGGGAGATCATGGAAACAAATGCGGCAAAATTATGATAATTGTTGAATTTGACTGATGTTATATTAAGGTTCATTCTTTCTATATTTGTGTGTCATGAGGGCCATTTTTTTATCAATCAGTTTGAATTTAAACCTGTGTAAGAAAAGGTTACTTTCGTATAATGCTGGAGGGAAGGTTAACTGATAAATCCTATGTGAAGAATATGGCAGCATTCATCAAAATTTTAAATCCATATAGCCAGCATTTATATTCCTAGGCATGTATCCCACAGACATATACTCTTATATACAAAGTGACATTCCTTGGAGCATTGTTTGTAATAGCAAATGATTAAAAACTGCCTTAAATTCCATAACTAAAGACTAATCAAAGTACAGTGCAGGCAGACAACGAAACATTTTGCAACCTTCAGAGAAGAAAGAGAGAACTAGGTCAAGCAAAATAACAAACTAGAGAATATAAATACTAAATATTGTTAAGTTATTACAATAATTTTGAAGTCCTTTCAAGTGCATGGATGAACTTTCTAGGAAGTAAGAATATTCCCAAAGCTAGAACAAGAGAAAAGTAAGAATCCAGGGAAGTAAACTGAAGCTAGTGGACGCCCTGCACCACCTACCAGTCCTGTTTGACTGAGAACAGGGTTTCTCAGCCTCCAATTAGTGACTAGTGACATTTTGAGCCAGATAATTGTTGGAACTGTCCTGTGCATTGCAGGATATTTAGGAGCAACCCTGGCCTCTACTCGCTAGGTTCCAGGGGCACCTTCCCTAAGTTATAATAACTAAGAACCTCCCCAGATTTTGCCAAATGTCCTCTATGGGGCAAAATCACTTGCAACTGAGAACTACTGATGTAAAGTATCAGTACTAAAGGGGTCATGGGGGAGAAAAGTAAGAAGACTTCCCTGCCTTCAGTAAAACTGAAAGCCATGGAAGGAAGGAATAAATACAAAATCTAAACAACTGAGAAAGACAGCCAGGAAAATTATTTATCTTTATCCATATTCATTATATTTACAAGGTCCAAAGAAATAAAACATAGATTAATATTTTCATTAAAAACAGACATATTTCGGTAGTAGCAATGGACAAGTAAGAACACCCTGAAGAAAAAAGAAATAAAAATGCAGTCTGCGAGTAATTCCCACAGGTAAAGTTTCAATAAATGGAAGCTCTCAGAAAATAAATAAATATCCAAATGCACAATTAAACAAGATACCTTAAGTCAGTAGGAACAACAATCCACAAAATCAGGTCCCAAAGATATACAAATTCAACAATTATCAAATACAAACTATATTTCAGATATTTAATATATTCAATATATTTTAATAACTGAGAACTGAAAACAGAGATAATTATGTAATTACCAAAAATTACCAGAGAGATTTATAGAAGAACTAAATAAAACATCTAGAAATTAGAAATTTAATTGAAATTAGAAACTTATTAGGTAGAATGACAGGAGATAATACTGAAATGAACAATTAGTGAACTGGAAGCTAGAGCAGACAAAATTATACTAAATGCAGCACAGAGAAATTGAAATGAAAAACATGAAAGACTCAAAAGATAAAATAAGAATGTTTAATATACATCCATTAGAATTTAGAGGAAAGCAATAGAAAGAATGCAAGAAAGAATGAAATGATATTTGAAGGTAATGGCTGCATACTTTCCAAAAAAGACAAAAGAAATCAATCTTCAGATCCATGAACTACAAAAAAATTCAAGTAAGAATTGTCCATATTCTGGGATGTTATAATAACAACACAAAAACAGCTACTATGTTGAGTGCTTATTCTGTACTAAAAATTATACTAACCATATTGCATAAATTATCTTAATTGATAAATAACTTTAAAAGAGAAAGACATAAGTAACTGCCTTATTGGTTAAAGACTGCACCTTAAAGGAGTTTTATGAGACAACCAAAACCAATTCAATATGTGGGTAATGTTTAGTGCCTACTTCAAGCAAGCCAACTGCAATTATCATATTCTTTAATTTCTCTCTGTGGAAAGATTTAAACTCAGATCTGGCTGACTATACAACTTCTGTCCCAAAGTTATGCAATGTTTAAACCATGTAAATTTTTGAAGGTTTGCCATTGTTCTTTCTTTTCTGAAAGTAATTTGATTTCAAAAATGTTCTTTCCAGCTTCTACTGGAATAAAGGGAAAATGAGTGTAATAAAAACAAAGGATAAAATTAACCAAACAAAAAATGATTTAAAAATATGTCCAAAAACTAACTAATGATAACAGACATAGTCAATCATTTCTATTTTTCAAGGAGTTATCTCATAGAATGCAATGTACTTTGTGATTCTATCGGAAGTTTCCTTAGCAAAAATATAAGAAAGGTGCCTTCAAGCTATTATTTAAAACTAGGGTATTAGACAATACGTATAAAGAGACAAAACGTCTTCTGACTCCATCAGCATACCATGAATATCTAGTTTATAAATGACATTCTGTTAGAAGGAAATTTTTACATGCCTTTCTTAAAGCTTTGGTACAGAGATAGGGAGAGAGAGAAAGCAAATCTTTCTGAATCATCGCAGTCTAGTTCTGATTCTCAAACCAAGAGAACCAAAATAAATCCCAAACTAAGCCCTGCAAAGGCGTTTATTTCCAGGGATCCTAAAGGGTGAGTGAAGAGGTGGAGAAGAACCAGGATCACCAACAGTGGATACTGAGAGCAAGTCTTTAATACAAGGTGAGACTAGGATAGTAAGTACAGCTGTAAGGGATAAGGAGGTTCCAAAGTGGTAATCATTAGGTGCAAGGAACAAATCGAAGAACTTGGTTTTGAACTAAGAGCTCAAAATATGGGCTCCTCTCTTATATGATTCCTGCGCTGGGTATTAAATATGTAGCCCTAAGATGGACCAAGTTAGACTGAGGCTACACACCACTCCCATTCCCATGAGTTTTGCCTCCCTGATAATTGTTTCCTACATTGAATTCCTAAAGTCTTATTATACTTGGGTTAAGTCTCTTGGAAAAAAAAAGTAGAGGGAAAAAAACTATTCTAATAAACTTAACTTCTTTACAAATACTTTTGGATAAATAAAGGTCCAAACTAGACGTTTTATTCAGAGTACACTTAACCAGAGGAACATAACTGAGTCAAAATAATTCTACTTGCTAACTTTTCATTCTTTTTCCTTCATACTGGCCCCTCTCCACATCTTTTAAAAATAAACCTCTTTAACTTTCTATGTAACAACCAAAGTAGGTATAAATGCATTTAATAATGTTCAATTTGATTACGCTAGAGGAGAGTCAGGTAGAAGAAGGTCAAGTTAGAAAAAGGAGAGGTTTTTTGTTTGTTTGGTTGGTTGGTTGGTTGGTGGTTGGTTTTTACTTAAAGCGACAGAAATTTATTCTCCCACAGTTCAGAACACCAGAAGTCCAAAATCAAAATCACTGGACCAAAATCAAGTTGTCAGCAGGGCCCTGATCCCCCTGGAAGCTCTAGGAGAGAGTCTGTTCCTTGCCCCTTTCAACTTCCAGTGACTACCAGCATTCCTTGTCTTCTAACCATATACTCCAAACTCTGCCACTTTGGTCACATTGACCAAAGAGGAGAGGTCTTACTATGAAGACAGGCAATTTGATTAGTTTCTGTCTATGAATGTATATTTACAAAGGGAAAAGAAGAGTTGAAAGCAAAGGGGCGGTAGATAATTTATTTATTATTATTATTATTATTACTATTATTATTATTGTTGTTGTTGTTGTTGTTGTTGTTGTTGTTATTATAAGAAAGTCAAAGGGAAAAGGCATGGGTATTGTTAATAGTCTCCATTTCATAGACATCTACAGGGAGCAGATGAGCATAACCACATCTTCCATTATAGGCTAGCAAAGTAAATGCACTCTATTGTGGAGACACACAAAAATTACTAAAAATCAGAGAGGTAAAAAAGAAACTGCCAGAAGCCAAGGTATGGGAATCATGAATTCGTTTGTAACAGACTCTAGGAGAATTAGAAAGAAGCTATCTACTCAGCAATGAGCAGAAAATAGGATTAGGTTAAAGTGTTTTTAAAAGAAAAAGAGAAAAGTAAGGCTTTACACCTTATTTATTTTCAATATGACAAGCTACTGGTTTATGCTTTAGGATTCTTATAGTCATGTTTCTAGCATCCTTTAAAATTAAGAACAATTAAATATAAAAAACATGAGAATCCTGAGTATTCCAAATAAAAGGTTATTATTTTTAAAATGTTGTCTTACACTCAAAAGAGAAGGAAAAGCAAGAAGAAGGGAATAATTTGCTGCATATTAGAGTAAGATTACACGTGATGGATTGTTTAACCCTAACGACAACCCAGGGTGTGAGTTATCCTGCTACTCCTTTGAAGAAGTCACATGAGATAGAAAGAGGTTGAAGGATTGACTGAGTATTCTACAGCAAAGGGTTGAAATGGAATTTAAACCTAGATTGTCTTTGGATATCTATCTATGATTAGCTGTTTGGTAATTTGTCTTAAATAAATGAACCTGAATAATGAAAATGAGTGAAATAGTTACAAAAGTGTGAAAAAGCAATCAATAAGGAATATGAGGTCTATTTCAAGTAATTTCTCCACTCATTAAAATAATAAGTCAACTTTGACTGTTATGCCACTTACTATCACCAACTTTATATAAATTGACCCTTATCAGAGACAAAACAATTTTTTTGAAAATTACTCATTTATCTATTCTACAAATATTTACTGAGCACCTATCTTATGATTGTGCAGCACATTGGCATGATGACTATGAATAAAACAGACATGGTCATGAATATCTTATAGTCTAAAAGGAGCTCGCTTAATTATCTTTACATGAAATACGGAAACATTTATCTTTAAATATTGGCTTATTTATCCCCACAAACTAATGTGTTTTCTTCTCCCCTCACCAGTATAATACTACAACTTCCTAGAGGTGCACACTGAATGAAACTGAATAAAAGAAAAGCAGATATTGTGACCTTTTGAATACAAGTAGATACTGTACCATTAAAACTTGTCCAACACAAATAACAGAGAATAACAAAATTAAATTTGGTCATCATAAAGCTTTCTCAGATTTTTCAAAATGGGTTATATTATCAATGAGGTATGGCTATTGAAGCAATTAACAGTCCTTAACTTTGAATTTGGAATATTCTGTTTCAAAAGTACAGTATTAACAAATGACTACATTATTGACTCATTTAAGAAAAGTGTCACTAAACTTACATTATCTGTCTTAGTAGCACACAAAGGAGGAGATTTTGGCAAGTACTGATACAACTTTGTAGGAGGGAGATTAATGG
Organism: Cynopterus sphinx; assembly: GCA_030015415.1. Lineage (NCBI taxonomy): Eukaryota > Metazoa > Chordata > Mammalia > Chiroptera > Pteropodidae > Cynopterus > Cynopterus sphinx. The sequence goes on along the minus strand of CM057386.1, from coordinate 78,921,313 downwards.
AGAGCAAATTGGAGAGTAATTAATCAAGCTGCATAAGAAAGTGAGAAGAAAAAACAAAGATGCAAGGTTTGACAGGAAAATTCTAAGCTCTTTGTACTTGGCACCAGTCAAAAAAAAAAAAAAAATAGCGGCATAATAGGGCTGAAAAGTTCATGAATATGCTCCAATTAATCTGTATGTGCACTGAAATGCTTCTTGATTTGGTTCATTTAAATCTGAAATTCCCTTCCCCATTGATGTCAGCTAGTTAGCCAAGATGGTGCATTACTGTTATGATCACTGCAGCGCACATAATTTAGATTTATCTCTTTGGGGACTCAGCTCCACCCCCTGCTAGCTAATATGCTCACCATGTTTAATGATGCAAAAAATTTCTCTGAGTACAGGTTATTTATCTTTATCAGGGGCTGCGTTTGGCTGGCTGTCTATTATCAGCCAGAATATTTGTTCCTAAATGGTTGTTTCTCATCCATATTCCAGGGCAATCCTGAGGCCCATGTTATCACTCAGATTTGCAATAAAAAAAGTGTTTTAGTTCTTCAGATTCACCTTAGTAATACCAATTTATAAGTTTGAAACAACTGAAATTATGACTCAGGATACAAACCCTAAAATCGTTGTCATTAAATACAATATGTCTAAAATCTGAGAAAGGATTTTCTTTCGCTGTATATTGGGGGTATATGTAATAAACAATACAGGAATACAAATATATAATAAGAAAAGTGGTTATAAATAATTTTGAAGTAATGATGTCAAAAAAAAAACGATCTGAGAAGAAAAACTAAGGAATAAATAAGAAGTTCAAAAAAATAAAAGTCAAAAACCAGTGAGCATTATCACCATCCCCCAAGAATTAAATGAAAAAATGAAATCAAAAGTTTTCGTCAAGATAGTGAACAAATATGGAAATATAGACAGCTTTGATTCTCCCTTGAACCTGAACCCAAACATACACAGAATCAAAGGGGATTTTGGTAGTTCTGAGAATATATTTTTAAATGGAAAGAAAATTCTAGGAAGAAGATTTTGAAATACAAGAGCATAAGAGATCTTTGGGATAGTCTAGCTGTGAAGGGGAATTTCTTAGTTGAGCTCTTTTATCTCTTTAAATTACTTGAATAAATCACTGCCTACCCATTTCCCCGGCAAAACAGACACACAGCACTGTCAGGCAGCCCAGCCTAGAAGGAGGTGCCTGGCAACAACAGGGTGGGGCTCCAGCTGGCTAGGTAGGTAGTAGATAACCTTTGCAGGCAGACACTCCTCCTTCACATTGTGGCTTCCAGGTGATTCAAATAAATAACAGTGTCCATGGGAAAGTTTCAAGGAAATTATCTGAGGCCAAGAGAGGTCTAAGGGATGTGGCATCTATAGTACCTAGCCTATTATAAAGGTAGAGGATCTTTGCCCCAGGCAGTTCCCACCCACACCCATATCCTAAATTCACAAGTAGGAGAGCATGCAAATGTCTGGGCTTTAGCTTTTCCCATCCCTAGGTGCAAAGGAAAACAGGGATAACCAGACAAAGTTACTACTAATCTAGAACTTTTGGGAAAATTAAACATTACTGAGAAGCCCAACCACTGTTTAAAAAATAAATAAATAAACTGAACAAACTCTATTAGATGAAGCCGAATTAATATTCTAAAATAAAAATATATGTCAGATTAATAAAAGAGTTGTTTTAAAAAAGATAAGGGATAATAGTAATTACTTGAAGAATAAAAAGCAATTATAAAGAGGAACCCACTGGAAGTACTAGAGGTAAAAAAATATAACAGCCAACAGAAAAACTTGATATTTTAAAAAGCAGAAAAGTTACATGTAAAGAATGAAGATCTAGCCATAAGACAGTCTAAGGATGCTTTTAGAAGGCATCAGAAAGGGAGTAAACATTAAAAATAATTTTTTAATTTGAGAAATATAAAAGATAGAAGAGAAAGTATCAACATACATAACAGCAGTTTTTTAAAAGAAAAATATGTAGAGGAAAAAATATTTGAAGAAATAATGATGGATAATATTACATAGTTAAAGGAAAATGAAAAACCTGAAATAAAAAGTCTCAGAGCAGCAATAAAAATAAATAAGATAAATATTCTGACACAATAAAGTATAATTTGGTAATTTCAAAGACAAAAAAATTATAAAAACTTTCTGAAAGAACAGATGATCTTAAAAGGAGTCAGAATTATTTATGGCTTCTTACAGAAATATTGGATACAGAAAACATTCATAAATGCTTTCAAAATTAACGGAATAGAAATTTGAACCTGGCTCAGAAAATTCCCAGGCTTAGATGGCCTTACAAGATAGTTCTCCCATACTGTCAATAATCTCTTTGTTTACTAGTTTTACAGATAGAAACAGATAGAAAGCTTTAATTTAACATGTTTTATTTCAAAACTGCATAGACAATAACAGTCTTATTTATCTTGTGAACGTAGAAGGGAACACTCTGAAGTAATATTAAGAATATTTAATTTAAGAATAGATATTAAAATATAACTTAAAAATATACATTATAATTATACATCATGGTTAGCTATGACTTATTCCAGAAATTCAAGAATGTTTTAATATCAACAAATATAACAATACAATATCTCACATGCATAAAGGATAAAAAAAGTCACATGATATATCAACAAATGAAGAATATCAAACTATATCAAAACATTTTTATGATATACTAAAAATAGGAGAAACTTATTTAATTTGAAAAAAGCTATATGTCAAAATTTATAGTAAACATCATGTAAAATAAACTTTAATTTCCTCCTTTGTATAAGAATGAGAAGTACTTCAAATATCAATTTTTTCAATCTCAAGTATAGAGGCTAAAATCATTATTATCAGATAATTTGATCATCTGCATAAAAATGCTATAAAAGAAAGTTGTCATATAAACTCCATAAAATTCAATATTATTCCTCTATATCAAAAACAATCAAATAGAAAAATTTAAGTATTATTCACAATATAAAACTATTAAATATCTAGGCATTATCCTAATGAGTAATGTTTATGACTTTCAGAACAAAACTTTTAAAACTCAAAATCCCAAAGAAAAAGACAGAGATTATATTCATGAATAGGATGAAAATTCTACCTGAATTCACCTACAGATACAATACTAATCAAATTGCATAGAAAATTCCTAAGAAAACCAATGAATTGTTAAAATTTATATGAAGCAATAATAATTCATGAATAACTGAGTCAGTTCTGAAAAATAGAAAAAATGAATAACCCATCTAACAAGAGATCAGAATTCTACAGAGCCCTAGGAATAACTCTAGAAATGATAACAATGTAATTCTAAGGCAGGTTCATACAAATAGAAGAAATTGAACATACTACAAAGTTCTAAAACAGATGCATGAAAGTATGAAAAGTAAAAGGTAGCTCCCCAATTTAGGGGGAAGTGATTTAATAGATGGCATTGAGAAAACTGACTCAATATGGAGAAAAATAAAGCTGGATCCCTATCTCACTCTACATGTAATGAAACATCTGATAGAGTGAACAACTAAATGTGAAAAGTAAAACTCTAAAGAAGAATAAAAACAAAAGGTAGGACACTTGTTCTGTGACTTTCTTTAATAAGATTTCAAAATTACAAAGCACAAAGTGAAAAATCAAATAATTTGATATCAAATTTTTTTAATTTTAAGAAAAAAATGATATATTTCTAAGGACATACAGAAAAGCCATTAGAATGGATCCCTATATGGAGAAGAAATAGAAATGGGCATCATGAATTAAGAGCAAACAAAACAGGGAGACTCATTGTCTGAGTCAGTGTGTCATGAGACAAAGAAAGGAAAAGCTTAGTCCCTGGACCCAAGTTCTGAAGAAAGAAATGAAAGCATAAAGAGAAGAGTGGAAGCAAGAATCAAAAAACCATATTTTTCAGGCTCTATGTTTATCCCAAACTTCCCAGAAGGGTCCCCCAATACGCATAACTACTCAATCAATCCCTCCTTATATGTTGTGTTCTGGATTCAGTCTCCTCTGGTGGGACTTCTCTTCCCCACCCTCCTTACCTCCTTCCTCACCTCCATCTCACACACACACACACACACACACACACACACACACACATGCACAAGCAAGTGTGCGTATGCACAGACATATCCCCAAAACTTTTTCTTGTATGAAAGTCACGCTCTCACTCATACAAGCCCCAGTGTCTCAGTGATCCATCCAATAAACAGACAAAGCATCATAAGTACTGAGACAGCAGACATTCCTCTACAAATGGAGGGATACTGAAAAAGGGCATGGGTAAGAATTTTCACATTACACAGTGGAAGGCATTAAGTCATGCATTGAAAGTACTGTTCCCCTCTATTCAAACCATGAAATTTGGTAGCAATGTTTTTAAATGAACCATGCTTACAAAATGATGTTTTTTCTGATACACTGTAAATAAAATTTTTTATTATAGGACTTTTAAAAAAGAATTTCAAACTGGCTGTGACTCTTTCAAATGTCAAGGTCATGCAAAACAAGTAAAGAAAGAAACAGTTACAGATTGAAAGAGACCAAGGAAACATGATTACTTTATGCCTCATCGTTTTCTGAATTGAATCCTGGGATATCCACTGGCCTGATACTACTGTTTTTCTTGATCTTTTATTATAACTCACATAATTATATAGAAGGAAGCATTTTCTTCAACTTGGGGTCTGCTCCCTACTGCCCTGCATACCCTCCCAACCCTAGCCTTACGGGTCCCAAACCCTCCATAATCTCTTTCCTGCACTATAAATTTTCCATTTTTTTTCAAGGCAAGCTCAAGTTCTTTCTCTCTCAGGATGCTTCCTGATTAATACAGCCCATGATGTTTATAAGATTCTGGAAATTCAGAAAGAAATTCAAATCTGCAACATGCACTCTATTTTTGAATTGATTGAATATTATTTTTCACTTGTCTCCAGATGTTTCTTGAAGTTATCTCTCAACATACAAATTACATTTTGAAATCCTTGAAGTCTGTGTTATATCCTAGTTTTTGTTGTGTGTACATGGGCATGAATGTGTGTTTTATTCTTCTTCAGGCCCTAATCTGTCACCCACTGAGCAATCATCATTTAATGAATTGTTTTCTTTACTGCATCATTGCTGGGAAACATAGCTCCTTTAGATTGATATCTGTGAAGGAAAATAACTGATATAAGATGAAAATTAAGTGCAGTCTTCAACAAAGTGTTTATTGCCATTTGGTAAAAAAAAAAAAAAAAAAGTTCTGTCCAAATTCTGATGAAAACAAGTGAGTGAAGCAATTTCCACTGGAAGCTGTTAACCTGCTCGCAGAGAAATAGAGATCACGCTGAGATGGACTTCAGTTTTGTACTCCCTGATTCAACTACCTTGATAATGTACTTTTATTTAAATCAGCAGCTAAACTTGAGAGAGGTAATGAATAGTATTTCATACAAAGGTGTAATGAGCTATTAGTCCAGTGGCACAGGACATTAAGAATGCTAAAGGGACACTGGGAAACACTTGCTTTGTTACATTGTTATACACTACACAGCCTCTAACAGGATCATCAAGGGAAAAGTCTAATTTTTCCCAAAGTGACTTATCCCATCAACCCACTTCAACCTTTCTCCTGACTCTACCACCATGGGCTAAATTATGGGCCATCGCAACCTCCAACACTTTTCTCAGAAACTTTCATCACCCTGAATCCCCAAAGGTTTATGTTCTTTCCAGAAATGTGCATAAAGAGAAAGCTGGAATAGCTGGATTTGTGCCTCGTCTTGTCCAATGATCTGGTCTCAAGTTATATCTATAATCGGCATCTTTGTATAAGGGAGGCATTCTCATTTTACATTTTAGTATATGATGTGCTGCCTAAGTGAACATAGAAAGATAAGCAAGTTTTTGCATAATTTAGACATTAGCTCATCAAAGGAAAAAACTAATTTTGCGGGGGAGACTGCAAAAAGAAGAATCAACAAAGTTTGGAAATGTGCATATTTTCATGGAGGGGGTAGGAAAGACAAGAGATTAGGCGTTGTGGGAGTTTATTAAGCTATTTAAAGAAGTCTAAATGTACGCCTGGAAAAAATGCCTTAGTTCTTTAAAAGGATTAGATGCTAGCTACAGGCTATGGTCTATCATACAGAATGCTGGCACCTGCCTGCTACCCTCCTGAGAAATACAATCCACTTTCTCTTTGACAGTCTGGTCTGTCTTCTGTTTGCCATCTTCCTTTGATATAGTCAGCAAAACAGCCCTTGTCTTGTGGTCTTCTCCAAGCCACCCAGAATGTATTCCTTTCACTTTCGGCAAAGGGTTAAAAGGAAATCATTAAGTTCTCCTAATATGATTGGTGATCACAACTATTGTGCCAGCAGACTCCAGAGGATGTATTCCTTCCTCTAAGCCAAGGATGTAGACTAACAAAGTAAGGCCACTTATGCTAGCAGATGTGTTTTACATGGCTATTAAACACGTAAGATGGCAACATTAAAAAAATCAGGTGACATTATATAAAAATATAAACTCTCTACCATAGCCCATGCATCAGCAATCAGAAGGAATACCTCCTTCATCTAGGACAGGTATTCCCCATGGGCCACGGTCCACTTTCTTTGCTATGTCTCCCTCACACTGAGGCTTTCAGTTGCTAGTTACCAGTGAGTTTCTGATGTGGTTTTTGTTACCTCTGATACACTTGAGTCACTATGTCCCATGCCTGGCACCTGAAGGCATTTTTGTTTATGACTTCTGACCCTGGCTGTAATTCAGCTGTCTCTGAAAGTAAGGGTCTATAAGGATCAAGTGGGCAGGGTCAAGAAGGTCTACTTTGATCACCCCTGTATCTCAGTATTTGCACAGCACTTGGGACACAGTAGGTGCTACATATATGTCGAATAAATGAGTTTAAGAACAAGGGTAATGTGTTCTATTTTGTTTCAAATCTCATTCCTGCCCAGCGTTGCTTAAGTACCACCCTCAGAGTCTCCTTGCCTAGATGAGGCGTTGCAGGCTGAATGATGTCCCCTCAAAATCCATGTGTTGAAATCCTAACGTTCAGTATTTCAGAATGTGACCTTATTTGGAGATAAGGTCTTTACAGAGAAAATCAAGTTTTAGGGAAGCTTTAATTCAACATGACTGACATCCTTATAAAAAGGAGGATTTGAAGTGGACATGCACACCGGGAGACCACCATGCGAAAATGAAGGCAGAGATCAGGGTAATGCTTCCACAAGCCAAGGAAGAGCAGTGATTACCAGCAAACCACTAGAAGCTAGGGAGAGGCATGGAACAGATTCTTCCTCATAGCCTTCGAGAAGAACCAAGCCTGCTGATACCTTGACCTTAGACTCCTAACCTACAGAACTGTGAGAAAATACATTTCTGTTGTTAAGCCACCCAGTTAGTGATACTATGTTACAGCAATCCTAGCAGATTGAGGCATAGAGACCAAAACTTTACCCTAGCCATGTGATACTTTCCACCTCCCTATGAGACCATGCTTATCTACTCCACAGTGCTGCGGGGTCACACCTTCCCCTCAATTTCAAGACATGGGAAGTCAGTTTGTTTAAATCTCTTATTGACAAGACCCTTTCATCCTTATCGAGTTCCACCCAACTACAAAGTCTGGTATTGCAGAATTCTTATAAATCTCTGTGACATTTATGCCTTGAGGCCTGAGCTGAGTGTTCATAGGTACGATCTGTGGGTATATTTCAGGAGGAGAAATGGGGATGACAATATTGGTTCATCATGGGGATAATAAAAGACAAGTTTGTGTTTACCATTGAGCATTTCTGTCTATTTATCAAAACACACTATTAATATAATTTGGCTGAGGAGAGAGTGGATAATTTCAGCAAAACCTTGGGATTGTTTTGTATCCTTTATAGGCTTTTTGAATTTTTATTAGTTATTCAAGTTTTTCATTTTTTAAACTAAGTTTTTGTCATCTACCTCTTCAAATTATTTGGCAACATTTTAGGGATATTGAACTCTTGAATCTGTCACTAAAAATGTTCAAAAGTAAATTGGTCACAAATGAATGCTTCCAATTACTAAGTATATAATATTTTTGAATGCTCAGGTAATTTCCCTCCCCTGCAATTTTATTTTTAGCATTGTTACATTCTAGGATTTGTTTTTCAGCCATGGATTACTTCTTTAAGTATTTAGCCATGCTTCTACACATCTTTTAAATTTCAGCAGTTATCATAAAGCTTTCTTCATTTAAAAATGTGAACCAGGGATGAAGAAATGGTTAAAGTTTATGTGCGTAATGACAGCATTAAGGTTTTAAATGTTATTTTAAGATTGGAATATGAATAAATAGTGAGCCATAATTCTCAGGATCATCTTCATTAATCACAGATATTACTCTACCATTTATCTTAAACATTCAATTCAGAACCAGGAAGTACTTTTTGCTTATTTCGACTAATCACTTTATAAAGGTCAAGCACGGCTCAGTGATTGATTATTGTTAATGTGAAAACAATGATAGAGTTTTTCTTTTAGTTTGACCTTTGAAAAGGTAAAATAAACATCACTAGCCAAGTTTTTAAGTTAACAAATAGTGACTAGAAATATTCTGTTTTTATCATATTCTTGCTTCGGCAGTTTAATAGACTAATAAACTGCTTTCAGATTTATTGGCACCTGGATGTAAGATTGAGCCATGGGAGTGAGAAATGAGGAATAAATATGTGCCATAATCAGTTCAAATACAGTTTTTCAAATCAACCAAAATGGTTCTAAGTAAAATTTAAGTAATAGTTTTCCCAAACTTGACAAGCCTAATATGAAAACTGAAAGTCAGTAAAAAAAATTCTGTACCTCTTCGTTAAGTGAATGACATGCAAATTATAACTAAACCCTAGATAGCTTGAATCTATTATTATATAGTCAAAATCTCAGGCATAATAATCTTGCAGGCCTGAAAAAAGAGCAAGGATTCAATGATTCAGTGAGCCTGAAGATAAAAAGATAATCATCTTAAAGTGACTCTTAGATGCCTCCCTGGGAAATGAACAACTGCAGCAGCATCTTCAAGAATTAGGAAAGTTAAAGAGAGGAATGTTTAAAAGTCAAAGATGTTTCTTCTGGTTTCTGGCCTCTTAATCTTAAGAAAGTCATAATGTATTCAGGCGGTCACATTCATCAGTAAAATATGGACTTAAGTCAACTAGAAAATTTAGAAATTTGAAAGCAAAAATGGCCATTTTCCATACATAAGGACACTCTGAAGATCATTTCTTACAATATAGCCCAAACAATTTGGAATACATAAGTGATAATGGGATGATGGCTGTCATCTTAAGCAACTACCAAGGACACCCAAAGACCATTTTCCAGAGTCTAACAACACTAGCAAATAAGAACTCTCAAACAACACTTACTTTGAAAGGAATTTCTATCTATTTTGAGAAAAATAATACACAGCAGCATTTTCAAAATGTGCAGAGGTGGAAAAATAAAAAGTTCAGCTAAAATGTTTAGACCATTGTGGGAACAGGCTCACTTTAATATGCTTTTCAATTCTGAACACATTGGCAGTGCTCAAAACACATTACAAAAGTAATAACATGATAATGGAGTTGGGAATCCTGTAAAGGTTACATAGAATTCAATTTATAAATCAAAATGCCTAAAAATCAAACTTGGGCCAACTGCCTTAAGGTATTGAATTTTCACTACATTGAATAAGACAAGAATCTCATAACCACAAAAATAAACAGTGACTAATATGCCTGGGGCCTAATTTTAAACTATTTAGGCTCTCTTAGTTATTCTTTCTCATTCCTTTAAAAAGAAAATTTCTGCAATTTTTATTGAAATCTAAGCTCAGAGTTCGGAAAATCTGAGTATTTGATAATTGTCAAATATTTGTGAATACTGGGATCTAGAAAATAGGATAGGCTATAAAGAGGGATAGCACTTACTGAATCATATGGCCGCAATATAAATTAAATAAAAGTAAACAAAAAACACTGAACATTTTAGTGTTAAAATCAATCAAATTATTTTGTTATTTAATTTATTTTAAATATCTTAAATATCAGTCTCACAAAAAAGATTTTTTTTTTTAACAGCATCTGGTTTAGAAGTTTGTGAGGACCAAATGTGTGGGTCAGGGATGTTTGATAAAGAAAGCAGCGTGTAACATGAGGAATTTGAAATGAAACATTCTCAAAGTGAAGTGAAAAAAAAGAATTGAAAATAACTTTCCTAATTAAGGACAGGAAAAACTTGTCTTACTTCTAGGGAAGGATCATTCCACTCCATGAATGAGATCTCTTTCTTCCTCTTTCAGTGGGTGGAAAGACAAGGAAACTAAAACAAAGGAATAAGGAAGGCCACCCTCTACACTCTGCTAGGAAGTGAAGCAGGTGGGGAAAGGTATACAACTTCAAGGTCTAGCGCAAGCTGTTAGAAAAACTTTTGGCTCCCAATCTTACCTAGGATTCTGTAGTGACCCTGGGATATGTATACTCAAAAATAAAGATTTCCCAAGGAGAAGAAAATTCAAGAAAAGCTTTAAACAGTGTTTCTGAAATAAGTTCAGGATTTAGAGTACTTGTTCATGGCAGAAAATCATCCATTTATTTTATCTACTTACATGCAATTGGGGTGATTTTATTCCCAAATTTATAATATGTGAGTAACATAGATTTAATATTATAGCTACAATTGTCAATGGAAAAAACAAAATGCTGAACTAAGATGCATGGCTACTTCCTAATTCTGGTTGTATTCATTTTATTCCAGTTTATAAATTTTGTTATTTCCTACAATGATCCAGTAAATGAAAGCAGCTATCGAAATTTTAAGAGAAAATGAACACATACGGGCACTATTCTCAGCACTTTGCACCTGTTAACTCATTTAATTCTCTCAACAAACCAAGAAGATAGATCTTAGCATTATCTCTATTTTATAGACAAAGGAACTAAGTTGAGAAATATAAATTCAGGAAATTATATCCATAAAAATAATGCTTTCAGAAAAATAGAAAAGATTTTATTTAGGTAAGCAATAAAATATCTATAGTTCAGTTTGTGGAATGATAGTCCATAATTTAAGAATTAATGGTTTAAAAATAACCGATAATGTTTAGAGAGAAATTTATCAAATATACAGGTAGTTTTGTATTTAATAATTTTTTTTTATTTTGAAAGTTTTGCACTTCATTTGAAAAGAGAGCTTTAAGTTTTTTATTTAAACAGACACTAACCATAAAAGTCAATGCTTAGAATCTCAGATTCAATCTTAGGCATTGAAGCCTGACGACTTCACTCTAGTCCTCACAGCTAACCTTATCCTCACTGCAGCCAAAGTATGTCAAATAGCAACTAGAATATGTATCTTACAAATCAAACTAAAAAGTTTCAAAATATTACAGCAAGTCAAATTTTAAAATACATTTACTCTCAAGAGAGCCCAGATAGGTAAATTTCATGCTCACTGGATGCTAATAAGATACATAGCAAAGTCCATGGAAAATAGCGAGTCAAGACATTTTGAAAGTAAAATACAGAGAGAAAGGTTGTCCAGGAAATCCAGGTTATATCTGGCATAGTGCTTTGTGCATTTGAATCACTTAAATATTTATTGCATTAAGTGTATGCATGAACAAAGGAGAATAAGAGCCGAGTCCCCTTTACTACATGAGAAACGTACAAGTAAAAGTCATTATGAGAAACTACTCTTTCTCACCAAAACATCTTTATTATATCTGGAGAGCAGGATGCTTAATGTCAACAACCAAAATCACAACAAAAACAACCAAAAGACCTTCTCTTCTGAGAACCAGATTCATATGTTATATAGGGAAAACTAGTAGGAGTTCTAGTTGATGTTGGCATTATATACATTAAGTACTAAGAGTAATTGTTTCGAGTACTGATTAACATGGTTCTGCTTATTTTTCCAGGATTAAAAAAAAAAAGTCACCCTTTTTAGTTACAAGCATATGTACCAATCCTTAAGTAATATTTCAGAGATGTATTTTAAATGCAGATGTGAACCTACTTAAATAACAGGCTTACATAACTCCTTAAATGTATTTTCTAATAGAAACTAAAAAAGTATAATAATGACTTATTCAATTCTCCAAAGAAATAATCATAGATAGTTTTGAAAATTTTTTATCTTTATGTTACTTATTTTGAGCATGTTAATTTAAAAGAACAATGAAAGAACAGTCTTGAAAGAAAAATGACTGTGTATGTGTACATGAATGGTGAGACATGGAGATTACGCCATTTATCTCTCCTCTGACATATTTTGTATTGTCCAAATTTTCTTTATTGACTATTTTAACATGTTACAATAAAATATGAATTATATAAACCAAAGATACACCTAGAGATAAACTGATATCAGACGCAGAGGGAAGAAATCTTTAATGGCTGGCATCTCTCCCAGAAGAGTTTTTAGCTTCTGTACACAGCCCTATCAATATAAATCTTTCAATCATGTACTCACAATTTCTGCATATTCTTTAAGTTTTTATATGTATACCCTACATTATAATGAATATTATAAAATTTATTTTTAATATACGTCAGAAAAAATTACATAAAACATTAGTGGAAGTTCAAATGCTTTCTTCCTTCACTCCATCACAGAGTAATGTATATTTTACTTTGAGTTCCCCTGTATTAGACTGCAAAGAAGAACAAGAAACAAAATCAGAAAGGATTATAAAAGATATGATACTATGATCTTGGAATTTTTAACACAAAATTCATAATAATTGAAATGTGAGCTTGTGTATGTGTGTATGTATATATGAACTGATCTAGATTTTTTTAAAGTCTGAAAATATTGCCCTAGTCTCAAAATAGTTATTAAGTTTCAAGAAAAGAAACTGACTGAGATGGCATTAGTTTTATTGAAAATATGCCTGAAGGTATAGCATTTTTTTCACAAACTCAGATTGCTTGCTTACTGCCTGCCTGGGTTCAAAATCTATGCCATTTACCCTTTTAATTTCATCCTTCCTTTTACATAGCTCCAGTCTCTGCTTTTACTCACCTTCCTTAATCTACTACTTTGTTTTAGATGCCAACGAATTATAACTCATGAAGTAAACTTGGAAATCCTCTATCCCACCCCATTCTTAGTTAAGTTGTTCAAAGTCACATAGCTAACTGATAGTAAATTGGAGATTAAAACTCAGGTTTTCTGCCTGTAAGTACAGTGTCCTTTAGAACACTCCAGGATAATCTCCTCAGATCATTTTAAATTCTTCTAAAATATACGTACACATATATACAAAATGTCTGACATTACCTCAATCCAGCTAATCTATTCTGATTGAAAGTGGTCTCTGAAGATATTATTTTTTAAATACTGTTACGTTCTGTTTCTTAAAGCCAGTAATTTTTAAAATAAGTCCTTAATGCCAAATTTCCTAAGATTAATTTTTTCTTTATACTTTGAGGCAGTACTGTGGAACATATTGAAAGATTATATTTTGTAAACTATTCATTCTACTTTCTTTTTTCTATAACTATCTCTAGTTTATTTCATTTAAGCAAATAAGTTATATTCTGAGTAGTCATGCACACACCCATCCATAAAACAAGGTGTAAGTCCTTTGTCTTTCATCCGGGTCAAAGCACAAAGTTTTAAGTAATGGAAACTTCATTAAATAATAGCAATTAATTTGAAAATTCTTGTTTCAAATTTAGAAGTGTATTTCAGAGAGAATATTAATAGCCATTAGCATCATGTATTTAAATGCTTTTATCTGAATTTAAATTTCATTAACCATAGCTTTTCTGTTTTTGTGGCTGGGAGATTAGGCTGAAAAACGAATGATTTGGCAGGTAAATAGGAAAGCTCAATGGTATATAAGAGGAAATACACTGCAAACATCAGATAACAATTTTGTTATAAGATTTATTAGTGTCATTAATTAATTCATCCAAAAACATTTTGATGATGTTTTATTTCCTGCTTTGCACTCAGAATTGGGCTGGGCTGATGTGGTAGTAGGCAGCTATATAAAATCAGCCACAATAAACATAAATGCAATAACAGGTGCAAAGAAGACAGTGTTGGTTTTTTTAGGTCTAGGTAAAGGAGTTGGCATTTCTCATGCGTAGCCCAGAGAAAGAACATTCCAGGTCCAAAGACAGCATGTCCAGTGCCACAAACATGTAAAAGAACTTTGGATTCCAGGTTTAGGGAGAAATTCCAGAGCCCTTGAGATGCAAGAATTGAGAAGGGCAGTGGTGTGGGGAGGCAACAGATAACTTGTTTGTGTCCCACAAAGGAGTGTGACTTTTATACTACAGGCAAGATGAATCTTGTGGAGGTGTGCATATGGTAAACTGATTGCAGTTGGACCTAAATTTATTCAGATTTGCATAGATCTAGGGACAGAGGCAAGACAAGGAAACGTGGATTTTCATTTCCTATGAATCTCCATTCCAGCTGACAAAAGCACAGACTGAAAATGTGCCTGTTAAAAACAATTTGGTTCCTCCTGGCTTAAAAATGCCACACACTTGAATCAATGCAAAGTTTAAACTCCCTGTCAGAGTTGATTTCCCCCTTAAGTAGCATCTTCTCTGCTTCTTTAGTTCTGGGTTTGCCTCTGGTTTCAGGACACTGGAGCTTTTCAAAGAGGCAGGAAGACAAGTCTCCAGTGAGCATGTTTTCTTCTGAGTCCTGGCCAACCTTCATCAAGATGGTTGGTTGTGCTGAAGTGCACTGAAGTGTGGCAGCTTCTGGTCTTTTGAGGTAACATGCCTCTGACTGTCTCATTCAAACCCATATTGTACCCAAATTATCTATGCCTTCAAGGTTTCCTCATACTCTCACTGGGGCAGGTAGAAACTTCTTAGTCTCTTGTAGCCACACTCTGACCATGAGTAACTGGGAAGACTATCCTGTTCCATTTGTCTAGGTATCTTCCTCCATCATTTCTGCTGGTAGCAGCTCAATGCTGGAAAGGGATCTCCTTCCAGAGACTTAAAGCTGCCCCAGACAGACTCAGGAAGGCAAGGCACTAGTTCTAGCTTTCTCCAATTCATCAAAATCTATCTGGATTGTTATGGAATTTTCCCATCCTACCAGTGGCAACCATAAGATAGGAACTTGGAAACTTACACCTCAATTCCTGCTCCTTCCTTTTCCTCTCAAAGTTGCTTTCTGAGTCCTATAAAATGAAATGTGGAATTAATATGCATCAATGTCAGAAACTGGCTTATCATCTTTTGCTAGAAAAACAGAGTAGATAATTTAAATGAATTATAGGTCTTAACTAACAGTGAAATAGCATCTATGCCTATAAGCAGGTAAAATTCCATGATATTATTTAGTTTATCTGGACCAAAAAGAATGGGCAGAGGCCAAATCTATAAAGGAATATTTCTGAATGGAAAAAAAGAAGAAGAAAAAAAAAACCCTCTCAACAGAGCCAAACTTTCAAATTAAAAAAAAAAAAAAAAGTCTCACTGAAAATTTACAAAATCCAGGGATTTAAAAGTTTATAAAATTCTTCTATTTACAGGAAGATGCCAGGAAGTGACTAGGCTAGAAAGGGAGTGGTAGCATTAATTGTGAGTTGTTAATAAAGCGTGCAAGAGATGACAGGACCCAGACTAAGAAATGCATATCAGATTTGAGGAGAGAGGCAAAATCTGAATGATTTTTTAAAAGATGGAATTGATAAGAATTGGTGACCAACTGGATGTGGAAAGGTGGAGGGAAAAAAAGACCTGAAGATTAATTGAAGGTTTTTTATCTTGAACAACCTGACAAGTAATAATACCACCAGTTTTAGTAAAGAATATAGAACTGATTAATGGGTTAGGGATGAATGGGGAAACAGAGTTAAACAGGATTAAGTTGAGCTGGGGGTGGTTATAGCTGAGGCTCTAACAGTTAAAGTTGACTAAAGTTGACCAATAAACATAAGTTGTATAAATAAACAAATATATCACAGGGGTGTGAAACATATAGTCAACATGTCTTTGTTGGAAGTTGCCTTCTCTTTCTTCTCCAAGTAAAACAGAATGTAAAACGATTCATTTAAGTAAATTATGGGCTACTCTGAAAGTGAAACAGCAATCTATGCCCATAAATGAAAAGTCACAAAAAAAGAAGTTATGAAGATCTTTCCAAGAGCCCCAGTATAGACTATTAAATGTAAATTACATTTCCTTTTCTATTGTGTCCTAACATTTGCTGAAGAAATGCTTCATGGGGAGTTATCAAAAGTAAAACTAAATAGATTTCCCCCCTCCTTCCTTCATATTAATAATGCAATCAAAATGCCTAGAACCCAAAATCATCATAATTTAAAGCAATTCATAATAACATGAAAACTTAGAATAAGAGCTTAAAACTTAAAAACAAAAAGTGAGTATGAGTTAACACTAAGTAGGAACCTGAAATAAATTAGCATTAGGCTTTTATTCAGCACTTTTTTGAAAATATAGGGCTAATATGACAGGGACCTGAAGTAGAGTCAAGATGAAAGCAGCAGCATCAAACAGGGGAAGAAAAAACAAAACTCACAGTATTTCTCTCCTGCCTGACAGTTTAGTCCCATCATTCATTTCATATCCCCAGGACTCATTAATGAATGAAATAGAGGTGCCCAAAGGATACAGTGAAAATCTTCAGCAGAAATTAAACAGAGAAATGACAAGTTATGAAGCTCACAATCTTTCCAGTAGTTTATTAGGATTCCTGGAGCTATACTGGACACAGCTGACCTTGTAATTTTTTTAAATGCCTTAAGAAAGGCATAGGCCAAAAAAATCATGTTTTGAATTTGTTTTCATTTTTTTATACGCATTAACTATCAGAAATAATGAAAGGTTAGATATACCAGGTGAATTTTCACAAAATTACAAATCAGGAAATTGAGAAGTCTGTATTTGAACTAAAATGTGATTCTACTATCTATCAGAGCTTTGAAAAATGTGGCTCTTTTCAAAGGTAGCTAGTTTGTACTTTTATCAGAGACAGCCTTGCGAGGGGAAAATCAGAATCAAACAAGTTCAAGTAACAACACTACCCTCCCAACCCAAGACAGAGCTCTGAGAGGCTACTCAGGTTGTTGCCTGTTGAGCCAGAAAGACACTGTAGTAGTTTCCTAGGGCTGCTATAGCAAATTACCACAAACTGGGTAAACTAAAATAAGGGACATTTATTCTTCACAGTTCTGAAGGCCAGAAGTCTGAAAGCAAGCTGTCAGCAGGGTTATTCCCTCCTGCAGTCTCTAAGGTAATATCCTTTCCATGCCTCACCTCTAACTTTTGGTGTCTGCTAGCAATCCTTGGTGTCCCTAGGTTTATAGATGCATTGCTCCAGTCGTTCCCTTTTCATATCGTCTTCTCTTTGTCTCTTTTTCTCTCTTGTAAAAACACTCTTGTTGAATTTAGGGTTCACTCTAACCCAGTATGACCTCATCTTAACCCTTACCTTAATTATACCTGCACAGATCCTATTTCTGAGGTTCTGAATGAACATGCATTTTAGGGAGACAAGCTACTACTAAACCCACTACAGATGCATATCAGAAAGAAAAGACAAGGCAGAGGGAAGAAACTCAAAGGACCAATAGACACTATTAACACCTTAGAGTTAGCAAATTATCATCACCAAAACATGTAAACACAAGGATTGCCATATCAAATTTTTTCTACAAGTAGAAGTTTTAGTAGAAGAAAAAGAGACATAAATTGATTAGACCTCTAAGACCTGGATGGCTTAAACCTCAAGGAAATGAGGCACATGCTTAAGAGATTGTAGGAGAAAATATCATAAGCAGTTTGAATGAAACATATGCACATATTTAAAAAAGATTTTAAAAAAATTCACTGGTATAATATGTTCTTTTTTATGCTGATAAATTAATTGATTTTGAATTCATAATTTGTTTCATTTTTAAATAGACATACACGCTATTTTGTCAGGAATTCTTTTTTTTATTTATTTCTAAAACTTTCCATACCTAAATTGCTCTGTGTGGTATCTTCAGGCTCTACAAATTAACAGGTATATTAATTATGCTACACGTAAAGGAAAATTTCAGAAAGGAAACTTTCCAGACCCTATTGAAATTTTACTAAAACTTCAATCTTGTTAAACAACATTTTGAGTATTTAGCTTGAGACTTCTGCTTACTTAAGGCCACTTTAACTTATAATCTTAATGTCTGTCAGGAGGTTCAGTTATTCAATAAATATTTGTTGAACACCTATTTTCTCCTAGACAGAGTTCTAGGAAGTAGGGATATACCAGTGACCAAGATAAATGAACACCCTTTGCTCAAAGTGTTTACTATCTAAGTAGAATGAACACATAAAAAAAATAAATAAGTCATCTAGAGAGTGGAAAGTGCTATAAAGGAAATATGACAGGGTAATAGAAGAGAGAATGTAATATAGAGTGAAGTTTGGGGCTTGTAATATTTGAGCTGAGAAGTAAATGATGCAAAGATCTAGAAAAAAAGCATTGCAGACACAGAGCACAAGTGCAGGGTCCTAAAGTAAGAAAGAGCTGATGAGGTCTGCACAGCAAATCCCCACAGAGAAAGCTAAAGGCACGTAGGCAAGTGTTTCATCAAGTTCAGAGAAACCAAATCTACTCAGAAATGAAAATAAAACTGTCTTCATAGAAGAGCAGGATTGGCATCATAAATTCCAAGAGAAGGAAACAGACACATTGGTAAATAGGCTTGCCCAGGATAAAATAAATTAAAATCACTAAAAACATTAAATGACTCAAGACTTCAGGTCTAGCAAGTGTTGCTAAGGTCTAGCACTCAGTGCAAAGTCACATAACTCCCTGGAATGAACCATCTCTATAAGTCAGGCTAAGCTTCTATAACAAGAGTCCACATCCACAATGGATTAAATTAGACTCTTTTCCACGTAACAGTCCAGAGGTGAGCATTTCAGGATAAATAGGAGAATTCAGTCATCACTACTTCTCAGGCAAAAGGAAGTGGAGGGGGGGAAGCAAGGATGGGTAGAAAGCAACCAGCTTAACACATAAGCAGAACAGACTTCTCTCACACTCCCATCTCACTGTCCAAAAAGTAGTCACATGATCACATGGAGGTACAAAGAAGCTAGGGAATGTAATGTCTTGCCAGGTGGATTTTTGCCAGGGTCAAATGTGTATTCAAGGGCAATTAGCAGTGTCCAACACAAACTAAGAAAAGGAAATTTGTAAAAGAGGTTATAGCCATGATTAAAGATGGAGATGTAGGTGGTCTGTCTCCAGAGCACTATCCCAGCCCATAATCAATGGTTATCTACCCAAGAGTTGGGGAATATGAGAATGAGAACACAAGCAAGTAATGACCACTGAATACAACTAATGAGGATCACTGAGACATTGCTGGGATCATCAGTTACCCACAGAGAAGTGGGAGCAAAAGCAAATATGAGATCACAAAAAATCTCCAAACCTGAATGTAAAACTCACTCAGAAGGGCTGTGTTTCCAAGCACCTGGCCTGTGGATGCTCAGCTAGAGACTAACTGTGGCAATTATTTCTATTAATTGCTGTGCTCTCCTGGCTGAAGAAAATGTTCTGGGAAATATCACTAATACCCATTAAAATTTTTACAAGTGTAGGTAATACAAATATCCCACTCTATGTAAATATACTCAATTCCTGAATATAGTTGCTAGAGTCTGGATGTTGGTTTCAGATTGAGATGCTGAGTAAGCCAAATCTATACATTCCTGAGTTTTACATAGGGAGACCTCAGATATCTAGGGTTATCTGTAATTGTATTGTTCAATTCCATATAACAAGTCCTACTGCTTCCATATTTGACAGTTTTCACCATGTAAGTTTCTTTACTGGCATAATTTTTATTATATTTCCTATTTTAGTGTATTTCTAGTAACTTTCTCTAGTTTCCATTGCTCCAAGTAAAGTTACTTATTCCCTATTAATTCGTTACTCTACACTGTCAAGAATTTATTTGATTCTCTGACAATTCTTGTGTTTAGACACAGGACGTATAAATTACCACATCAGTTTTTTTTTCTTTTTATAATTTTCATCAAGCAACGAGTTTGTGTTATATATTTATACATTTTATGAACGTGTGGAATATCCCTTGAAAAATATATCTCCCCTAAGTCATTTGATTAGTAAAAGATATTGAAAACAAAAAATAGACAACTTCCGCCTCTTCTACTCCTTAATGGTTTGTCTCTGAAAGAGGCCAGACAGATGAGGCAGTGGATAGGGACTGGTTTACAACCAATTTTGCTCAGATTATACATAATTCTTGCTGGAATCTGAGAATAGTCTTATGTATAGCATAGATGGGAATTTAATATAAAATACTAAAGAATTGAAATAGCTCTCAATATTAGTTCTCAAGGTATGACAATGACCCTGTGGTTGAGATACTGAGATGCAGGTATTGAGGAAGATCTGTCATTGGCTGGGCCAGCCAGTCTCTATCTTTCCATTATGACCTTTTCTTCTCCAACTCCCACATACCCATTGGTTTTCCTGTCATATAAAGTGGGACTCTGATTCCACCTCAGATGAGGTGTAGCTAATTTACACTATCTAAACCACTTTCATATGCATGTAGAACTCTATTCCTTTAAAAATATGCAATGAGCACCTACTATGCACCAGATTATATCCTACGTACTGGAGAGGCAGCAATGTAAAGGCAAGCAAGCATCTTTTCTGATATAATTTCCATTTTAGTAATTTTGCTCTCTTTACTACAATTTTAACCTGGAGTGTGAATCTTTGGCTTCCTATGTTTATTCTCATATGTCGGTTGATGTCTTTTGCCCTCCATCACAGAAACTCATTTTGATTAGAGGATCTATATGTTTGAGTTCCTAAGTCAAGTCCCATAGTTCAAAAGATAATCCCCCAACTTTCATTTCCACTATTTTTCAAATCTATTTTCCAGTTCTTTCCTGTGGCTTGAATACCCCTCAACTCTTGCCATTTCCTGAGTTAAAAATCCAGACACATTTCATTAGCTCCAAATTGTCCAAAGTTTGGGACTGGGTATCCAGCAATAGTTGGCCCATCTGGTGTCTGGATCTCTTCTTTTATACTTAAATCACAAGTGGGAACCCACCGATACCTCATATGGGAATTATAAATGTTGACTATTTTCCTGACCATCTCTGGAGATTGCTAATTTTTAATGGAATTTATGTCTTGCCTACTTGGCTGAACAATGAAATGAAATCTTTTTCATTTCCCTTATTGGTACAAACATCTCTCTCTTTCTCTCTCTTCATCCTAGTATCTATTGTTACTCTTATATATATCTGTGTAATCAAAAAGAAAATCATGTGTAAAACTATAGCCAGAGGAACTCCCACATGTATTCCCCAATCCCTTCGAAAGACACAGACTATGCACTATCTGTGAATTATCACCTCAGGTTTGTCACTGTACAATGGGATATAAATCTTTTCCATTATAACTAATAAATACCATAGGTTTCTCTGGACTTTAGCTTTGTTATAACAGCAATCACTCTGGAAATCATAATCAAAATAAATGTGCTGCCACATTAGTCCAAAGGCCACTAAAAGCAGAATTTGGTGATGAACTAGCCTTTTATTCAAATCCAACATATTGGAACAATAGCACACACCAAAAAATTAACCAAAAAATAATTAAACATAAAGTAAAATATTTTAATTTAAATTATGTTATCTCTCACTCTCTATTTTCATCTTTCAGTGCACTACTAACTGATGCTATAACTTATTTCAGCTCTTTCCTTAGTAAAGTGTAACATATCCATCATGTTGAAACACTTAAGTTACTGGCAGTTTACTCACATTCGATCTCATTATCAATTACACTAGCATTCAAAAATACATTACCTCATTTGTCTCATAGGCTTATATAGTTTTTTACATAATGAATTAAATCAATGAGTCTCACATGACAAAGAAATCTTAAATAACACTGTCTTTACTATAAGACAAGTTTGACTGAAGTGCAATGAAAGAAACTATAAAAGTAATTTGCTTTGTAAAATGGATAGCAAAAAGAATTAGATTACCAAACTTCAAGCTAAATGTGATATGGGTTAGGCATCAGAGAAAATAAAAATAGCAAAAGGAGGGACAATGTTTTTGTGCAAGACAGAGTTCATTATTTGCATAGCTAAGAGCCATGTTTAGATATCCAAATAACTGCTTATAATCTTTTCAATTGAGGCCATTATTGTCCTTTGGGAAAGACCTTGCTGATTGTAATCAGCCAAGAAATTTACAACTCTTGGACTGATCAATAGCTAGAGATTTTTGGAAGCACAAAGCCAGCCCTCACTCCACGGGTTCATTGACCAGTACAAGTTGTTTCTTAGTGTCCCTCAGACTTCTTTCAAATGACTCTTTCAAACATCACATCAAATTTTCTATTCACTGCTAGTATTTCTTTCTTCAAACTTCAAACAAAATCATAAAAAACACAGGAATGACAGGTGTTATTCAATGAAGAATACATTTTAACCTAAGGAGGCAAATTCTAAAGACACTGCAAATACTCAATGGCCCTATAAAGAAAGAGACTGTGCTGTGTTACTCATCGGAACAGTAATTATCTGTCTTCTTTGTAGATCATAATTACTCTCCTCATCATTCAATTAAGGACTGTCATGCAATGAAATGACTGTGGGCTGGTTAAGTAGTTGGAAGTGCCTCCAATCTTCTATTTATGGGCATAATAAATTGTGTCACTAAAGAATCAACAGAAGATACCAATATGGTAACAGAGCAGTTCCTGAAAATACACTCAAGAACCTTGAGGTAAAATTTGACCCAATCATTCCTCTCTAATCAAGGTGACTCTTAATATGTAGTTTTTAATGTTATAGTTGTTAAAGATAATTTAGCACTGAAGAGGGAAGTGAAATAAGAATTCTGGGCCAATAGCAAAAGAGATTTTTAGAGAACTCTCAGGCTACAAGAATGAATTTTCCTTCTAAATCGAGTATCTTTTTCAAAGGAAGTGTGCATTAGAGAAAATAAATCATCGAGACAGTAGAATTTGAGTCTTTTGAACATGCCTGATTGGAAAGCTCATTTTCTTTTTTCTACCATTTTCTTCTGCTTTTACACAAATATTTCACACACAGAAAGTTATCTACCAGACTTCACTAACACATGTGCCTTATGTTCAAATTACATTTTTTAAACTGGCATAGTTTTTTCTTTTTCTTTTTTTTTTAATTAGGCTTTTGAACATGCTTATGGCTGGCAGTTTAGAAAATATTGACTTCAGTATTTGTCATTCAGAGTTGAATTCAGAGAGCCAAGAACTTTCTAAGTTAACTTTTCTTTTTCTCAGCTCCCAAAGTTCCACAAAATATCTCATTATACTTGGTGAGCAACTCAGGGAATTTTGTGCCTCTGAGTTAGGACTAAATAGAAATGTTAATTAAGAATTTGCATCCTTAAGAGACCTTCAATATTGCCTTAAAAGCTCAAAAATGACCCAATTTTACCAAATGAAAAATGCAATACATCCTCTACACAGGTGGTTGGAAACTCGTTTCAATTAGTTTTTTTTATTAATGAACTCCTAATATTTAGCCCTTTGCTAGTTACATTTGGAGATCCCTGGAATTAAGTGAAATAGCTTCTCTCTCAAAGAATTTGCTGTTCACATAAGGAAGCAATTTATTCATGCAAAACAAATAATTATACATGCAAAACAAATAAGTATATCAACTTATAACCTAAGGGGACAATTGACGCTATTAGAAAGAGGAAAGATCAAATTGAGATGAAGATCAGAAAGAGAGCAATGAGTATCCTTAACCCCAGGAAGGATTTGGCTATTTGGATATGGTTCAAACATATGATTCAAAAATCCCATATGTTCTCTCAAGAGAGTTTTTAACTTTGCCTTATTGATCACCAAGAATAACTCTGTCCTTCTCATGTTTAAGAGCCTCCCTGGCACAAAGGGGACTGTGGCTCCCATCTGCCCTCAATAAGCAACTCACACTATGTGGATTCTCTGTTGCACAATAAGATTCTCTAGAAGAAACAGGCAGGGCCTTCTTTCTGACAACTGGGATCTAATGGTCATTAAAAACAGTGGATGAAAATCATTGCTTTGAAACTTTTTTCTAATATTTATCTCATTAATGTTTTTAGCTATATAGTCCCATTGTCTTCCTTGCTTTCTTCGGTGGTAATTAAAAGCAAAATAAGGCAGACAAATCCCTAATGATTCCTCAAATATGTGTCCTCCTTACACAGTTTCTCAGCATCTGGACAGCATAGGCCAGAAAATTTGTTTAAAGTTCTCTGATACATTGAGATGTTGACAGTGTAAGTACCCTCTCTTGTCACTTCCAAACCCAGTGGATTTGCAGTGAGGGATTTTTGTCATTTGGATTTTATTATTATGAATCTAGGTCTCTACAAAGACACCTTCTTCAATCTTTCCTGAGATTTAATTATTCAATTCCCTAGTCCTACATGTAGCCCAAAGCCAAGAGAAACCTGTGCCTCTAAGCTAATCTAGACAAGAACAACTGTAATAGTAATATTGGATATTTATTTTGTGGTTATTATAGTGGCAATGAATGCACTATGAAATTTATGTATAATAGTTCACCTAATCCTCAAGATCATGCTGCAAAAGTCACTCTTAACATCTCTATTTCATGGTAAGAAATCAAGTCTTGAAGACTTTGAGTGACTTACCCAAGTCTAGTTAGAGTAGCTGCACCAGAGATTCCTAATCTCTGGTACTGGGACTAGCATCACTGCAGGGTATTGTTAAAGGTGAAAACCAAGTCCCTCTTCTTCTTTCTCTCACAGAAGAGTGCCTGCCCACTTTCTGTCTGTCAGAGAGACCCACAAGGGACAATGTTGTTTTCATTTCATATGCTCTGTAGATTGTGGCCTTCTTCAAAACCATAAAATCTGAAAGCTAACGGAGACCCTAAAGATTAACTAAGCCAAAGCTCAGTTTTTAAAAATGTCCTTAGCACTGAGCAGTTCTTATCAGCAGAGAGGATCAAATCTAGGTGGTTATTGCTTTCCTGTTCTTCTTGAATTACTTAGAATACTGAAGATGTAACAAGCTGTTGTAACAAATAAAGTCCAAAATCTCATGGGCTCAACATGTTTATCATTCAGGTATCAGTTTAACATGGGTGTTTCTGAATAGCAAGTGGCTTTTCCCAATAGAGTGACTGAGGAACTAAGGTTTCTGTGGATCTCATAGTTTTATCTTCCTCTGGGATCTCAGCATCCTCTACTTCCAGCTATTAGAAAGGGAAATGAAATGGACAAGATATTCTAGCATGTTGAAGGAGGAGCAATACCGATTTTTTCTCACATTCCATTGTCAAAAACTAGTCATATGGCTGCACTTGGATGCAAAAAGTTCTGCAAAATGTATTTCCTGTTGGATATCTGCTGCCCAGCAAAAATACCACTCCCTGGAAGAAAGACCATGCATTTTTGGTAGACTGCTAGCCATCTCTGCCAAATTTTTTTGTCACATACTTCCTAAATAACAAACTCCACTTTTAAACATCCTTTGATTTAATTTTTGCTTTCACTTCTTACAGACTTCTAAGCTATCTTAAACTTCAAAACTTGAGTACAGTTGATTAGATCATTTTCCCCTACATTTTGCTTTCTCCTTTAAAAGAATCCTATACCCATATCCTTGCCATGAGCCTATGAGTTGCCTCCTATTGTGTGCAGAGAACATTTCGCATGATGAGATGACTAGCTTTGGCCAGGGAATGTGGGTGAAAGTGATAGGTGCTAGTTCTATGGTAAAGCCTTAAGAAAGATTATCTGCTCATTCTCTTGTTTCTCTGCCACCCACTGTAAGAAGAATATGCTACAAATTGTCATTCTTCCCAGAACAAGGATTTATGTGGAACAGACTTGAATCTAACCTGTATCTGAAATCAAGCCCAGCTGATTTCAGCCAACTCTACAAAATCTGGAGCAAAAAAATAATAAGTGTTTGTTTTGTAAGCCCTGAAGTTTTGGGGCTTTGATCATTATTTTGCATTACCCCAGCAATAAATGACTAATACAATGAGATTTTTATCATTCCACGAGTATAAATAATTAACAGCTGGCTTTCTAGGGAGGAATCTGTGGGCAAAACGACCAGCTTGGATTTTAAGGAAACCAAAGATTTAACAACAATGACAACCACAGAATATGTTTACCATTGATGTACCTAGGAGCATTTCATTGTTTTTAAGAGTTCCAGGAAAAATACTTATTGTCTCATTATTAAGAGAGAGTAGTTCCTATCCAGATAGAAGCCCAAAGATCCATGGAGAAGAAGTGGAGACACCAATTGCAGATCCTATTTTTTTAGACCGTGGTGGCATAACAGATATTGGGAGGACAATTATGGGGAAATAAAACTTCCCAAGACTTCTCAGTGGTCCTGTAAAAATCTCGAATCTCCTGAGCCATTTGCTCCTGTAAAAATATAGAAGTTTTGCTTTCATTTCTTAGAGAAACATGTTCACACACATAAAGATCAGATCTTTAGCCATGTTTACCTAATTAACCTATTTTTAATAAATAAAAAACTTGTTTTGTTTTCCCCAACGCCAAACAGTTACATCTCAGGATAGGAATCTAGGTTACAATGACAGAGGGACTGGAGTATTATATTCCTAGATATTTACATGTTAAAAGAAACAAAGTCCAAAACTTGAAGAAAACTCTAGGTTGGAGACCTGTAGGTGTTAAAGCTTTTATTAACATACCGAAGGGTGAGAGTTAAGACTCAGGCCCATTTCAAGGAAATCCTTCCTTACCCTCTTCACTTATGGAGTGTCTGGCTACTCACATAGGACATTTGACCTGGTTTTAATCACTATGCCACAGGGATAAGACCTGAAGAGAAGGGAGCAGAATTTCATGTGCACATTTAGAATAAAACCAATAAATATGAATATTAAAAACCAAACAACTAGACTAAAGGAAATAATAAACAACCTTTGCCAGTTTTATAAATTTAAATTTCTTTAAAGTTTGCTAACTTCGGCCTCATTTTCAGGGCAAGTAATGTTAAATAAAAACCCTATTTTTTGTCTACAGAGTTCTGAATAGAAGATAAGCATAGACTGGACTCGAACCCAAGCTCATATCAAAACAGCCATACAGGGACTGAAGTATTCTGCCAGCAACCATTGCATGAACTAGGAAGCAGGTCCTTCAGTTTGTCAAGATTTCAAATGACTTCTTCCCTAGCCAATAGTTTGGCTGAAACCTAGTGAGAGACCCTGAGCCTGAACTACCCAGCTAAGCCATTCCTGGACTCCTAACCCTCAGAAACTATGTGAAATAATACATGCTATGGTTTTTAATTGCTAAAATTTGGAGTAATTTGTTATACAGACTAGGTAACTAATAAACAAATGTAAAATATTTTTGTGAAGTATGTGACACAAACAGGGCCCAATAAATATTAGCTTTACTACTGGGTAATAATGACATGCTACTTATCTCCCAACCAAGATTCTTTTTCCCTTGTACCCTCTCCCCCAACCTCACACACATGATCTTAGGCCCTGAAAGCAGGGAGAGGGTATATTGAAAGCAATGTTCAAATAGCTAATGACTCAGAATATTTAAAACTAACAAAAGAGACAACACCATAGATCCAAGAAGCCTAAGAAATTTCAAGCAGAAAAAATGAAAATGGTATTTCTATCTGTACCATCACAGGTTTACAAAAGTTGAAGCCAAATAGAAAGTCTCAAAAGTATCTAGAGAATAAAAATCATCTTCCAACAAGTGATTAATTGACTGCTAACTTAGTCTGTGTAACAATAAAAGTCTTAAGAGAATGGATTGATATCTGTCTTCTGTCCACCCAGAATTCTATACCTATTGAAAATATCTTTCAAGAATAAAAGCAAAATAAAGACATTTCCAGACAAACAAAATACTGAGAGAGAAAACGACCAGCACATCTCAACTAAACTCCAGTGGGTCTACTTCAGGTACAAGGAAATTAGGCTGAGAAACAAAAAGGAACAAAAAGCAAAAAAAGTTGTAATATTTGTAATACCCCTTAAAAAGTAACTGTAAAAATGTCTTCTGTGAAGAAAAGAGAGAGAATTAAAATACATGATAGTGGAAGTTCTGGTCATGATGGCAGAGTAGATAAACAATATGCTTGCCTCCTCTCACAACTACATCAAAATTATAGAACAACCAACATTGAGAATTGCCTGAAAACTAGCTGAACAAAAATCCTACAACTGGAGAAACACAGAAGAGACACCTCAAGACTGGTAGGAGAAGAAAGATATGGAATGGGCTGTTCTCTCACATGTGTATGATGGTTAAAAATCGAAAGGGATATCTCAGGTGTTGAGGTCACACTGGAGAAGTAAGCCTCCCCAGCCCAGGGTTACAGTGCTAGGAAGAGAAGTCCCAGTGGAAGTTGTGGCTGAGATGAAGGGTGGCTGGAATTTATCTTAAAGGGCCTACACACAGACTTACCTGCTGATGAACTCATTTGCTCTGAGCTCCAGTGCTGAGGCAGCTGCTTGAAAGCCAAGGACATGTGGGGAGGAACTGAGTAGTCTGGCCTCAGGGCAAGGGCTGGAGGGGTAGCTTTCTCCTTGACAGAAATGTTGGCAGAATCCATTGTACCAAGCCCTCCCTTCTCCCTGCATACAGACACAGACAGCCACCATATTTGAGTCTTTATCAACCTGCTTAACATTACTAGCCTCACCCTGGTGATTCTTAGAGATCTCACCTACCCAATGTGCATCCTATCTAAATCTCTTAACAGTGGCTTTTCCATATAAAGGACCTGTTTTGGCTCATGATGTGGACTTTTCTAAAATCTCTCAAAGGTTCACATAACCTAAACAAGTAGCATCTGGCCTCAGCATGCCCTATATCTCTTGCTGAGCATTCCCAAGCCCAGCACTAGTGGCAGCTGGCCTCAGTTCACAGCTTGGCCTCTTAAGGAACATGCAAATCCAGTTTGAGAGGGATAGCTACCTGCCAATTGCTTGGTGGCTCATGCCAGGTGGCCCCAGCCAGGACATGGGCAGCAGCTAAACTTAGCCTGAATCAGGGCCCTTCCCAGAAGGCCTTGACCTTCATACCTAGTGGCTAGCTTTGGTCTGAGTTAGAGCATCATCCAAGGCCACATCTTTGCATCACCCAAGGCCACACACCCCGGGGTAGACTGGGTAGGCAACAGAGCCCTGCTCTGTAGGGTCAGCCCCTGTATAACAGCTCCTCCACTGTATCACCAGCCAGTCCTCACAACCAATCAGCCCAAGGGTCAACTCCTCCTATTAATGTGCAAACAGCAACCAAGTCTCAACTACAAAAGGAAGGCATACACAACCCACACAAGGGACACACCTGGAGCACCAAGCTCAGGTGACCAGAGACTGTACCACAGGGCCCCACAGGACACCTACTACATAATGCCACCCTTCTAAGAATGGGAGACATAGTAGCCCTACCTAATACATAGAAACAAACACAGGGAGGCAAAGAATGGGGAGACAAAGAAACACATCCCAAATGAAAGAACAGAACAAAGCTCCAGAAAAATAACTAAAAGGAACAAACAAACAAACAAACAAACAAACAAATAAATGATGGATATAAGCAATCTAACAGATGCAAAGTTCAAAACACTGGTTATTAAGGATATTCAGTGAACTTAGGAGAAGGGAAGATGAACTCAGTGAGAAATTTAACAAAGAGATAGGAATCATAAAAGTGGAAATAGGAAACAAAATAAAATGTTAAAAATAAAGAATACGATTAACCAAAATGAAGAATACCTTAGGAGAAGTCAATAATAGATGAAGAGGATCAAATCAGCAAGACAGAAGATAAAGTAGCAGAAAACACCCAATCAGAACAGCAATAAGAAAAAAAATCTAAAAAAAAAATGAGGATAGTTTAAGGGGCCTCTGGGATGACATCAAGCATACCAACATTGGCATCATAGGGATACTGGAAGGAGAAGAGAGCAAAGAATTGAAAAACTATTTCAAGAAATAATGACGGAAAGCTTCCCCAACCTCATGACAGAAATAGTCATACAAGTCCAAGAAATACAGAAGATCCCAAAGTAAATGGACCCAAGAGGCTCACACCAAGACATATCAAAATTAAAATGTCAAACGTTAAAGACAAAGAGAGAATCTTAAAAGTAGCAACAGAAAAGCAGTTAGTTAACTACAAAGGAACTTCTATTAGGCTTCCAGCTGATTTCTCAACAGAAACTTTGCAGTTCAGGAGAGATTGGCAGGAAATATTCACAGTGATAAAAAGCAAGTACCTACAACCAAGATTATCCAGCAAAACTATCATTTAGAATTGAAGAACAGATAATGAGCTTCCCAGACAAGAAAAGCTAAAGGAGTTCATCATCACCAAGTGAGTATTACAAGAAATATTGGATCAACTTTTTTAAGCAGAGAAGAAAAAAAGAAAAAAAAAGCATTAAAAAAATATAAATAATAAAATGGCAATAACTACATATCTATCAATTGCATATCTTCAAATGAGAAAAGATAAAATGTTCCAATCAAAAAGTAGAGTGGTTGAATAAAATAAATCAAGATCCTTACATATACTGCCTACAAGAGACTCACTTCAGATCAAAACACATATAGACTGAAAGTACAGGGATGGAAAAAGATATATTATGTAAATGGAAACAAACAAAAAGCTGGGGTAGCAATACTTATATGAGACAAAATCGACTTTAAAACAAATGCTATAACAAGAGATAAAGAAGGACCCAGTTATCCCACTTCTGGATATAAGTCCAAAGAAACCTAAAACACTACTTGAAGAGACATGTACATCCATATGTTCATTGCACCATTGTTTACAATAGTCAAGATATGAGGCATCTAGGTGTCCACCAATGGATGAATGTATAAAGAGGTGATGTGCAATGTAATATTAATCAGCCATAAAATAAGAATGAACTCTTACTATCTACAACAACATGGATGAATCTAGAGGGTATTATGCTGACTGAAATAAGTCAGAAAAAAAATGCCATATTATTTCACTTACATGTTGAATCTAAAAAACAAAATAAATAAACAAATCAAACAGAAACAAATTCATAGATGCAGAGAACATTTTTATGGTTGCCAGAGGGTGGGGGTTAAGAAAAAGAAAGGGATTAAGAAGTACAAATTGGTAGTTACAGAATAGTTGTAGGCATGTAAAATATAGCATAAGGAATATGGTTAATAATACTTTAACAACTATGTATGGTGTCAGACGGGTAGTAGATTTATCAGGATGATCATTTTGTAAGTAATATAAATATCTAATCACTATGTTGTACACCTAAAACTAATATAATATTGTATGACAACTATAATTTTTAAAAATTATTAAAGCTTTTTAAAAATATATCATAGCTATATATAAGTTGAGAGAGGATAAATTTAATTTAATTTAGACATAAAATTAAATTTAGACATTAGGAAGATTAGAAAAGCATATTGTAATATCCAGAGCTAGCACTAAAAGAAGGGAAACAGTACATAAATTTTGTAATACTGTAAGAAGTCATGAAAACGTTTAAAAAATTATTTCAAAAGAAAGACAAAACATTTAACAAGTATGATAAATAGTGAGCACAAAATAAAATGTTAGATTTAAACTTCCATATATAAGCAATTATATAAAATAAATATACTAGATGCTCTATGTAAAAGTCTACGGTTTTCAAACTAGAAAAAAAACTGCAATCCAACTATATGCTTTTTATAATAGGTAAATCTAAAACATAAAATCCAGAAAGCTTGAAAGCAAAAGATAGAAAAAGATATCAAACATAAACACCACTCTAAAAGAAAACTAGTATAGCAATATTAATGTTTTTAAATACACATTAAGGCAAAAGATTTTATTAGAGATAGAGAGGGCCAATTCATATGGGCAAAATATTTTATTCACCCAGACAATATAACAGTTTTTACTTTGCATGCACCTTATATTTATCTATCTATGTATCTATTTATATCTATCTATCTATCTATCTATCTATCTATCATCTATCTATATCTATATATATGTGTGTGTATATATATATAGTAAAACAATTTTTTAAAGAAAAATAGACAAATATATTTTCACGATGGCATATTTTAACATTTCTCTTTTAACAACTGATAGAATCAAAAGAAAACAGTGGATATATTTAGAACATTGGACCAAACAAGTGCATTATTCACATCCTTTTTAAGCACCCATGGAAAGTTCACAAAAGTAGAGCATAAAGGATCAAATCCCAACAGTTTTCAAAGGATTAAAATAACACACAGAGTGTTATTTGACCATATGTGGAAATATGTTGAAATAAATAAACTTTTACATATCCCATAAGTAAAGGAAGAAATCATAAAGGAATTTAGTAAGTATTTTAATCTGAATGATAATATAATACAAATCAAACTTGTGGTGATGCAGTTAAAGCAGTACTTACAAGAAAATTGTTCATTAAGTGTTGGTTAGTTTTTAAATGTTTCAAAATTAATGTAAACATTCATATAAAAAGTTAAAAAAACACAACTAAAGTAGAATGAAGGAGATAAAAAAATATAGATAAGGTAAAAAATTAATAAAACGTACAAACATATAATAGAATAAAAAAATTCAAGAGTCAGTTCTTAAAAATACCAAATAAAGTGCAAATAACCAGTACAGGAATGAAAAAGGAGACACCACTTTATATCCTGCAAATATCTTTTTAAAATAAGTTTTTATAAACAACTTTATGCCAATAGATTTAAAAATTTAGGAGAAACAAATGACTATATAGAAAAAATAATTTTGCAAAACAGACAAGAAAAAATATAAAATATCAATATTTACATAATTAATAAAAACATTGAACATTACTCAAAAATCTTTCCATAAAGAAAATTTCAGGTCAAGATTACTTATCTGGCAATTTCTATCAAATATTCAAATAGCAATAATTTCAATACTAACCAAACTCATGCAGAAAAGGGAAAAGGGAACAGAACAAAACACTTCCAACTCATTTAATGAGGCTAGCATAACCTTGATAACAAAACCTGTACGGACAGTACAAGAAAGAAATTTACAGGCCAAACTTACTCATGAACATAAATCCAAAAATCCTAAATACAAGAGCAGCAAATAAAATCCAGCCTATATAAAATAGATAATGTATTGTGACTACTCAAGATTTACCCAAGAGATTTAAATTTGATTTAATATTTGAAAACCAATTAAAGCAATTACCACATTAACAGATAAAAGGGGAAAAAATCATAGATCTAGAAATTAATGGAGAGTGACTAGGAATCACTCTACACAGATATGAGAATTTCAAAAAAAGATAGATACACTTTATTGAGAGATATTAAAGACTTAAATGTATCAGAAAATAAATCATCATTAAAGATTGGAATAATCAATGCTATAAAAATGATCATTGTCCCAAGTAGGTCTTTATGTCAATGTAATCCTAATCAATCTTGGACATTTTTTAAAACTTTTTTTTTGCAAAAAAAGAGAAATGACTATTAGAATCTATATCCCAAAAAATTTTGTTTGTTTGGGAGAGAATTTTTAGTCAATATAAGCCAAGATAATTTAATTTTAAAAAATGAATTTAGAAAACTTACCAGTGAGAAATCAAAATTCACTATAAAAACAGTGCAACATTGGTGCAAATAGAGAAAATAAATAGGAAAATAAATAAAGATAGAAAAAAACAAATAAAACTAGTTTTAAAAAAGCTGAGAAATAGACTACACATGTATGTATGGATATTTGCTTCATAAGAGAAATATTAGTTGTGAGCAGTGTGGATAGAACAAACTTTTAAACAAATGGCATTGGGACAATTTGATGTCCATATGGGAAAAAATTTAAATTAGTCCATGAAGTCAGACCATACATACAAATCAATTCCAGCTGGTTTAAAGATCTAAACATCAAATAAAAGACTAATAAACTTTTATATAATAATAGAGGAAAATATCTGTATGACTTCAGTGTAGGGAAAAATTACCTAAGTAAATCACAAAGAGTACTACCAAAAAGACAAGATTGGCAAATTGACTACATTAAACTAAGTTTATCAGAAGATGTCACAAAAAGTGAATAGGCAATAGAGAGAGTGGAAGAAAACACATAGAATAGAGGACCTGTGTTCTAAACACACACAAATGCACTCTCTCTCTCACTCTCTCCTCTTCTCTTCTCTCCTCTCCTTTCCTCTTCTCTTCTCTCCTTTTCTCTTCTCTCTCTCTCTCTCTCTCTCTCTCTCTCTCTCTCTCTCTCTTTTTCACACACACACACACATGCAATTTTGAAATGGGCAAGACTATAAAAGGCATTTTAATAAAAGAAAATCTAAATGGCTAATAAACATATAAAAAGAAACCTGACCTCACTTTTAGCCAGGGAAACACAAATTAAAACAACCCCAATGAACTACTACTATATAGCTATAGATTCCTAAGTAGTTGCCCTACAGAAACTCTGGCTCATGTCACAAATATTTACATTGGCATTGTTCTTAGGAATCCCATATTAAAAATACTTGCATGTGCACTAACAACAAAGTGGATAAATAATTATGGCACTCTGGAATAAATACTAAAAAAAATGGCTACATACAAAGCAAAAATATATAATTGAATAAAGGAGAAAGACAGTAGGATTCAGATTCAATGATATAATTTAATGAAGTTTCTTAACTTCATTACTTATATAAAAGTAAACCACTTTTATTCATGCAAACATACTGTCATACATACATAAGTGATAAAAATATAAAGGCACAGAAATCGTTATCACATAATTAAGAGTGAGTAGTCATCACCTTTAGGAAAGGGAGTTATAATGAAGGAATGCATAGAAATATTTTTAGTCTTGGCAGTGTTACATTTTTTGACTTTGGTCATGGAAACACACACATTCATTTTCTATTATTTATTAAACTATTCACTTATGTTTTAAACATTTTCTGTATATATGATTTACCTCACAAGAAAACATTTTTAAAATTTAGATGAAAAAGATTGTCCTATGCTAATTTGTTTTTCCCCAGTGAGTCAATCCTAAAAGCTATGCTATTATTTCTTAAATTTCCATATAGGATAGCCATATATGTAATATATAAAACTCCAGTGGATTTCTCACAGAGACTAAAAAGGAGATTAAAGTAATGATTGTATCACCAGATTCATCCAGGCACTAAGAATGTATTTGTAAAACCCCGTACACTCTTTGGATAAGTAATCATGATTTTGCAGCATTTTAAGTTTCCTCTGAGGTAGTTCAGTGATGTGGAACTGAATCATTAGCCAGTTCTTCAATGTGTAACTTCTCTTACCTGTGAAGAGAGGCAGAAAATGAAATGTTTGGAGTAGAACAGAAAATTCTCGTTAGCTGAATGCTGAGAGACTGGCACAAGTGGCTATATCTGAGATTTAAATATCTCTTAAAGATATCCCGAGGGATGTGGCAGTACCTCCTTCTTGCAAGGTTGATGACTATTATCTGGAGATCTTTAATAAGCACAGTTGGTGAGCAATGGGACATTGAAGTGTAAAGAGTCGCAGGTAATTCCAAGAACAGATTTACTTAGGGATGTCCCTCTCATGCCCTTGTTTAAAACCACCTTTTTATCACATTTCTACCTGCCTTTTCTGTTAACATATACTGACCTTTTTTCATCTGTTCCTTTGGCACTCAAAATGATGATGAAGAACTGAGAAAGGGAGGGATGTCAAATGGCATCAACCAAAGATTTCAGTAAAGAGGGAGTAACAGGGACCACATTTACCCTGCCACATTAAATAACTAGGAAACAGAACAAAATGTGTGAAACAATGGTTTGAGACAAGAGTGTAAAACTATGATCCCTGACAGAAAGGAAACAAATAAGGTGAACTCTGCCACAGCCCCAGCTTACTGCCTAGAGAGTGTTCAGGTTATGACACAGAGAGGAAGCATATAAACAGAGTTCAGTTGTCACAATGAATTGAGGAGGCAGATTACAGTTTAGAAAGGCCAAAGCAGCTAGAATGTGCAGGAACAAGTAGCAGGAAGGAGGATTCTGGACAGCAAGAGAGCAGTATGAACCTATAGAATAGTTACTCCAAGACTTTGGTTGAACACTGCTCTGTACATGTAGAAGAAAACCTACCTGAGACTAGGGTAAGACACACTACAAAAGAGTAGTTGAAACCATGTGTGGAAGTTGCACAGGGTCAGGAATAATCTTTATTCTCACCTACCAGAGTGATAAGACACAGGGCATTGGACAGAATACTCAGAAAGTATTACCTTAGTAATAAGTCTAAATTAGAACTTGACTGAAGTCTGCTCAAGATCTGTCCTATAAAAGCACAAAAGGAAACTTAAATGATCCAGCTGATTCCAAGTAAACTATCTGCACACCAGAACAAACACCATCATTTTTTAAAATATAATAAAATCCAATAACCAATAGTGTAAAATTCGCAATTTATGTCAATCAAAATTTATGATATTGGCATCTTTACATATTACCATACATGTAAAGAAGCAGGAAAATACAACCCATAACTAGAAAAAAAATCAATCAAAAGAAACAGTCACAGAAATCACACAAAAGTTAAAACTATCTGACATGAATGTCAAAACTGTTATAAACACATTCCAAATGTTAGAGAAGATAAAGGGAAAAGATGAAGATGATAAGAAGAGAAATAGAAGATATAAAAAAAGACACAACTAAAGTTTCTAAAGATGGAAAATAAGTTTCTGATGTAAAAAATACACCAGATAGAATAAGAAGCAGATTAGATACTGCAATCGAAAACATTAATAAATTGGAAAGCACGTCAGTGGAAAGTCTTCCAAAATAAAGCTATGAAAAGAAAAAACAAGACTTAAAAAAATGAACACAGCATCAGAGCCCTGTGAGACAAATATCAAACAGTCTACAGTGTGAAACTGAAGTCACGGAGGGAGGCAGAAAAATAATTGAAAAAATAATGGCTGCAAATTGCTCAAATATGATGAAATCTCTAAACCCACTGATCTAAGAATCTTAACAAAATACAAGTAGAGCTAATCTACAAATTAAAGTGGAAAACCAAATAAAGAAATGTGGACACTTATGTAATACAGGGGCTAAAAAATAACTTTTAAGACGCAAAAGTCAAGTACATGAAGCGAAAAAATAATCAGTTTTGCCTCAGTATGTAACAAAACAATACTGCAATGTCTACATGGTAAAATATTCCCAAAAGAAAATGAGATTAACAAACTGCAGAGAATAATTCTAAGTCTTACGACAGACAGAAAATATTCTTAATGAATAGTGTTTGTCTTAAATTGTGTTTTACAGAATTAGACCCTGAGACAAAAATTTGTGTGAAAGTGGTTTATTAGGATGTATTCCCAGGGGGGAAAGTGGCAGAGGAATGAAGAAGAGGAACAGGGAAGGGAAGGAAGCCAGGCAAAGGTGAAATGTCCTGCAAAGACCTGCAGAGAGTAACACTGGTTTATTCATGCAGAAACTCCGACCACAGTGCAGGCTTGGGGGTTATCCTCCTCAGGGGTCAAGGAAGCTGCAGCATTTACATCTCTGCACTTGTCAGTCACCCACTACCTCACACCCACTTCCATAACCGCAAATTTCTTAGTGCACAAGCATGACTACTTCTGGAAGCCTGGATGCAATCCATCTGCAAAGACATACCTGATCTAGTTATTGGGAGTAAAAACACACCCACAGCCAGCACCCACAAAAATGGGAAAGGAATCTAAGGGTGTGCTGGTGGGGCACCAATGTTTTCTGCTACAGAGTTCTTTAAGCTAAATGAAAATGACAGGATTCTTTTGGAAAAAAGCAAGTCACACACACAAAAATAAAAATAAAAATAATCAGTGAATGAAAAATGCAATCAAATAAATAAAATTAAACAACTAAGGAAATAGTATGTTATGCTATTCCAAATACAAATTTTTAAAACACTGATGATGCTCTAAGGGAAGAGATACCCTTATTGAATGCTAGTAAGAATATGAGTTGAGGTAAATTTAGAGCAGGTAATCTAGAAATAAACCTTAAATGATATATTTCATTAAGTCAGAAACTCCACTTCTGAGATCCAGTTCTAAGGAAATAATTGCACATGTGGACCAAGATCTGTGCAGAGGTATGCTGAGAAAAAAATATTACTCAAAATAGCAAAAAATTGAGAAGAACCTGAATTTCTAAATTTAGAGATTCTTTTTTAAATTAGAACTCACCTATAGAGTAGAATAATATTACAGCCATTAAAATGATAGCATCACTTTGTGTTTGTATAAAAGCTGGCATTACCAATCTTATGCAAACATACAAACACATACACATATACATTCACCCTGAATTGCTTTTAAAATTGTTTCTGTCTCAACTACATTGTGCCTAGTCCAGGACCATACTTTCAGCAGTTCTCGAAGTGACTCTCCATCTTTAAAGAAACTGAGTCACTTTATTTAATTATAAGACAATTTGCAAATCATCTAGAATGGTACGATATAGAAATGTATTTATAATTAAATTAATTAAAACTATTGTGTTAAAAAGTTTGGAACATCCTTGAATAAACAGTAATGATGCAAAAACATTTTTTGGTGTCCCCAAGATTTTTTCTGTCCCATCTGAAGTCAAGATTTTTGACAATTCTTTCATTTTTCACCTGATTTTGATTGATTCTCTGGCCACAGGCACCACACTGAATAGGAACACACAACAGCAGAAAGCAAACTACCTCTGCTAGGAGACAAGTTTATTGCTGGCTGATCCAGTCTGGGGTCTCCTTCCAATTCCATAAACTGAGGCATTGAGGAAACATACAACAGAAGCACACATTACATTTGTTCTTCCCTAAAATAACCATTCTTCACCTTCTTCAATCATGGCTCTTATGGCCTCCCTGCTACCAGTGTCTGAAATCCCCGGTTTATCAAAGTCCCTTCCAAAGTAAAACAGGGTACACTGAGCATGGCTGGATGTAGTCGGTGTCTGACTTTTCTTGACCTACAATACAGTGCAAAAGATGTGATTTTTAGAGTAAGTGTGTCCCTGTTGATTTGTTTTTAATTTGTAATTACAAATACCTACAATTATAAGGTACTTTCTATGAATTACTATGAAATCAAACAATACCATACCTCATATATCTGGCTTAAGATGCATTCCTTTATTCCTTAAGTCTATCAATGTCATTTTAATTCTTAATTCTATAGTCCAACATATTAACTATTAAGCTACTCATAATTGTAAATTTCATAAACAAGCACTATTTGTTTTCCTCTCAGTATGTATAGTATAGTATAGTATAGTATAGTATAGTTTATTAAATATTGAGGAAGAAAAAAATCAAGGACAGAGCCCTCTGATAAAGATATTTACCGGAGAGAGAGAAGAGCAGGCAGTGAAATAACAGAAGACAGGGGCTTTAGATGCCAGTAGAGAACAGGGATTCCAAGTCACACATTAGGTCTTTGGATTCCTTGGCTCTTAAACCCATGTACATCGTTTAATGAATTTGTAAAAGCAATGACTCTTTCTTCTGAAAGAAAGGAAGAAAGAAAGAGAGAGAGAGAGAGAGAGAGAGAGAGAGAGAGAGAGAGAGAGAGAGAGAGGAAGGAAGGAAGGAAGGAAGGAAGGAAGGAAGGAAGGAAGGAAGGAAGGAAGGAAGGAAGGAAGAGGGGGGAGGGAGGGAGGGAGGAACAAAAACAGGTTCCTGAAATCATTAGGCACTTACAACTAAAACTAACTCTGCCTGAAGCTAAATTTTAACTATAATTTGTTTTTGCAATTTATAATACCTTCAGAAAACAATAATGGGTGGCACCACCTGCACATTTACATAATTAATATATTTCAATCAAATGCATCCCTTGTAGAAAAGAATAGTATAGCTCCTCGTAGGAGTACCAGTGAGGTGACTTCTTTTGAGAAGTCAGTTTTCTAGGGCTTATATTTCTAGTTCTGATATTTAATATGTAACTTCAGGTAAGCTACTTAACCACCTCGTGCCTCAGTACCTCAGTTTACACATCTGTGAGAATGTTCACTGGCTGTAAGAGTAGATCACCAGAGCTAACATTTATTTGATATGTGCCAGAAACTGTTCTGAGAGCTTTAGATATTTTGATTCATTTAGTCATGATAAAAAGTAGGTACCCATTTTACAGATACAATATATGAGACACAGAGAGGGTAAATAACGTGCCCAAGTTATTTAGTAAGTAGTAGATCCTAGATTTAAATCCAGTCTGGATCCAAGATACATGCTTATGTTCACTGTCCTATCCTGCTTCTCTATAGGATAAAAATAGTGCATACCTCACAGGGTTGCTGTGAGAATTACAAAAGACATGATAAGGGAAATAATTGGAATAAGAGTTCAAATACATACCTTTCATTATTATTTTAAAATCAGACATCGTTCTGCCTCTAATAACACATTCCCCACACACCTTTCAACGATTTTCAATGCAGTATAGGACAACTTATCATTTCAAAATATTACATCAATTTGAACAGTTTCAAATAATTATTTCAAATATGTTTTAAGTCTAGCTAGCTGTCCCTTATCATTTGCAATAGGCATATGTACTAATCCATATAACATGTATCAACTGAGTAACTAAATAGAATTTTCACAAATAGAATTAATTTGAAATGCATTTGGAGAGTTTAACATGTAAAGAAATCCCAAGATAAATGCTTTCTTAGAAAAAAATTGTGCTTTTGAAACAAGAAGAGTTTACCTTGCCTGCCCAGGTAAATACATGCTTAATAGTCTCAGGGCAGAGTAAAACCGGAGTGATATTAGAAAAGAAAGGTGGACAATGTCTGAGCTTCTGGCTTCTCGAGCCCACGTAGCCATGATGGAGGAAGGATGTGTCATATAATCATTGATCATTAAGCAAACTGCCAGCCACCTATTTCTAGGCAGATCCAAGGAGGAAAGAAAAAATTGTCATCTGGCCAGCAAGTCAAAGCTCTGTGTTTCTGCAAAATGCAAAAAATTGGGGGAGAGAAGTAAGAGAAAAAATACAGTCCCCTGGTTTATACATTTGCTGGCAAAATGTGAGGATTTCTTCGCTAAGGAGCTGTCAGCCTATGAGATACTCTAAGGCACAAGAAATGTAGCACTGTCTTTCTCACAAAAGAGAGGACTGAAACACTGATGAGCATAACCAAAAGGCTTAGTAGTCAAAGCACAGCATGGACAAGGAGCCAGAGAAAAGATGCCAAGAAAAAGGTTTATGAGTCTCTGAACAAGACCAATAAATCCTTCAGCACGTGGGTGTCAAGGCCTCAGTCTGTGTACCAGATGCAGCCTGATGGATGAGTTTATCTGTCCCAAAAGGCAAATAGGGATTGTTCTGCCTTTGGCCTCACACATAGTTGAGAAAGAACTCTAATGTTTCTGCCCCCCATAGCTTTCTTCAAATGTAATACATGTGTCCCACTCAGTATTTCAATTTATTTGCCTTCCAGTTTTAACATTGAAAAAAAATCTTAGCTCCTCAGTATACAAGGAGTATGTTCACCATGCTTACACTGCCAGGACATCTTGAATCAAATCAAGGAAAATAGATCTCCATTGATTCAACCCACTTGAAAGAGACTGATATCTTTTCTTCCTGCTTCTCACAGTGAGAATCAACTCAGCACACTTTGGATCTTCTTTCAGTGGTCTTCACAATCACTTATAAAAGAGTGTTCACCAGACCACTCATGTGATATCAGAGAGTAGCTGAGTCATACTCCGCATTTGCTCATCACTGGATATAGATTAGGGTGGAATGCTGGCTAAGAGGTCCCGGAAGCAAATTACTCATCTTTATCATAGGAGAAATCAACCTAAAGAGATATATCTTCATGAACTAAAAAACTGAGGTTAGCTCTACCTCTAAAGAGCTGAAAGAGGGTCACATGTGAGGTGTGAATGGATAGAATTAGAGTGAAAGATAGAGAAAGGTGTGAAAAAAACACACGGCCCTAAGAAGCCCTGAGCTCCTGGCCTGGTGTAGTATAATGCCTGACACTAAGCTTTTGATTGCTGAGGCATTTATTTCAAAGACATTCTTCTTGAATACACATACTGACAGCTGCATGATACAGCTACTAGCAAACCAACTAGATAAGTCACAGGTGACCCCACCCATGAAGTTTCCCTTTGAGAAAGCCCTAGGTGACCTAGATAACTAACCACTTGAATGATCCTGCTACTCCCTTGCCACTCCCCGTTCTTTTGTTTTAAATTCACCAATAAAGAGTTAACTTGTTAAATCTTAGAAATTCCACCTTCAGACACTAATAAAGGGGGAGTTCAGGTCTTGCTTCATCCTCCTCTCTACCTGCAACCTCATTTGTGTCATCCTCACCTGTGCAGTATACCCTCTAGGACCAGAAAGTAATAAAACTTGTTCTGGCTTCTGTGAGGGAAACAAACATCTGTGGGGTTCACCACAAATAATACGGGCCCAGGAGAGTGCCTCAGGCCTTCCTAGCCAATAGTATCACTATTGATAGGCTGAGACTGACTAATACCTGGATAATTTGTTGCCAGAGATGTCCTAGATGGAGCAGCAAACTCTATAATCATGCTATTCAGTCACCTTTTAAATAACCACTGTGCTGACCTTTGCAATTGCTGGTCCTTCATGCAGTGCTCTTCTTTGAGACATTTACAGGTTTTTCACCCTCTCTTCATCCATAACCATGTTAAATTTATCACAGGAATGCAAAGGTAGTTTATATAAAATAATCTATTAGTGAAATATGTTATGTTGACAAATTAAAGTAAAAATCCTAAATGATTGGCTCAACAGATGCAGGGTTTTTTTTTTACAAAATTCAAGACTCATTGTTTATTAGGAAAAATATAGCACTAGTCTAGTGAAAGGAAATTTCCTTAACCTGATCAAAGAAATCAATCAAAACCAAAGCAGTCTGTGAGCACATTGATATTGAGGTTAGACAAAAGACGAGAAAGACTTCTAGTTTCTATGCAGCATTGTACTATATATCCTAGAGGATGAAATAAGGCAAGGGAAAAAATAAAAAGTATAAAAATTAGTTCCATAGTGTAGAAGTGGGCATGTCTGCTTTACATGCAGAAGGTCCTGGGTTCACGTCAGTGGAGCTATGGTCCATGGTCTACAGCCATGTCACCCTGAACAAACCCGATGTCTGATCTCAGAAGCTAAGCAGGGTCAGGCCTGGTTAGTACTTAGATGGGAGACCACCTAGGAAGACCAGGGGCTATAGGCATATATAATAATAGATAATTTTTAAAAATTAGGAAGAAATACAAAATCTTAATTACCTGCATAAAAATTTAAGAGGACCTCTGAATAAACTATTAAGGCTTTCAACGAATTGAGAATTCCTATATACCAGTATAAGTAAATTAAAAACTATAAGAAAATTGTAATCTATAAAAGAATAAAATGACTACTCACAAAATTTTCCTGAGATAATTAGTTATCAACATGGAAAAAATAGAAGCACACTTTACATGATTAACAATAATAAATCCCAGCTGAACTAGAGATTTATATATAAAAATGAACACTTTAATAATTTTTCAAAAAAAATTAAGGCATATGCCTTTACTAGCTTAGGTAAAAGCAAAATTTCCTAGACAAGGTATAAAAAGCCTAACCCATAAAAGAAACAACTGTTACACTGAACTTTTAAACTTTTTCTCAAAAAGAGAGCATAATCATAATTAAAAGATAAGTCACAGACTTCAAACTGATATTTGCAACCCATATAAACAACAGAGAATTACTCTTCAACAATATTTAAAGAACTCTTCAAATCAATAAGAAAAAGAAAACAGAAAACCAGGCAAAGGATAGGAACAAAAAATGAATCACAAATGGCCAATAAACACATAAAAAAGGCTCTCAGCCCAATAGGGAATAAAACGTAAATAATGAGATGCCATTCACTCCCATTTCACACCCACCAGATTGGTAAAAATGTTAAAAGTTGGCAAGGATGTGGAGCAATGGAAATTCTCACACACTGATATTAAGAACATGAATTGGCCCAACTGTTTGGAGAGCAATTTGGCAAAAGCAAGGAAATCTGTTTGTTCACACCCTATAAGCCAGGAATTCTTCTTCTGAGTATTCATCTTGAGATATTTTGGTATATTGTATTTAAGGCAATGAGTGCAAAAATACTCATTTTCTTATTGTTTGTACTTCTTGTTGGGAGAAATAACTATCCATTAACATGAGAATGGATAAATATACTACAGCATATGTGGGCAATGGCAGATGACAAGGCAGTTAAAACGAGCAATGATATAACATTTA
The DNA here is from genome assembly GCA_030015415.1 of Cynopterus sphinx. Taxonomy (NCBI): domain Eukaryota; kingdom Metazoa; phylum Chordata; class Mammalia; order Chiroptera; family Pteropodidae; genus Cynopterus; species Cynopterus sphinx. The sequence continues at coordinate 78,876,914 of CM057386.1, read as the reverse complement.
AAGTAACCTATCAAAATACATAAACTTTGAAAACATGTTGACAATAATAAGAGTGGATGCATAGTGTTTACAATCTACATTATATATTATTAAATTTACATATTTAATCTTCCTCAAATTAATATTTCATATTTAACACAAGGCAAAAACATTGGTACTATTAAAATCTCATGTAATAGATGAAGGAACTGAGGCATAGAAAGGTGAAATGATTTATTGGAGGCCATACCACTAGTTAGTGGCAAAGAAGTATTCCAACACAATCTAGCTGTTAACTTCACCACTATACTACTTCCAATTTTTTAAAATTGTATAGTATACCATTTACTTTAAAAACTGCAAAAAACAAAAACAAAAACCATATAATAGTCAAAGATATACAGGTATGTTACAGAATTAACAAACACAAATCATATTTATTTTTATACTTTACAATGATAACATTTTATAATAATTTATAATGATGCCACATTCTAAATGTTTTATTCTATCCCTTCCCCCAATTCAAATATCTCCCATGTAAAGAAACATGAGGTCATTGGCTGCAACTGAAGACCTCATGATGTACTTCCTGCTTCAGTTCACTCCCCTAAGGCAGTGCACAGCTGTGGCAGGGTAAAGCAGTCACTTCCAGCCTCAGTGTCACCGCAGCCATAGTAGAGCGGTCTTTGATATGTCTGCGACTATAGCGGGAGTGTTTGAAGAGACTAAGAGTGGAGAGAGGTGGGGGTCAAGAAAGGGAAGCGAACACCACCCCTTCTCATATTCAGCTTCAATTCCATCTGTCCCAGCTTTAAATGGGTTTGTGCAGTCGAAACCACCAGTTTGGGCTTCACCACAGGTTCAGCCTACAATGTGGACACTTCAAAGACTTCAAAGGTAGGGGACACAGTACTGTATCTGGAGTGAAACCAAAAATGTAGGATTTAGCAAAGCTTTCAGAGGGTGGTTCAAGGGCTTGAAGTGATTTCCACTCAAATACACTGTAAGTGAGTGAACAAAAAAGGATAAAAAATAATAGGCCCAAGGACGGGAAAAAAATCTCATTTTTCTCTTTTGTTAATGCTATAGAAATATCAATCCTGAAAGCTTGGTGAGATTTTATAAAGCTTGTTCCATGAACCTGAGCCCGACTTTCAGCAGCGAAATTCAGGAGGCTCTACTTTTATGCTTTTCTATCCAGTTTCATTTTTAAATAATTGATAGGTGAAAAGGAAAGAAAGGAAAATTTAATAGGAGGCTACTCTGTGCCAAGTTGTATGCTAGGCGCTTTCATCTATTTTCTTTATCTCATACTCATAACAACCCTATGAAGTAATATGATTGTTTCCCATTTACAAATGAGTAAGCTGAGGCTTCAAGTGGCTAGACCAACTTGCTTCGCTAAGGCTAAGGCACAGAACTGAATTCAGTCCAGTGTTTTGAAGCTGCAAACCTCATCCCTTTCCACCATGCCATGCGACTTTAAGATATTTGAAAATGAAAATGGCCTAACCTAAATAAGCCAAAACACCATAATTATCCCTAGTTAAAAATACTCATTCCTAAATTTATACACGAGCCAGAAATGCTTTTTGGATTCCCTAAAAAACTCACTGGGGGTGGATATTGTTTGATTTCGGTTCCCTGCGATATGCTCAGTGGTTTCATAAGGTTTTAACTAGTGCCCATCTATAGTAATGGTGTGTATTGCAATAAGGGCTCAGAGGCTCTGAATCCATTCTCCGAAGGCTTTCTGGCATCTAGTGTTTGGGTTCTAAACAATTAGGAAAACTAGACATGGTTACATTAAGGGCCTTCTTAATTGAAAAATATAGGGTTTTAAAAACCAATTTCTCTGTGAATTGCCCTGGCAAAATGAATATTGTTTAATTTTCATTTTGAATTAAAGACTTGGAAAACTGAGTAATACAGAAGCTAATGATAAACTGAGCTGAGCAGAGGCTCCTCTGAGAGCCATAGCATGTATTAAAACGAGAATTATTTTGTACACTGTGCTGTACTTCAACATTGGATCCTCAGCAGACTGCAAAATCACTTCCTAGATAATGAAATTATAAAAGAATTTTAATTTCATGTTAGAACTTGTATTACAAATTATTAGAAAAAGAAACAGGGGAGAACATAATTTTCAAGCAAATTCCTCCAGTGGATTGCCAAACTGGACGGACTTTCTGCCGAGAAGACTTGTGAAAAGTGTTATTAGAGGCAGCAGAAGCTCTTTAAATTTTCAAAACACAAATTCTGTTTAAGGGCAATATGAATGTATTTAAATGTCAAGAACATTTAAGAGCTGTGATTCAATAGCACTGAAAAGAATCATTTTCAAAATTATGCTAGACGAACATCACAGGACTTTGGGGACCAAGGATGCCTTATTCAGAGGGGCCATTGGACCAAAGGCAAGGTGCACGTCCCCCATGAATGAGCACTCAGGACTCACCGACCCCTAAGAGGATCAAATTTATGCCTCTTTGGGAGCTGATACTGAACAACCACATATCCAAGGAAGTATAAGCTATATCTCATTCCCCACAGAGCCTCTTCGCAAACTATGGGTGATTCCTCTGTATAGACTTGAGATTCAGTCAAAATGAAGTAACATATCTTAAAGCATCCATAGTTTAAAGAGGCAAAAGGGATTTCCTCAAAAACCTTTAAGAGATGAGAGCTGACTCTATAGTAGAAGGACATTCAGGAGTTGCGTTCTAACGGTCGGAATCCTCCTCATCATCAGGGCTTGGAATTCCTTTTGACCCCAAATCTCAACACCATGGAGAAAAGTAAGCATTCTGCCAGTGATACCGTCACACCAGAATGAGATATAAAAGCCTCTTCTGGTAGCTAGTCAGGATTTTCACTGGCCCTCAAGGAGAAGTGCCTGCCAAAATTCCAAGCTGATTTCAGCTTTTCTTAGATGTCCTCTCCCACGGCAGCATACAGACAGCATTCGGGTTGTCAAATATACCATTTATAGATGTGTGTGTTATTTACACACATATATATACACATGTACATTAATATGTATGTATATTAAATTCAGCATAATTGGAAAGCTTTCAAAAGTATGTGAGGTGGCATAACAGAAAGATAGTAAATGAACTTTCATTGACATAGGTATTTTTTTCTTTTATTAACCTAAAGAGAAACATTCCTCAAAATTTTAGAAAACATTGTCTAGAGAATAAACTTATAATTGAGTTGTCTCATTATAAAACTGATTTTAAATGCCTCACAGAAATCTGCTCAAAGCTAAAACCTGTCCTAGACTGGGAAAACATGTCGAATCATGGAGATAAAAGCAAGAGTAGTACATAGGGCTTCATACTGGCAAATGTGTCTACCTTAGAGCACACGGTTAATATTCAGCATGGAATCATGTCTTTCGAATCAGTTATTCTATTCTTAATTCAAATTCAGATTCTAACCACCTTTAATGTATCCTCATGTAGCATGCAATCCACTGGAAATGTGCACCCAAAGAGCTCTGGTGGTAAGGAGAAGAACCAGAGTGCTCAAGTTTTCTTCCCCTTGCTTTGGAGCTGACAGAGGGCAGTGGATCTCAGTGAAAAGCGTCATAATTCCCAAAGCGCAAAGAATGATTCCCATGAAGGAGACAAAAGCTAAGCAGAAGGTTAATAGCTGGGCTCTGGAGCCAGAGCAATTTCAACCCCACCACCTAAGACCTGTGGAGCTCAGACAAGTTACTTAAACTTTCTAAGCTCCAATTCCTCACCTCTAAACTAGAGACATCAGTACATGCCTCATGAAGCAATGAGGAGAAAATGAGACAACAGTAGTTGTAAACTCTCAGCTCTCTAGTGGCCTGACACATAGTAAGCATGAAAATGCTGAGTTTTACTTCCGGCTATTGTTTTCGTCATTATTTTAATTATTTTTATACTCCTCTATTGCAACATAAACTCATAGCATCTAGCTAGTTGAAGGTCTAAAAAAATACACATATATGATAAGGTTATCTTTGAGATCTTTTGTTTCATTCCCACTCTATTTTTCCTTTCTGGGTCAGAGAATGCCTTGGTGTGTCCTGTGTTCTAAGGCTAAGAACAAAAGTTAACTGAAAACACCCCTTGCCCACTCCCTGACTTTTAGTTTCAAAAGCTTAAGCTCATAGAAGGTTTTCTCAAAGACTTTCCAAGAACAGGAAAAAAACTGAAAATTGTAGAATCTGTGTCCTTCTTCTCCAGGTGCCCCAGGAAGATATCAGGACCCCTGAGAGCAATCGTTTCATGTCTCCCAGGGGAAGCTGCTTCAGAGATCCAAGGCTTAGCAGAGATTCCCAGAACCAGGCTTGGCTGGGAACTAGCAGAATCAGCATCTTCAAGAACTGTAAGGACATCAGGCTGACTAAAACCAAACGGCTCTCCTTGTACATGTTTCTGCATACAAAATGCTGGTCTCTCTAATCAACCTACTCAGGAAAGGAAACCCAGTAGTGAATTGGACTGAATCCCTCACCATCTCGATGTGGTAGACACTCAAGGTAACAGTTTCTCAGTTTTTAGAAAAGTGAGATGATATTTCTTACAGAGTTGAGTGTGTGTATGTGTACGTGCAAACACATATATACACAATTACACATATATGTATAAATATAAACATGCAAATATATAAAGAGAGAGAAAAAACTCCTCACTTTGATAATTCTAGCAGATGACTGAATTCTTATCTTTGAGACTGAAATAAAGAGATGACAGTGATAACGGCATAACTGTTTTCCACCATATCTATAGAAACCAGAATTAAACTGATGTAACTTCCAAAAAATTTTTGCCTTTCACATTATTGCATTTAAAAATATCATATCTCAAAGGACTCAGTAAATCGATTGCTTATTGACTTTCCAGCAGGTCCATATAGTGTAATGAGTCTTTATATCTCTATTTTTAAATTGCTTATTGGATTTTTAAGATTAAACAAAGCATATGAGAGAAACTCTACTGTTGAAAATCGAGAGAGTTGGTCAAATAAGTACATGTTATCCTACCAAAACTATATTTAAACTTTCCAGGATGAATATTAAAACACTACAAAGGTTGCTTTTAAAAAGTTTCTTACCATGAGCAGTTTATAAATTATCTTTATAAATTACCTATCCTTTTATAATTTTAGTCACTGTAATATGAACTTCTATCCCCATATAAAGTCTAATGGCCTTCTCTAGATTAGGTAATAAAGTAGTTCCCAACTTGAATGAATTCGTGCTGTTATATAAAAGTCATAAAAAAACTTTCCCTAGGAACTTAAAAATAGCAGAAAAAATTCAGAACTCTTGACTATGATACAGTATAATCAGAATGTTATTATAGGAACAAAAATGATAATGGCATCCCTCTGTTTAAAACACTCTGAGGTTTCCTGTTATTCTTGGGCTAGGGACCAATATTTTGAATAGAGCCTGTAAGTCTAGCATGGTCTGGCCCCTGCTGACAGCACTAGCCATCACATGCCACTCTCCTCACTTGCTTTCTGCCTCCTCATGCTTAGTTTTTTGTCACCCTCTTTCCTTACAAAGTCTTGCCCATTCCTTCTCCTAGCCTCTATATTCTTCTGGAGAGTCATGCACATTTCCATAACACTCATTGTTCACATGATCAATTGTTCCATGTTTGACTTCCCCTAAGCGGTTTATTTATTACTATTGTATTGATCGCCAGTAACTCAGAATCATATCTTTTGAAAGAGTGACTGGTTCGAGTGTGACACCTGAGTCCAGCTTCCCCACTCCAACAGTAGTAAAGCTCCCTCTTCCCCCACCATAGAGACAATGTGAAGAAATATCTCTTCTTGCAGTGAAGTAAAGGGAATCTCACTTCTCACCATGACTATTTGTGAATTAGGTAGGGACTCATTCCTATTTTACTCATAAATATCAAATAGTACATTTGCTTTGGCAAAGTTTTTCTTTTCTTTTTTCTTTTTCTTTTTTACCCAACCAGCTTAGAGAAACAACAACAATTTGCAAATCACATATCTAGTGAGGGTCTAATATGCAGAATATACATAGAATACTTAACAACACAACAGTAAAAGAACAAATAATCTGATTAAAAAATGGGCAAAGTATTTGAACAGACATTTTTTCAAAGCAGATATGCAAATGGACAAGCAAGCACATGAAAAGATGCTCACCATCATTACCCATTAGGAAAATGCAATTCAAAACCACAATGAGATATCACTTCGCACACCACTGGGATGGTTACAATCAAAAGACAGAAAATAACAAACGTCATTGAGGATATGGAGAAATTGTAAACCTCATACATTGCTGATGCAAATATAAAGTGACACAGCTGTTTTGGAAAACAGTTTGGCAGTTTCTCCAAAAGTTAAACATAGAATTGTGTTTCAGGCTGAATTATGTCATCCCACTTCTCAAGTCATATGCTCCAAGATTTTAGAACATGACAGTATCTGGAGATAGGGCCTTCAAAGAGGTAATTGAGGTAAAAGAAGTGGATCCTCATCTAACATAGCTGGTATCCTTATAAAAAAAAAAAAAGGAGATTAGGACTCAAATAGGAAAAGGAAAAGAAAGGCACCAGGCCTGTGCACACACAGAGAGACAACCACATGACGACAGAGAAGTTGCCATCAAGAAATCAAGAAGAGAGGCCTCAGAAGAAACCAAACCTGCTGACACATCAATTTCAGATTCCGGATCTCCAGAACAATGAAAAATAATTTTTTATATATATATCAAAAACAAAGCAAAAGAAAAAACAAACACACAAAAAAACTTTAGTAAATTTTAGAATTTTCTTCTATCTTCTACATCATTTTTTTAAATAAAAGTCTCCAGGGGAAAACAATAGTACTGAAGGGTAAAAAAGCCTCACGTGGAAGATACAGAACAAGGCATAAAGAATATGATTAAAAGCTGTATGGAACCCTAGTATAAAGCCTTTTTTTGGTAACTAAATCACTTTTACAGAAATTCAAGAATAAAGGAATCTACATTTGTCAGAACAAATGGCCCAGAACTTTAATGAACTACATAAATCAGAATATAATCAGTTTTTACTCTACCTGTTTATTACTTCTGATGAAATTCTCTTACCAAGTCCTACTGAATTTGCCATTATCTGCCATACCTGAAATAAAATGATAAAAAATTCCCTAAATAATATTTGAAACATGTTTTAAATATAGAGAGTCTATTCAGTTAGTGTTCTGTAGTCCCTTTTAGGTCCTATGCTAAACTATTATGTATTATTTCCATAGCTTTCTTTACTTATTTGGCAGAGTTTAGTTCAAATCATACTTGCAAAACCTAAGAATGATAATGTTCAGGTCATATATATCCTGGTCTTATAAATTGCTCTGTTGTAGCTGTACAATGAAACTAAAAGAGACATGGTTTGAGGATTTCTATTCATTTGTGCCAAGATGTATTTATCTCATTGCTATCACCCAAATACAGGCTCAATTCATAAAAATATGGTCTTTTTGCTACCTCTATGAGTCTATTCTAACTATATAAAAGTCACCCAAGCACACTTTGCCTTTGTCTCAAAGGTTTTTTTGTTTCTTTGTTTCTTTGTATTCTTTAGTTGCATTTCTTCTATTGCTCAATGAATGGGGAAAAACATGTAAGAATTCAATTTGTAAATTCTGAGTTGCAGGTCCTCAGAGAGCCTATCTCTGCCTCAGGTTCTTAGACCGAGCAATAAAAATGCTCTATGAAGTGGCTGTTTCTAGACCATGTGAGAAGGCCTCTTTTCTCTTAGCCTTAAATTAGAGGATTATAAGAGTCAAGTTAATTCTCGCTCAGCCTTATCTAATTGGAGTAGAACATTTTCCAATTTAAAACTAGTTTTCTTTTGTAAGCCTCGAATGAATATTTCAATGTGTTCGAGTATGTGAGTCAAAGAAAAGTAAAGTGACAATTGTGTCACATAGCCAAAGACAGCAGAGATTTGATTGGTCTGGTTGAGATCCAGGATTAAGTTGTGAAATACAATGACTCAATCTATTGTGAGAACCAGAACAACTGCCAGTTTTATGAATCAGAATAACCACACCTGAGGGGAGCAGTACCCCATGACATAATAGGGCTTCCCCAGCCCTATCTGCTAAAGCTATCTTCCTGAGACAGAGCATGGGACCTCTAGTGAAGAGTCTCCCCCATTTCCAATTGCTCACATCAGTGCAGAAATATGCCATTATGGGGGAAAATATAAAGATGCATTTCCTTAAGTGAGACATAATTATGTTAAAAAGATAGTTTGAATTATTCAAAATGAACATATTCTTTTCAAAAGTGCCTGCTCCATGTTTGAAGGACCCAGGCCCAAGGGTGGCAGGGGTTTAAACAGACATCTCTTTTCATTAGTAAGTTGGCCTTCTGCAGGAGAGGAGCTTGTGTTGGGTGACTGCCTTCGCTCAGCATGAAACCACCTAGAAAATCTGCAGACTTGGGAAGGGGAAATGGAGGATTCCAATAAAAAGATGCTCATGGAGCACTTAGTATTAACTTCTGTACTTTGAACTCAACAAAAACTCACTCCCAAGAAGAGTGATAAAGGCAGCTTTCATTTTAGCAAACATGTTCTCCTTCCATAGCTGCTTTAGTAAACAGCCAGAAAGTGGTCCCTGAAGAAGCTTCTGAGAGAACTGTTCTTGGGCTTTTTGACCTACAATGAAGGAATAAATTCTTAAGCAGTTTGCTTCTGGACAAAATCTGCATTAGTTTGTAGTATGAATTGTTCAATGCCATTTTATATAAGGGACTTGAATATTCCCGAATGTTGGTATCTGCCAGGATCCTGGAACCAGTCCCCCAAAGATACAAAGAGCCAACTGTGGTTAAGATTTTTAGGAGCCAAAAGTTATATGCGGATTTTCTGCTGTAGTTAGGGGAGGTGCCTAACCCCCACATTGTTCAAGAGTCAGCTGTATATTTCTGGCATTTCATTAGGCAGCCTAAAGTCTCATGTATTTCTGGGGAGAGTAGTTCCAGCAATCTGAGAGACTGAAGAAGAGATGAGTGAGAAACTGATGTCAGTCTCAGGAGCCACATCTGCTGATGAGGCTTCCATAGATCAATAAGTTGCCTAATATAAAAGTAAGTTGAGAAAAGGAGCTAGGGACTTTGGACGACAAAGGATGATTAAGCTAATTAAGATAAGCTTCAAAGTATTCGAAAGCTAGCATGTCAAAAAGCATGCAGAGGTTGTTTTGGGGTTTCTTCTTGCTCCTTGTGGTATTTTCATGCTTGATTATGTTTGTTTCGTGGCTACGGTTTCATTAGTCATACGCTATATTTATTAAAAAATTGTGAAAATGAGAAGCCTAATAATTCTCACCGACTATATTTGGTCCAAACCTTTTAAAATGCAGCACAACATCACCATCTAGTGTCCAAAACCTAAAACTTAAGTCAGATGTCACTGACCTATAAAAATACGACAGTAGCTTCAGAAAGAAATCATCATTTGATAGATAAGGAAACTGAAATTTGGAGAGCTTAAATGACTTATTTGCTTGTGCTCACACAGCTATGAGAAAACAGGCCTCTTAACAGCTAGCCCAATCCTGTTGATCCAAACACAATTCAGTGACAAGTGAACAAAAAAGTTATTTAGTATTCATCCGTTCTCATTAACATCCTGGAACATGTTATAGAAAACAGCGACAAGAGGGGAAGATCCTCCTTCACATTGGTATTCTCCTCTAATCAACAATCGGCCCTCAAGTTAGACTATTCACAGGACAACCGGGATGTTATCAAATGTGAACAATCAGTTAAAAACATCTTAAATAAAGTAGATGTATTTAAATAAGCATCCTACTAGTCCCAGAACAAAGTAAAACTATAAGAGCATTAGGTAAGGGCAAGTTATTTCCCAAAGGGCTTTTGAATAATTTGCAGTACTCAGTATATCAATATCAAAGGAAAGGTGTACCTTACACACGTATAATATTTTGCTTACAAGTAAAATTAAAATTTTTGAGTATTTGTCTTCACCAGCTGTTTTATGCCATCTCAACCTTCAAAAGAGTTCAAAATAGGTATTCAAAACAATGATTATGGTGATTTCATTAATAATTTCCATTGTATTATCAATGTCCTCTCAAGACACCTGTTGGCCCCTCGTTAGCCTCGCTTGCAGACAGACACCCCACCTCTATCATCCATGAACCCATATTTAGTTGCATATTTACCAATAACCTCAGGGGACTGTGGCCAAGGTTGGATAAAGTGTGGAAAGCACCTGGATGGGGTTCTTTTTCCCATCGCATTAACTATTAATCTCCACCCCTGCTTACACCAAAGGCTTTCAAACCCCTCCCTTCTGGCTGCTCCGGGTTATCAACACCTAGTGTTCAGTGCTAATGGTGGAGACAGCTAACAGTGGTAGCAATGTTTATGGCATGTGCTATACTTTTGATTCTCCGTGCCTTAGCCAACTACTTATGACCAAACCCCCTGCTATCAGAGCCCTAGTTTAGCTGAAGTCCTGACAGGGCCTGTGCTGCCCTTCCTGCCCCAGTTCCACGCTTGCCTGAGGGTGACAAGGTTTTAATCAAAGGCATAAAACCAGGATTCTCAAGAAGGGGTAGGGAGCTTATCAGAATCACCTCAGGAGATTTTCCTAATTATAGCCCCCCACACACCTCATCTTCTCCTTACAGAGGGAGAGTTTCATAACCCTCAGGTATGTTGGGGAAGTAAAAAAGAAGTTGAAACCCATTGGCTTCAAGCAATGAGAGAACTGAGGTTAATCTTCTTTTGATTCAGATGGAAAATACTTTGAAAAAGAGAAATGAAACCTTGTCTCCTAAGGATGAAACTATAATAAAACCTTAATTAATTTGGACCCCATTAATTCAAAATGTGTGATAATTAGAAAAAAAAATGGTTAGGTTAAAGTTTACCTTTCCTCCAGCTGGGGGAAAAGTGGCTGAAGATTACTTTCTTGTACCTAGAAAAAATGAATTTGCCAAGCAAATTAATATTTCCAAAGAGAAAAACATTTTAACTGATTGAATGAGTAGTGTTCAGATGATTTAGGTACATTTAACAGACAAACAAATGCTATTGTAATTATAAATCCTCTCTTTATAGTCATTAGAATAGACTCCCCCAAGGACCTTTTCCAGGCAGCACCCTAGGAATAAAAGTTATCTATTGGAGGTAATGAAATTTAAATTCTTTTCAAACTTTCAAAAGTCTGACTAATCTTCCCTTTATTTAGGCCAAATTCTACAGTTTTATTTGAATTCTACCTACCGATAACTATAAAAGCCATCCTAGCATCATTTCCTGCTTATGTGTTTCAGTCCACAAATGATATTAAATATCTTCAAGTCCTTACTTCAGCAAAGAGCAAATAAACACTTACGAAAACACAGGAATTAAGGATGGGAGGAGCCCAGCTTTGCGATATAGATACAAAAACGGATCAGTACCCATCTCGGTTTAAATATATGTATCAGTGTTCCCTCGAATGTGTTTTTAGTTCCATAGCTAGTGAAAGGAGTCATTTAGAGTGGGGGGTTAGGGAAAATAGGGAGAGAGAAGCTCTGTGGCTAAAACGTTTTGGGGAATGATGGTTTAAGGTTAAGCAGGTTGTACTGCTTCTAAGAGCCTTCTCTAAGTACCCGGGCAGTGTCTATTTTCAAGAGAGCGTGTGGTGCAATACTTTCCAAAATTACTTTAAAATGGAATTCTTTCTTCACCAGCAACCTGTAAACATTATACAGTGCTCCATGAACACTCTTTGGGAAACACTGAACTAGTTGTGTAGCAATTAATGAATATCCTCAGAATTTCAATAGTTAAAGATTTTCTGTTGCTTAATTATTTTACCCCAGAGAAAAAAATAATAACAAAAAGTTATACCCCATATTATTATATTCATCGACCCTATTCCATTTGAGTTTCTTACAATTGTGGCTGTACCCTGAGGCTTTACAAACTGAAGTTCCTATGGTTTGATTTAAAATATTTTAATTAAGTGAAGCTTTCTGCCCCGAGGCTTTCTAAGGCAATTTTCAAAACCTCAGAAACAAACAAATAATCATTATACCAATGGGTTACCATTCATGAACCACAACCATTTCCAAGCCCTCATTTCCTGCTTTGTTTTACTGTGCATAGAAGTATTTTATTTCAAATGACAACAATAAATCACAGAGTTAGGCACTGTAGTACCTAAGTGCCCTGGGTATTGTGAGAAATACAAAGCTCACCACATAATGTCTTCAGCCACTGGAGAAATCATCTAAATACAGGGGTTGTTGTGCCAGTATCTAACTCAGGACTTGGGTCATCAAAGTTTTCTTGGTGGAGAGTTATTTCCAATTTCCTTCAAAGTAATATATTTTCATTTTAGGAACATATATACACATTTTTATGTTTTTTGGAGGGGTTTAACAGGGTTTGAGGACAACAGCAGTTTCATAAAGTGTGGTCCTAGGACCAGAAGCTTCAGTATCACAGAAAACAAATTCTAAAGCTTAAGCTTTAGAGTATAAAGGCCTAAATTTGATGTTACTTAATCTTTGTAAGCTTTAGTTTCTTATGCATCAAATGTTTAAAAAATAATATTACTTATTTTAAAGGGTTGCTCTGAAGAAAGGGAAAATGATGATATATGTAAAACACTTTCTATGGTGCCTGGCAATATTCAGCTTAGAGACAGAACAACTAATTTTTTGACCCACTGTTTAGGAAAGAAAGGAAACCTCAGTTTAGGGAGAAAACACACTTCCTATCTTTTCCCTACAAAGTTCATTCTTGAATAACTAACTCAGGGTAACCTGATATACTCTGAACCCTCTAGAGTTATACCCTCAGATTTTGTTCACTATATATATACAACTGGTCTTTGCTACTCCATATATATATATATATATACTTTTACTACAATGGCTGTTGGATAGGACATTCTTGTGAGGAGGTCCTGTGGTTTGGTAAGAGCAGAACTACAACTTGCTGTGAATAAGTTCAAAGACAGCACACCTTTGCCCAAGAAAGATCTAGGATTGACTAAACCAGATGAGAAGGTGGCCTCTAGAGCTCCAGAGAGTGCTGAACAATGCCAGAGGCTGAAAAGCAAGGGTCAGCATGATGACAAGCACTCACAAGTACCAGGGGCTGTGACCTTTCGGTCATTGTATTTAATCTTCCTAATATCCTATGAGGGAGGTCCTACTCCTCTCTCCATTTTACAGGTGCAGAACCTGATAATTAGTCATTAAGTAAGGAGCCCAAGGCCACAGTAATCAGACCTCCCTATGGCTTTTCACCACAGGACCCACTAGTTCTCAGTCTCTGGGCTGCGACTATGGACACTGTGCCATTAAACTGTAGCGGTGATCGTGTTGAAATTATTGCTGAATTGCTTAGTTTTCTTTTGAGCATTTCAGTTTTTTCAAGTACACTACTAAAAGTTCTACCATCCCAAAGTGTGCCAAGAACACAGAAAGGATGCTAAGCACTGAGCTATGTTTTAATGATAAGCTGCTACTCAGATATTCTGCCCCTGTGCCTTCCTTTAGAAACCACACCACAAAGCTTCACCTCCTTTGATCTTGTCTTCCACTAAAATGAGTTTCTCTAGAGAAGGTTTAAAACTCATATTTGTATTCTACCTTGAATGCCTACAGTGACCCGGAGTCTCATTGTCTGTCTTCCCCTTTAGAATTCTCCCTGTGGCTTCTGTTTCCTGCTCCCCCAGTCTGAATTCTTAATTGGCCTTATCTCTCCCTCATCACTTTCTGGCCCTGCTGGTAACCAGTCCCTCCAGAAGAGCCTGGGTTGCAGGGGAGCAGGGACTGCTCTCCTTCCATTTGCTGGAATAACCCCGCGACTGCAGTTCTCCGCGCCAGGAATCAATTGACCCCATACAGCTTAGCACTTTTGCAGCTTTTCAACCCCCCACCTGCTTTTCCAATATCATCTTATCAGTTCCCTTCTGATCCAATCCATTACACGAAACTGAAGTATACTTCATTTATTAGCTGCTGCTTTAAAATTCTGTTAAGACTTGGGGAACGGAAAGAGGCAGAATGATAAACGCTCGAAAATGGAAATTTTGGTCATTTTGGGAAAGGGGTGTCGAAGTCTCAGCACTTGAGGGGTTTCATTATATACTTCAAAGTAAAATTAACACTATTTCTGGGTCTTATTCATGCCTTTTGAAATACATATCCATGCTGGCAGCATCCCATCTCTTACTAAACTCGTATTTAAGACTGATTGATCCTCTTATCTTTCACTAAGACTTCTTGGCCTTTGAAGAGCATTTCCTGTGTCATTAAGATTTTCATTTCCAGTTCTTGAAATAGACAACAAACACCACTTTTCTAGTTTTATGGGACATTGGGCCCTTGTCATTAGCAAACACTTCAGGTTTCTGAACTGACATTTTGTTCAAGAGACTATCAGAAGAGCTAATTATGCTGCATCTCTTTGCTTTAGAGCAGTTGGCCTTGGTAGAGTAGCTTAGTATTCAGAACTTTGCAAGTTAGGTTGGGTTGTTCTCAAGCCGAAGTAATCCCTATAATGTAATGTCATGAGTTTAGCTAAGATACTTCATGGTGTTACTGCCGAGGCATCCATTTTGTGTGGCTAAGTGGCCCGTTGGGCCTTAAACTGGCACTGTCCCTCTCATACGTGCCCTCAACAATTGCCCAGAGTCACAAATTAATGTAAGTTCTTGATATGACTTCCCAACAGCTCTTCTGATCTATGGTCTCCCTATCCCACCTCTGGGCCTTTCCCTTGTGAACTCCTTAGATTAGACCCCCGTTGGCTTTAGTAAAACTCTGCTCTATTTGGTTTAAATTTACTAATTACCTTGACATCCTGTGTACTCTCTCGAGGTATGCTGTGTACTTCCTCTAGGACCTGTGAATACTAAGCTTCTCTATTTCAATTTCTCTTTCAGTCTTTTGTTAAACCATGGCTCACCATCTAGCACCCTGTGCTACACCTAATAAATGTTAATTTAACAAAGTCATAGCATACAGTGATCACATAGAACAGCCGAGGTCTTTGGGATGCTTCTGTCTTTATCAAAAATACCCCCAGGATTTATCTGCATAAACAGTAAAAAGAGAGATAACATCAAGATAAAGTAGGTGGGTTTTTTAAAAATAGTCTCTCATCCATTAACTTAAATAAAAGGTAGAAAAGAGAAAATAGTATTCTCAGAAGAAATGTGCTTTTTTTCTGGTGCATCTAATCATTTGGTTTCAAAGAAAAATAGTACAGATGCTTTACACACGAAGAACTTTTTTGAAGTAGCAGAATGGGGGCACTTTGTTTTAGTTTATTTGTCTTAATTTTGAAATGCACCTTGCCCATGATCACTGGGAATTAGAGAATGCTAAGCCCCTCCAATTCTCAACCCAGAAGACATACAAGATTTCTTTATGCAGTAGTCAGTGTCATAACCTATGTGCTGAAAAGCATTTCTGACACTTCTTCTAAAAAGTTAATCACAAAATTCTAGTTCCCCTAGCAAAGTATTAACTGAAGGCCTCAAACATTTGGTGATTAGGTACCAGCTGCATTTCTGATGTGCCCTCCTGCTGAACCTCCCCCATATGTCTTAGAAAAGGGAGCCTCCAGCATCTTAATCCTAACTTTATGTCACCATTCAAAAGATTACTAGGTCCAGATTTTCTTTCTAATCTTCAGACACAAAGTGGGTATTTTCTACCTAAGCTGAAGATAGGAAGAGGAAGACAAAGCACTCTCTCTGTCCACAGTTCAGGCTAATGAAGGTTTCAATCATCTTCAGGCAACTTCCTGGATAAAACCAGCCAGATCTTTCATTTCTTTATCTACAATGACCTCGAGATGGCATAAACCACAGTGCCATGGCTTATTTTTCTTATGATTCATGGAATCTTTTTTCTTCATCTGTGTTCACAGTATCCTCTCATTAACTGAATGGCAGCCCCTACCAGATAAGTAGATGACAGCATTCTTAAGAAAGAAAGAAAAAGAAAAAATAACGGTCTGAAAAACAAAATCGATAGATATTTTTAATGTTAAAATCATGGCTAAAAGAAACATACAAAGTTCACTAAAGTTATTATCCTTCTTCTCCCAGGACTTCTATTTCTGATGGGGTATTTTTTCAATTGTGACTATTTTGTTCTCAGTAAATGTTATTTTAGCCCAACAGGAAAAGGTAAAACTCAGAATTTTCAGATGTGAATTTATTGTTGATGCACATTTCATTACGTCGTTAAATTGATACCCAGTATGTGTATTTATAGTGCTGTCTATTTCTGGAAAGACAGCATCAATATGAGTGCCTAAGAATGTAAAAGCAGAAAAAGTAATCTGTGATTAAACTCACATTCCATAACCTTTCAGCCAGCTACAGGCTAAAGAAAAGTGGTTTTCAGGTATGGAGAAAAAAGTTGAGGGACATGAGGCAGGCTAAGGTGGGCACCTTCATGTGCTTAAAGTTCTGTCTCAATTTAACAAGCTACCTGGCAAAATCAGTGAATCAATGAATGACCTCTTTCTCCCAACTATTTCAGTTTATACCTACAATTGGCCATTTATCCTTCATGCAGATTCAGTAATTTTCTTTACAAGCTTAAAAGGGGAGCTCTTCTGAACACTCATTACAACACGGCAGCTCATTCAGGGGGCAGCAGCTCCTGGTTTCCATTCTGTTGGTTTCTCTTCATTAACCAAGGAGAGCATGGGGAAGTTTCACTGATCAGCTAAAGTGGCACATTTTGGCTGTTTGCCTGTGAATTCATACCTATTTAATAATGATTCACACATAATCTTCTGTCTCCCGTTAATATCACTTTTCAAGCTTTTGACAAGAACAACAAAAAAGAAAACTACACACACACACACACACACACACACACACACACACACACACACCTACAGAAAAAGCCAAGGCATCTATAATTTGAGGAATTTTAAATGTTTGTTCTCCCTGACAATTCTTTCACGAAACAAATGACACTGTTTTAAAAGAAAACTTTACCTTTTAGCATGTATGTGCTTGGTTCTGCAGAATAGGATCTTGTTACCACTGAGGAACTGCTCTGGGATAGTGGTTTTTAATGAGCTCTGGGGAAAATATAACATTGTTATCCTTTTATTATTTCAAGATTTACATGGAATATTTTACTTGAACATTTTTTCCCCATAAGATTCCTTTCTCTGTTGTTCCTCCATTATTAAGCAATTCTCCATCTTGCACAATGCAAAGAAGTATTTGCCAGATTTTCATAGCATTCAGACATTCTGATTGCAAAATAACACAATTGGTACTATTCTATATAAAATAATTTGAATTTTTATCTGGCAAAATTTTTTCCACTCATCATTTTATTTCTTTACTCCTTTGAACACACAGTATCCATTCAAAATCATTTATGAATTAAGAAAGGCATTGAAGCCTTGGTCCATCTCAAATTCTTTTTTGACCTTTTTTATAGCACATGGACCATCTATGATGTCAGTTTCTTTACAAAAGGCCTTTACTTCTTCAGAGTTCTATATACGAAGGGAACCCTGATTAATATTACGAAAGAAAATAAAGACTTTGGATTTAAATCCTAGCTTATTCATCTACTGGCTATATAATATTGGAAATAAAAAATAGGAATAATAATAATATTCACATACTAAGGCTGTTCTCATAGCCAGACATAATGGGCTTTAAATGCCTGTCACAAAGCAGACATTTTATATGTTGAGATTAGTACTATTTTTGCACTATAAAATGATACAAGAAATCCTGATCACCTACCACACTCACCAAATCCTTCTGAATAAAGTATCAATGAGCAGTTCTTAAGCAGAATCTTTGATTTTTAAGACCCTACCATCCTTCCTAAATGCCATCTGGATCAAAGCAGCAGTAAATACATGGGTTGGCCAAGCAGCCTATGGTGTCACCTAAAGTGAGAAATTTATGCAATAAATGTCACTGTAATAAATAGTGACAACCGATGAGCCTACCAGATCTTCTCACGGAATCTGAAAGCAAGGCATCCAGAGATCAGATTTGGAGTAGAGCAGAGGCGAAGAGGTGTATGGAGAGAAGGTGGCATGTAGAAGCCCTCAAATTGCGAAAACAAGGAAAGAGCCACAAATGGAAGAGAAGGGAGCAATGGACAAATTCATCTTAATTGTGGCACCTAGAGTTGCTATTGCTTGTCTACATCAGATCTCCTAGATGTTCAGCTGTAAACAGCCAATTGCCAGTGATTCTTTACTTGCATAATATTTATCCCTGTAATAAATTCCTTCCACAGGGTTTATCTCTGTGCCTTGAGACCAACCTGAACATTACTAAAGTGGTAATGGGGAGGGGGAGGTAGGAGAAGCCAGGGAAGAGGGGCTAAGAACCTCATTTCTCAGCTCTTTATTCTTTCCCCTTTTGCCTTCATTCTTTCATTTCCACCACTCAATCTTAATGTTGAAAAGGACTGTAAAGATCACTTAAGCTAACTATCCATAGAGACATTTGTTGTTCAGTTTTTACCATTAACCCTACCTCCTAACTACACTTTCATTTTCTCTTTTGGAAACTTTACCTCTCCTCCTTTGGCAGGATGGTGAATCCAATTAATTGACACCCAACCCCCTGAAGATACTGACGGGGTCTCTAGAAAGCCTTCCTACCAGCCTGTGCCTCTTCTCTTCCTTAGCCAAAAAGTGAGCACACGTTTTAGGCACAGAATTAATATAATTCTCTCTCCAGAGATTTACATCTTAAGGTCAGAAGAGCAATTGGCCTTCTTCTGTTTCACCACCTCCCCTCTCTTCACTCACTCAATTCTGACCACACTCCCTCCTCATTTCTTGTTCTACGCATTTTGCAGTTTTCACTCTCCATTACACTCTTGCCCCAGGTCATTACATAGCTTATCCCAGTCTCTACTACCTTCTCCATTATTCAGTTCTCTAACTGTTTCCTTTTAGAACCTGTTTCATTATTGCTTTTAATACTTATCACTACTCCAGGTATTACATGTGTATTTATTAGTTTAATGTCTGTTTCCCAACCAAAATATAAGCTCTACAAGACCAGAGCCTTTGTTCATTCTCTATAGTATCCCAGTGCCTAGCCCTTATAGATACTCAATAAATGCTTAAATAACACAAGGATTTATTTATTTCAGTGATAGTGTCTGGCCTGCACTGTGGAGTGGTTATGCCAACTACACCTTATGGAGTTAACTGGATTTTGCTCTGCTCGAAACCTGGTCCATTAGACTCTTAGCAACTACAAGCTCTCTCAGATCCCTTCAGTGCATTCCCTTTTTGCATAAGTTGCCTATGATGTTTAACTTTGTTTTTAATAAATGAACTCCACACTTCTTAAATAAGTTTACACACTTTTTTTTTTTTGCTCATCTCTGAGTAGACCCTAAAAGAATCTGGAAACTCATCATCCCACAGCTTCCCATCTACTACTACAGGGCAGAGTTCTGCCTTCTGGGGTAAAAATAAAGCAACCTAATCCTTCTTTGACTAATAAAAGTAAATAAGGTTAAAGTAATCAAAATGGAGATGGTATGAATGGTTAATATTATTAATCTGTGAGTAGTTGTTTGCATCCCAAATAAAGAATTTTTTAATCCAAAAAAATTTATAGCTTCTAAATGAACATTAGATGATAAGGGGCCAATTTATTTAGCTTAAGTTCCTTCTTCTACTTCTTCTCCACTCCAATTTCTGATCTTTACCCAACATTTTATATCTCTTTCTTCTCTCTCTATTAGAACAGCAAAAAGAAAGCAAAGAGAAAGAAAATATTTTTAAAGTACTAGAGTAATACAAATATCATTTAGCAATTTACATCTACACATCCTTCTCCACCTATTCCTTTATCACATGTCTGAATGTGTGCTGTTGTGATGAATTATGTACTGAACCTTGTCTACGACATGATAACTTGGCTAAATCTAACCTTACTCATCTAACACACATGTATTAAATAAATAGCTTTCTTCTTAGAAGGCTCAAAACATTGAAATTTTTAAATTAAAAGAGAATCAAGGTTTTTAGCTGAAAGAAACAAGACAAATAACTGAAAGTACTCTGATTTCAGAGTAAGTAAAATGACACAGTAAACTAAGGAGTTTGGAACAGAAAAACACAGTCCGGGATAGATCAGAAAGAAGAGTATCCAAAGAGAAACAGGGCAAGGTTTTGTATTCTAAATCTGTATTTGCATACTTCTTGTGTTGTTTGCACCTGAGTTATCTTCATATCTGTAATAAAGTGGTTTTGTTTGTGCTAAAGAAAACCAGCCCAAAAGCATGTAGCAGCTGTGACTTTGCATTGGGTCCCGTACCCTAGCATCGGTTGCCCTGGGTATCTCTTATTTAAACTGTGCTCTAATGTTCTGCTTTCCACCAGGCATAAATCACTTCTGATCCCACTGCTTCCAATCCTCTTACTCCCTTCAACAAAATTATGCTAATATGAATTCTCCCACTCAAATGATTTTTTAAACTAATTGTATAAAATTATTAACTAGCTCAGTGAGACAGTTTTATTATTTTGCAAACAGTAAAAATATTAAAAGCAGTAATATGCAACATAATCATTGGCCAAAACTTGTAAGAAAACGCGTTTTCACATGACCTTGTCTTTCTCACATCTATGTTCTTTATCTATTTACATAGCTGCGATCTGATTCAGGCTTTTGTCACCTATAAATTAGACAACCACCAATTCTAACATAGCCTTCTAAATGCCCTCACTTATAACTCACTTATAACATCAACGTCTTACAATTCATCTTTCACAGTATGAGGCAATTTTTCTAAAATACAAAGAGAGAATACAAAGTCCAGCCCATAAACGTAGGCATATAAAATAGTATTACACTAAAAAACTTCTGAAAGCCGCTGAATAAGAATTTTCATATTTCAGGATTTAGAAAGAATATCAAGATAAGCATATTTTAAAAAATCAATAAAATACAGATTAGCTATGGTTTACAGTAAATATAAATAAATAAAGCTGCCTTATGCTAATACCTTCACACCTATTATAAGATACCATAGTGTCTTGCATTCTACAGTCCTCAATCCTAATAATCATTTTTTTGCACATTGCTATCCTAGTTATAATGTCAATATATAATACTGTGAATCTTAGAAAATTCATGTCAAAAATTACTTTTTTCTCCCAATTTAACTGAGTAACTAGAAAACATCAATTTGTATCTTAATTTTGTTTTTTTAATTTTGGAGCCTAATTTGTTTTTTGGAACAAAAGCAGCAATACTCTCACAATGTTTTGAGCAGATATAAATCAGGAGTTGTAGTGGTCATCTTTACCACCACACAGTAGAAATCCCACCTGAGAAAAAAAAGCCTTCAGCAAAGAAAGCAGAGCCCAGATAGAGACAGAAAAAAGTTCTTGCTTAGATTATCAGAATAGCAAATCTAGTGTACTTGAAACCAACCTATTGTCTAAAGATTTCAGGTAAATCAGGCAATACAATGCCTTTTAGTATTATGAGTTCAGTTTCTAGCCCTGCAACCTGGAGAATCATGACAAATACATCAATCTATTCTTTATAAAATATGAAAGTTAAAAAAGAAATATAGGGGGAAAGTGAGTGGTCTTCCTGCTATTGAAAATATACTCATTTATATAAGAGTTTTGCCAGGCTTTCTTTGTGGAGATTGTTAGAGATTCTAGTCATTCCTTCTAATCATTATCTACACCCCTGGGAATCCAAGCCTGCTTCCATAGCCTTCATAAACAGGCAGTGGGTTACAGGACCTCCTCCCAGTCACAGCTGAATTTTCTCCTCTGAAAACTGATATTGTCTTGTCTCTGATGATGCTAAAAAGACATAACTTGTTATGGACATTTTATACACATGCTCATTAAAAAATAAATCAAACAAACAAGGAAAAATGTGTTGCAGAAATAACAAAGAATAAAGCTACATATCTAACATGTACCAAAGAGACACAGAAAAACAATAACTTCCTTGGTCTCAGACTTATTCTCATTCTGGATCCTGGTTATAGCCCACCAAAGGTCTGGCTACATTGCTTGCCCTTGCAATAATTCAATATTCAGCAGCTCGAGCTGGTTTGAACAGGTTTCAGCTACCTGCAACAAAGCAATCTCTCTCTGAAAAATAGCTCATCTAGTGTATGTAAAATATTTTGAGATCCTTTAAAGGAAAAGCTAAACCAATTCAAAGTCTGAATGAAGGGTGGTCCAAACTTTTAGATTCTACTTGTGATTTTGGCGACCTCATCCTGAAGAGAAGTTCCACAAAGGCAAATCTTGCCCATTGACTACATGTAGCTTCTTCATTTCAGTCCTCAGCTTTAGTTGTTTGGACATTGATGGAAACCATCAAACAATTCAATACAGGCAGAGAAAATGAAAAACTGGTGTAGGGGCCATATTTTTAAAGTATGACTTCAGATGTACTTATGGGTACTTATCACCAGAGTGATCTTTCTAAAACGCTAAACTGACCACGTCATTCTTGCTTCAAGTCCTCTTCTAGTGTTTCACTTGCCTTAACATAAAATGCAAATTTATAGATACTTAGTGCTTACCTACCCCTCCAATTCTATGTCTCACTCTGTTCTTCAAGTATGTCCTACTAGCGCTCCTCAGTCTTTTAGCACAGTACCTCTGACTCTAGAATAAAATAAATATATTCTTCTGGGGTCTAGGGGCATTGCCAAAATCTGCTCTTGCAAGCACAAAATTTAAGTGAAATATTCATGTTTGATTGCATAGATTTTTACCTTCTATTCAATAATATATACATATTTGTTTTAAGATAGATTTCCCCAGAACTGACAACCCGTGATGAGTTTTAAGATTTTCTTATTTGTTTTTCTATCTCTAATGCCTATTACAGCGCCTCATACAGATTATGTGTTCAATAAATATTTATCGAATGAATAAACAATGAACTCTTATTAGATGAATAAAGTCATATCTGTTCTGTGGCCTTATCTACCCCTGGTACAGAACTTTGTATGACAGCCTGAGGTACGGGGCTCTGGTCTCTGAACTACTTGTCATCACCTGACGCTTTCTAACACACGCTTCAAGACACAGTTAACTGTCATCTACTCAGGAGCTCTCCTCCACCATGAAAGAAAGGAATACTTCTCCTGTGCTCTGTTAGCACCACGACTATGAAATTTAGTCTACTGTTTTATAATTATTTCTCTGCTTCACTGTCCTTCCTACAAGATCAGAAACTCCTGGAAGTGATGACCCATGCTTTGTTCCCTTCAGTGGCTCCAGCACCTGGCCCATGGTAGGCTTGAATGAACATTGTGTTGAATGAAGAAATGAGTGAATGACTCAGATGGCCTGGAACAGACACATAGTTGCCATTGTTATAGGTCTTTGCAGGTCATCAGTACATGCAGAAATCAGCATAGTGAGAAACTGTAAACCTGGGATATGCCTTTGGCCAGAACATCATCTGTCACCTCTCCTGTACAGAAACTGAGCAGATGAGGAAGTTATGATCAAAAACACTTTAAACTCAGAGGCACCAATTTGTTCATTGTGTTTGCACCAAGAGCTACCATATACTATTATTTCTTCAACCTCAATGAGCCTTATAACCAAGTAGTCATGAACTAAAGAGGCAAAAACACATCCTTCTTTCCCCAATCCTTTTCTTCAGCCACCTGGCCAATTACTCAAAGAAACCCAGTTACCACTGCCAGAATCAAACTTTATTCTTAGCACAACTAAGCATTAAAATATGTCAGAAAATTAAACACTAATGAGTTTGTCTGACAGCCCAAATATTTATCTTTTGCTTTAGAAACACCAAAGGGAAAAAATAGAAGTTTATGCAGTGTGGGTCACCGGTACGCAGAATAAACAGTGCAGTTTGTACCCTACTCAGAGAGGAAACCCTTCCAACATTACTGTGTCCTTTATAATCTATAACACTTTGGGGAATCTGGAAATTGTTTTACTGCCAAAGCATAGAGGCGGGAAGGAAAGGCAACACGCCAGCTCCTCTTAAAGCAAGCACAAAAGTGCCATTCTCTCATCCAGCAAAACAATAAGATTAGCTCTTTTATCACTAATTTTTCACTCTCCTCACCTACTTTGTAAACATGGCATGGATGACTTTGCTCCTTATCAGCTGCAAACTGAATCTGCCTTTGTCGAAGCACAGTTAATCAGCAGGCTTTCTGTGCACACGCTCAGTGATATACCGGACTGAAAAAAGACAGACTTTCATTTTCCCTAGCAATATCAGAAAAAAAAAAATAGAAAACAGAATGAAAAACAAAAAAGGACTCCTCTGTACAATATAACCTAGAGATCATTTACTCTGCCAGACAGAATGAGAGATTAAAAATCAACTAGGGTCAAAGCTATTAACATTTGGATCAGAGGGCATTTTGCCTGTTAGGATCGAGTTAGACTGGGCCTTTGTAATTTCCCAGTTTGTTTCCAACACGCCATGTAAACACTAATATTAGCTAAAGGCTGGGTGGTCTCGGGCTGCACATAGGCAGCTCAAAAGCCAGCTTTATCTTTCATTAGCAGCAGAAACCTGTAATTCTTTATATACCAATTTGAATAATCAATAAACCTCTTTATTTTTGCTGGTATTGCTTGATTGTGACATTTCTAAAATGGTTGTAATTTGATTTTCCTTAAAACCCTTCTGCTGTACAAGTTTTTTAAGTATATGATTGACAGCTTCCTTGCACACTTCGAAGGCCAGCACATTAAAGTTAACAAAGAATGCCCTTGATCTTCCGGAGAGATTGAAGAAATTTGAGCGCTAGTCCAGAAGATAACCTTTTTTAAATTAAATTACTGTCAACACATGGTGAACCAGCTTCTTCCTCAAGTTCTGGCACTAACATCTTTCCTTTTCTCTTATGCTTCCCCAAAATTGTAGCTGACCTCTGAGAGCATTTTCTAGGCTGAATTTACTACCCTCTACTCATATCCATAGTTGCCATTCCAAGGTAATAAGGCACGGGAAAGCCGTATGCAAATTTGAATGTATGCCCAAACCCTTCAAAAACAGCTGAGCAGTATTTACATTTCTGTCAATATTTCTGTAAAGGAAGATCTTCTACCTTTCATACCTCCATCTTCTTCTCTACTCACACGTTCCTAGTCCTCAAATCCAAAATCTATCTGAAGCCTTCCCTTGCCACACCAAACATCAGGGTCTTCCAGTGTTATGGGTGCTCAAAATACCTCCAGGCTTTATGTGTGGACTGGTATGGTTTGCTACTGTTTTTTGATGACTTATATCAACATCTTAAATTATAATTGTTAATTCTCATCTTTCCTGCTACTTTCTGAGCGTATTAAGGGCAGACTCTTTTACTGCCCATCTTTTTATCACCAGCATCTAGTGCTTGGGAGTGATTCACTGAATGAGTGAGTCTTTACAACAGCAGAGACCATCTTGAAAAGATACTACTCCTTTACTCTCAATGACACTGAACATATTCACCTAAATGGCTGTATGTGTTAGCTATAAGAATGTTGTAACTCATCTTAAGAAAACTTTATATATACTAAGTCATTTGAGAATTTAAAAAAACTAATAGAGTCTAATTACCCTCTAGGTCATTTTTTAATTAAATGTTATTTGTTGCATTGTTTTTACTACCTTGATTTGCTTAGACTGTTTAATTGCAATGAGACAAACCCCCAATGAAGCTAACTTAAAAAAAAAAGGGATTTTCAAATAGCACAGCCCAGCCTGAGGAGAACTGCAACATCAGACGTCTACTCCTCTGTTCCTGTCTTTATTTTAGCTTCTCAAATGACTGTTCCATTTTCTCCTTCACCTCTACATGATACATTACTGCTGCCTCAACATGTGACTTTATCCCTTGAGTCTATATAATGCTGCAAACCCAGAACCTACAGCAATATGAATTATCCTATCTATGTCTCAATCAGATTTTGGCATGGAAAAACTAGTTGGCCCAGTTTGATTTATGTTTCTGTCTCTGGTCCAATCATTTGTGGCCAAAGTCACAGGATACATACACTGCCCCTATTGGGGTTATGAGTAGGATATGTTCTCTGAGAAGGGAATGGAAGAAAGCAAAAAAATAAAAGACATCTTCATTACACATATTTCTGAATGTTTCTACCATGCACAAGAAAGTCTGCATTCATTGTTTTATTATTTATTAGTCCAACCAATATTTACTGAGCACTGACTTTTCACGGATCTAAGATAGATTCCCAGATACAAAGATAACTTGCAGACTCAGTGCAGAAGCAATGCATACTTGAATGGGAAGAAAGCAAACACAGAAAGAAATAATCGAACTATATTATGATATGATAAAAGAGTACTGCCAGCTTTTCTACAAATAATGTTGGAACATTTGGATTTGTATGCAGAAAGATAAACTTGTACCTAAACCTCACATTTCATACAAAAATTAACTCCAAATGTATCAAAGGCCTAAATGGAAAATGTAAGATTATAAAAAAAGTTTAGACAAAAGCATAGGAGAACATCTATATGATCTGGAACTAGGCAAAGGGGTCTTATATGTGAAACCAAAAGCATAATCCATAAAAGAAAAAAAAAACAATAAATTGAAGTATTGTTCTGCAAAAGATATACCTAAGAGAATAAAAATAAAATTAAAGACTGGGAAAAAATATTTGCAAAGCTCCAGAAGAAAAAGAAATAAAAAGTGTAAGAATTAGCAATATTGTCCTAGTCACAAATAATACAATTATCTACCTTTTTAACAATTTTAAATTTTATTTTTGATAACCCTGGTATGTGGACCACCTCTGGGTTATAGTCCTATTATCTGTGTTTTGTCTCAGTTTTTATTCATTTGATTCTGTATCCTGACATGTCTGAATAGTGTTTAGTGACTGTTGGACATCGTGAATGCAAAATTAGAGAAAATCTGAATGATGTATTATTCTTTGGAAAAGATATAAATTTCTTCTGACTCGCAGTTTGACTTAGGGCAGATCACTTTGATTCAAACAGGAAATGATTCAAGGCCGGGTATCAGGCGTTGGGAGTTTGTTCTTAATACTAGGGTATTGCTTCCAGAAGTCCTAACTGAAAACATGAAGGATTTCCCGCAGTCCCTGGTAGAATTCACCTATACAACGTCTGGGCCTGTCGTTTTCTTTCTGGGACATGGTTAAAATACTAATTCAAATTTAAATGATAATAGGACTATTTTCAGTTTACTTTTTCATCTGATGTCAGTTTTTAATACATAATATATTTTCCCAAGAATCTTCCTATATACTCTATTTTCAAATTTATTAAAAATAATAAAATTGTGTTTACTATTCTAATATGATCTTCTTACTTCTGCTATAGCTGGTTTCCTATTTCATTCCACATATGTGTGTGTTCTCTCTCTCTTTTTTTTTTTTTTACCTCGATTAATCTTGTCAGAGATCTGTGTACCTTATTTATTAGTCTTTTCAAATGACCAGTTTTGGCTTTGTTGTTTCATGCTACTGTATGTTTGTTTTCCACTTTATTTTTTTGCCTACTTTTATCATTATTCTAATTCTATTTTTTCTCTAGGTTTATTTTGAAATTACATTTTTAATTTCTAACATTGGTAACTAAGCTCGTTAACTTTTAACTTTTTTTAATGCTATAAATAGCCCTCAGAACATACTTTTAGATGTGTCAAAGAAGTTATAAAATAAAATGTTTATATTAGCCTTTAGTTAAAAATATTGTTAATTTTATGTTTTATTTATTTGAATAACTTTTTAGAAAAATAGTTTATTAGTTTTCATAGGTATAGGGTTGCATTTTGATCAGAGAATACAATCTATGTGATACCCGATTTTGAAACATGTTGAAATTTGCCTCATTGACTAATTATGAATATTTTTAATAAAATTTCCATACATGTGTGATAATTGCAGGTTCATTAAACACACCTCATTAAATGAATTGTTTAAAATTCTATATTTTTACTAAAATTTGTACCATATTGTTTACAAAAAGATGTTTTTGAAATCCCCTTCTAGATAATGAATTTATCAGTTTTCACTCTATGTGTTTGGAGGTTCTTTTAATAGGTGCATATAAGTTTCAAATTCTCATAACCCCCTGGTGAACTAAACTTTTATTAGAATATGATGATCTCACTTATTCCTATATATGATTTTGGTTTTTATGTCTATTTTTTTTAATGGTAGTTTAGATAACTCGGCTTTCTTTTAGTTAATATTTGCTTGGTTTATATTGTTTCTTTTACCTTAAGCTTTTCTGTAATCTTATATTTTGAAGCATTTCTCATATATAGTCTCAGTATAAAGTCTGGCTTTTTTTATATAGTATCTGACAATCTCATTTGGTGAGTTTAATCTAAGACACATATATTTGGAATTTTTTGCTGTCAAATATTTTTTATTTGTAATATCTTTTTACTGCTTCTTTATTTTTTCAGATTGTCTGCTTTTTAAAACTTTTTCTTATCCATTTTCCTTAGTTAATTGTAAAGTATACATACCACGTCTATTTGTTTTTCTTGATATTTTATATGATATTCAGGATAACAAAGTCTATATCTCAAAGTATATCTCTATCCATCTAAAATTACTGAGATTTTAGAGTACTATAAATTGTTTCAAATGACACACTTAGATTACAATGTTAGATTAGATTGTTCAGTGATTTATATATAACTTTTGTCAGTATTTTTTTATTTTAATTCCACAAATTATTTCTGATTATTTATTATTGTTATTACTATAATTGTTGTTATTTACTGTTGTTTTAGCAAACTTTTGTTTATCTAAAATCTCTTTATTTTACCTTTATTCTTGAAAGATATTTTGCCGAATATAGAATTCTAAGTTCACAGTCATCTTCTCTCAGCATTTTTATACATTATCTCGCATTCTTTTTAGCTCTGCTTTTGCTATTGAGAAGGTGGCTTTAATTCTGTCATTGTTTCACAGGAGATTTCTCTTTCCTCTATTTATTTTTAATGTCCTCTATCTGTCTTTATTATGCTATAGTTACACTGAAGTGATCCAGATGTAGATTTCTGTTTATTTATTTATCCTTCTCGGTATGCATTGTGCTTGTTATATAAATGGATTTATATCTCTTATTAGACATCATCTCTTTAAATATTTACTTGTTCCCATTCTCTCTATTTTCTTCTTAAGAACTCCAAAAATTAGATATATGTTAGACCATCTATCTTTCATTTTTTTAAACTTATTTTTATATTTTTAATTTTCTTGTTTCCCTATGTTGTTATCTGGGTATTTTCTTCTCCCACCTATCTCAGTTCTAATTCTTTCATCAGCTTTCTCTAGTCTAGTGGTAAATTTATCCATTTTGTTTTATTTTTTTGTGATTGTAATTTTTTTTTCAGAATGTCTTTTCGGTGTTTCATCAAATGTATTTGATCCTGTAAGATACTTGTTTATTTCTGACTCTTTTATTTCAAATCATCTTTTATTTCTTAAAAATATTTCATAAATAATTACTTTATTATCTGCATTCAATTATTCAAATATTAATAGTCTTTGTAAAACAGCATCTGTTGTTCCATTTTCTACTGAATCTGCTCTCAGTGGATTGTTTTCCTGTATATTTGCTCATTTTTTAATTGCAATTTTTTATTTGGCTAAATATAATCTGGATGACTCCCAAAAGGCCTGAAGGACATTTTTCTCCAGGAAGGTTCACATTTGCTTTTTTCTGATATCTGGAGAGGCTTCCGCACTTAAGCCACTACACTGAATTGCTCCAACTGTGAACTTATTTGTCTATTAGCAGCATAAATTCAAACCCCTAACTGACATGAACTGTAATACAAACAGGTTTCTTAGTCTCTTACATCTATAGACAATTGCTGCCCATTTTTTTCCCAGATCTCTAGGCTCTTTAAGTGTTCCATCCTTGCGTGTTTGTCCCAAGTGGACTCAGCTCCCTGCACCCCCTCGGCTGAGCCTAAGACTTACTGCAGGTGGCTACTAATC
The DNA here is from genome assembly GCA_030015415.1 of Cynopterus sphinx. Classification (NCBI taxonomy): domain Eukaryota; kingdom Metazoa; phylum Chordata; class Mammalia; order Chiroptera; family Pteropodidae; genus Cynopterus; species Cynopterus sphinx. The sequence continues at coordinate 78,846,919 of CM057386.1, read as the reverse complement.
TCCAAAATTCTAGTTCCTCAGTAATGGCTTTTGTCCTCCAAGGGCACACTGGCTTCTGCATTGGTATTCACCTGTGTGTATATTTGTAGCTTTTCTTTAATTTTTCTGGCTTTCGGAGACTTTCTTAAGTTTCTTGTGGGCTTAGCAAACATTAAAATTAAATTTGTAATATATCCAGTATCTGAATGGTTTGTATTAGTTCAAGGCTTTATGGAATACTTTGTCTATGATGCTGCCAGAATTAGTTGGGTGAGCTATTACTATTTTTTAAAATTTACTGACTCAACAAATACTTTCAATTTTTATTTATATTCCCTGGGCACTTAAAAAAGTTTCTTTTTATATTTTGAAGATTTAGTATTTAATATCTACTAATTAGACCTTTCCTATTCATTACACTATTTAGGACTTTTACATCTGTACTGTTTGTATGCTAGATTAGTCATGAAAGGAGAGCAGTAAGTTAATATCTCTTACTCTATACGTTTCTCTACATTACTTTTTGAATATCTCGTCATTTGTGCTTTAGTAAAATTGGTACTCTATTATTTGGTACATAGATTTTCACTGTGGAGTCACCCTTTCTAAAATACTCTTCAATTTATTTAAAGTTTTTGCCCTAAATTTAATGTCGTTTAATATTAAGATTTCTCAGTCTCTGTCTCTGTCTCTCTCTCTCTCTTTCTCTCTCTCTCTCTCCTTCCTTGTAATTGGATTTTAGCCAACTACTCTTAAATCTGTGTCTTCTGAAAATAAGAAATTTCTAAGATGATTACTTTCCCTTTTAGGATTTGGTATGGGAGAAAGAACAGACCATGAATCTGGAAATAAATGATTTTGAGTATTAGTCTTTCTCTAATTAACTTTGATTTTTGAAATGTCCATAAAATTTTAATTTTTCTAACTATTGGATTAGAAAAAAAATAACCTTCTCTATTTACCATTCAAAGTTTTTGAAATATAAATGCAGAGAAGTTACCATGTTTTAAAGTTGTACATTTAAGATAGCATCATTTTTAAAATACATTCTATCTTTTCTTGTTAACTTAATTGTAACAGCTAAATTTAATCTCTTGTAAATTAATGGCCATCAATAAAACAGTTCAGTAACTTCCCTATTTTACTATATCATAAATCGTGGTAGAAAAGCTGAGATCACTATTCTGAACCACCGAAAAGTAAAATTGTTTGAATACAAGAGGTACAGCCATGCAATGCACTCATTACATCAAAATTAGTGAGTTAATTCTGTGTTACTCATTGAATTTAGAAAAGTTCATTTTGAGGTATTTTTTAATTCCAGATACAAATTTTGATTTCTGCTTTTGTAATATTTTATTCATATTATCTGAGGATCTTTTATTTTAAAAATGTTTTTATGTGTTCTGATTCCTATAATTTCTTTTTTGTGACTCTAATTTCTTTTACAATGTTCTCATAATTTTGGTTCTCCATCTTAAAACTCTACTATTCTCTGCTTCACAAGTATACTGATTTTGTTTTCTGTTTCTGCCTAGAGAACAGGAGATGGCGGAGCGTGGCTTCTAGTACACTTCCTACATCACTTACTCCAAATTTAAGTTTAGCCTTTATTTCAATTTGATAGTCCACAGCCATTATTTCACTCAATAAGAGAGATGGAACTCAAGGAATTTCTAGACCAAGAAGTAAATTTGAAAATACTAACCCATGGGAAGTCTATATTATTTTCTCATTGTCTCTTTTCTAGAATGTCTGTGGCCAATAATTTCAGGATAAACATTAAGGTTATAAATTATAACTTGGTCAACCAGAGTTATCAGATCTAACATAGAAGTTTTGAAAGAATGACTATATCTTGGAAATTCTCTACGCCTATTATGAATTATGGTTTCATAGAAGGGTACTATCTAATTTTAACCTACCTTCCCTATGCTGGGCAAAATAAGTAAGAACTCAGATATCAGTCTGGGGTGTTTCTAGTCAATGCTTTTTTCACTATGAAACATGGAAATTTTCTTCTTCCAAACTGGAAACATTTTCTAACAGATTTTCTGTCACCTTTTAAACAAAGTTGCAGGTTAACAATCAAGGGAACCCTGTGCAATCATACAGTACTCAATTAAAATTTAAATAGAAAAAAGAAACATTAGATCTGAAAGGATTTTTGGATGTCATTTAGCCCAAACTTTTACATAATAAATCTCAGGTAAATGATTAATAATAAACACATTTGTCTGCAGTTACATTTCTAAAAAATTTTATAAAGAATACGCATTATTTGTATGTGAACTAGGGTTTAAGTCTCTAATTCTCTATTATCTATTCCATGCCTACTTTAATTTTTCTGTTACATGAAAAAGCCAGTCAACAAAAATTGTAAGAGTAAAGAAAGGCACCATCACCTGAGAAATCTGATCATAAGGTTAATCCCCAAACTACTATAGACTTAAATCACAGATATTTTCAGTACTTTTCAGGAAGATTATGCCTTATACATTTCTCTAAAGCTGATAATGGACATGAGCCCATAGTTTAAAGGGAAAAATTCTAAATAAACAATGTCACGGACTTTAACAGAAAATAATGTTCTTTCAATATGAAGCAAATTTTGTAAATGGGTTCTGGAATCTCTTCTCCACATGGACTCCCAGCACCATTAATAAGGCATCATTCTTTCAGATGACAGGAAAATGCTTATGCTGGCAGACTCCTGGCACCCTAGTTTCTATGGCTCTGTTAGAGGTTGAAGTCGCTTGATGAATTCCAGAAGTTAAATACAGCAATCTATATCTACAATATGATAGGAGAAACACACAATGATGGTTATTCATGGTAATGTTGTAAGAGACTCTGTTTTTTGCCATTTCTTCTCTAAACTTACTAAGTGGTTCTCTGCACTTTGTAGATGCCCATGAGTCAACCAATTCTGCCTTAAATCTCTTCCTGAGAATCATTTTGGAACAAGTTTTTAAAAGAAGATGGGAGCAAGAGAAATTTCTATTAATTTTGGAAGCTTAGGCAACAATGTGAATTAAGTGACTCCTGCCTTGCATCTATGACCTAGCTTTCTTCTTTTTAAATCTTACTTTTCCCCATTCCCTCCCTTTAGCACAATTCTGTCTAGTATTATCTCAAGAAATGTCCACCTCACCCACCTATTAAACATGTTCTTGGAGAAGGATCTCATAAACCATTTACCCTGAAGTATGAAGGACAGATGAATTTAGTGTACCAACCTTCATAAAGGCATTGGTTATTTCAGAGAAGGAAAAACAACCCTTCAGTTAAGTATAATCTAAATGACTAAACTTCTCATTGTAGAATGCCATATGTCAGACAATAGCTATATATTTCTTGGAAAAGGTAGAAAAGTGTTTTAGACCCCAAGAATATAGCTGCTTGTTACTAGATCAACAATACGACTAATAGATAAAAGTTGTCTACTAATATGTGAAAGGGATCAAATAAATAAAAGGTTCTCTTCAGTTCTGAATCTGAAGAACAACAATAACAAAAACTTAGGGAATGTCATCATTCTCTGGAATCAATGTTAAGTCTCATCCTTTTTATTTCTAGAATGAACAATCTCAAGAAATGTCTATAATGGACTTTGAGATGAGATCAAGAATGAGACCATGTGCACTGTTCCTCATTTCTGGCTGTGAATTGTGCTACATATTCACATGCACCCCTCCCTACAGAGGTCTGAGATGAAGCAAGCTAGATTTTTATATAGTACTTTGAGATATAAAACAAGCATGGGAAAATATAGCCAAAGATATTTGATTTAATAAGTTAGTTCTCTGAATACTTTCTTAAGAAGTATGTATGTTAAATACGCTTTATGTTCTCAAAAACCTTAGTTTACTGACTCTAAAGAACAACTATATGCATTGTTCTTTATTGTACTTTTATACAAGAATGTACAAATAATTTCCCAAAAGTAATTCATTAATCTTTGGACACTCCATGGGGGTAATGGTAGGAAGAAGAGTGAGGATTATAAGAAACACATGAGAAATGTGCTTTCCCCCTGGGATGGCCAAGTTTCCCAGCACTGATTTCATTTTCCCTTGAAACATAAAATAGTGTGTGAGTCCTGCTTAAAATAAGGGTAGAAACGACAGCAGCCCCTTATTGCTAGCTTTGAATAAGTCACTTTAATCCCTGTGTTTGAGCTACCTACATCTCTGAAATAGCAAGATTTTGTAAAACATGTCCAAATTTCATCAGGCTTTGATGTGTTCGGATGAACTAAATTATTTCAAAGGCACTGGACCCTGGAGGTATTCTCAAATGGCTACCAAAATTTCATTTTAAAATGTGTATGGAAATTACACATACCCATTGTAACATAAAATCATGAGTAGGAAGAGATAGTGAGTATCACAGAAGGATTAATATACATCAATTCTAGCATTCCCAAACAGTAGCCCAGTGCAGGCTACATAATTGGCCAGGCAGGTGAAAATGAAGACACGGGTTCCCTTGTTCAAAGAACAGGGGGAAAAAAGCCTTTCCCTTTCTTTGGCAGTCTCCTTTTTCACCTATCCCAATATTTTCCACTGGCTTTAATATAATGTCCCATTCCCTCTGGCATGGAGATATTCCTGTGGAGAATGCAGGCTCTTGGAAGTGCCCTGGATCCCTTCCCAGCAAGGTGGCAGCATTAGCTAAGCCAGAGTGAGGATGCACCAGGCCAATAAATAACCTGTCACAGAAGGCGAGAAGCCAAGGTAGAATCATGTTTCATGAGTTCTCCAAGCATTGGTTACATGCTTCGTTTTCTCCTCAGAGTTCAATTATTAAAACACAACTTCAAAAATAAAATTATTGAGAATTTTAAGATGGCCACCACAGAGCATTAAACCTTATGTGTAGGGCCACCTGAGCTACTGCCATAATTGCTTATCCAGGAAACCAGCCCTGCACTAGCAATTATCAATTAGAAAGCTTTAAAAAAAAAAAGGATATTATTCACAACAAAAATAACAACTTTCAGTTACCCCTGTAACTAACTCTAACTAAGGGTGTATAAGAGATCTTTACAGAGAAAAATTGTGAAATGCTATTGAAAGACATAAGTTAGAGCCTAAGTAAGTCTAGCGATGCACCATATTAATGGATAGGAAAACAATCATTACAGCAAGAAGTCTTGCCCCAAACCAGTCGATAAATACAAGGTACTGCCAATAAGATTTTTAAGCGGAATTAGACAAACCAATTTTTAAAATTCATGTGGAAGAAAAAAGTCTGACAATATCATGGTTAATTCAGATAAAGAACAAGAAAAAGAAGGCTTTTCCACATGAGATTTCAAGAATTAACAAAATTTTGTTTGTACAGAGAAAAAGAGTGGAAGATCAATGAAACCAAAGCCTATATAGAAACATAGCACACAAGGTGGCATTACATTTCAATGGGAATTATGCAACAAATAGTAACGAAACAAAGGGATTTTTGTCTACATAAGTATTAATTCAGATTCTTATCTTGTACCATACACATGAATTTATTCAATCATTTGTTTCTTAAGATACTCTGTTCAGGGATAAAGCTTGCTGTGCTCTCAGTATCCATCATGCTGTTTTGATGAACATATGGAATACCACCCTAGAAGTAGCAAGAGAATATTGGACCAAGAGCCAAGTCAACAGAATAGGAAAAATAAAATTTTACACTGCCACAAGAAAATACAAGAGAGTAAATTATGTTATCAGTATATGAAATAATGTTTTTTAATCAAGGCACAAAAATACTATTTATCAGGAAAAAAATGTTAAGATTGGCAACTTAAAATTTTCAAACCAGAAATTTAAAACAAAGCATAGACTGGAAGTAGTTATTTATAATGTGTCTTACTGATAAAGGATCAGAATTTAGACTATAAAAAGAATTCCTACACATAGGTTCAAAAATATGAAAAACAACCAGCAGAAAACAGGCAAAAGATATGAAGAGGCAATCACAGAAGAGAAAATCTATATTGCCAATAACCATTTTTAAAAAGATACCCAACCTTACTTCAAATAGGGAATCCAAATTAAAACAATAATGAGATGCCATGTCACAGCAAAAAGTCAGACACCAAAAAAAAAAAAAAAAAAAAAAAAAGAATACTGGCAAAAATGAGGGGTAGACAAGAATTCTACTCCCATGAAGGGAAGAGTTAAACTGGCATAAACACTTTGGACATCAACTTGATGATATTCAATAAAGCTAAAAATACATCTGCCCTATGACAATTCTGCTTCTAAATATACTTCCTACTATAATTTTTACATATGTTAACTAAAAATCATGTACCAAATTTATTGCAGATTTGATTATAACAGAAAAATATGGAACATATATATCTCTTTCTACCCTTTTAACGAAGTTTCTTATATAGAAGAAAAGGTTTTCTACTTCTATTTTAATAGTTGGACTCAAATTTTTAATTTGCTACTTAAATTAGAAAAGTCTTTAGTAAATTTTGTTTGTATTCTCCTCCTAAACATCTCAAAGATCTTAGAACTTTTCTTCTGTGATCTCCTAGACCCATCTTCTATGTCACAGTTGTCTAATATTTTAGGTTTACCTTTTTTTCAACTCATTCAGTGGTTCTTCTTTTTATTTTCCATATTTCTCTTAAAATGTGTTTTCCAATTTCTTTGTTCATTGTTACTTATTGAATTTTACTTATCCTTTTCTTGTCTCTATAACTTCTTATTTTTTATATATAATGTATTTTATGGCACTTATGCCTGCTGACTAAATCATTAATAGTCTAATGATTATGAGACTAATGACCAATCTAATAGTCATTCTTTTGTTTTAAAAAAAAAATCTACCTTTTCTTTTTCTTTCTTTTTTTTCTGCTGTAATTGTTTGCTGCCTATTTATGATCATCTTAATAAGCATTTTCTTTTATTTACCTTCTTCCAGACTTGATATGCTCCATTAATTTTAGTAAGGACATGGGCCTTCATTTAAGCTAAGAAAATCCTTAGTCATTAGTCTTCTACCACTTTCTTCCCCTCATTTTCTCTAGTCCTTCCTTTAGAAACCAGTACAAGAGCTCAGATCCATCACAGTAGATGTCACAACCAGTTGGAAGAGATGCCAGCCATAAACTACCAGCACACCTACAATGATGTGGAGTGCTCCTTAGCAGAATAGCAGTCCTATATGGAAGTGGGGTGCAGATACCCCTCAGCACACAGCTTCTAGAGCCCTAGTTCTAGTCTTTACAGAGATCCAGTATGATATGAACTGTTTAAACTTCAGCTATTTTCCACAGCTCTAACTTTACATTTTTTCTCTGTGTTTATCTTCTGTAATATTCCACTATATGTTCCAAAATTAATTATGAAATTGAAATATTTAATTACGTACATATATGTAGGAGGAAGGGAACGGTGTGTCCTTCCACAGACCTGCTCTAGCAGAAAGACTTACACCCAAACTTCTAAAATACATGAATTTTAAAAACCAAATGGAAAAACTAATTAGAATTGAGCACTATAAAGTATGAATGAATACCTTATATCTATGTAGCTTAGTAGAAGCTTTAACCATCTGAATGATCCTTTGAAGAATTTTCTGTTTTGTTCATTGCTGTATTAACAGCAGAAAGAGCCAAGATTCCTGGATCACCTTTGTGAGAGTGATTTACTGATGAAACAAGGAAGGTATTTTCACCTACTGAAGGTAAACATGTTTTTGGTATTACCAAGAGCTGGCCTCTTGTTCCTGCAGTTCATCAGGCCAAGAAGCATGTCCTGGGTCTGGCCTGAAGGTGGAGGAGTTATCATTAGATTCATGCTCTTCTGAAAGGCAGGTGGGCCTGAGCCAGGAATGAGCCTTGAATGGCACTGCTACCATACAGGCAGAAGGGCCACAGGGATGACAAAAGGTGCACTCATGGATAGGAGTTGCAGCATTAGGAGACAATTAAACTGGTTATAATTAAATTTGGGGAATGAACCTGATCATTATACAGCAGCTTATAACTATTTTATTAGGGTAGATCTTCCCATTTGAACTAAATAAACTCCCACTATCTGAACTCAGAAACAGAAAAGATTCAGATAAGAAGGAAGGCTACAGAACCACAAAGATAAAGTACCTTGCCCATGTCACATGACCAGGAAATGGGCAAAGCTATCCCAGAACCTGGAGTTTATTATTTTTAGTCTCTTATTATGCAGAGTAGATAAGATTTCCTGACTTATCTTTGATTAACACTAGAGAACTGAAGTTAAGTGCTGCTGTAATCACCACCATTGCTGATTCTTCTTTTATGGATGAAAGCTAAGGCTCATTTATCCATTTATTGATTCATTTTTCATACCTTTTTGTTTTCTTCATGGATATGCAATATTGTTATAAAAAGAAAACATGACACAGGTTGAAAGCTAATTATAATTATAAAGAATTGTACCTTTAAGTTTGTCTTCTACATGTACAAAATAGATATATACAGTTGCACTATCATAAAACTATTTTCTAACAATAAGTCTAGATAGCTAGTGATTTTTATTTTTACCTTCAAGGTGCAGAAATCATATCTTAAAAAAGCCATATGTGAATGAAAAACAGTTGGATATTTGTACAGTGTGATCTAAGAGGCAGAAATATTCCTATTTAAGCAAGGAAGTGCCATCTCCTGCATGGGACCATGCAATAAGAGAAAATAGTCAGAATACATCAGGCATATTAACCAACATATTAACCAGGGTTATTCATTAAAACAGAACCAATAGTGTGTGTATGTGTAGATATAGATATAGATGACATAGATAGACATAGATTAGATATACATATAGATATAGATAGATATAGATATAGATTAGATATGAATATAGATATGGATGTGGATATAGATATAGATGATATAGATATATCAATAGATATAGATATAGATATAGATAGATATAGATATAAATATAGCTATAGATATAGATATATAGATATGGATAAATATATAAATATAGATAGATATATAGATATAGATGATATGGATATGGATATGGATATAGATAGGTATAGATATAGATAGATATAGATAGGTAGATATAGATATAGATATAAATAGATGATATTGATATAGATATAGATTTAGCTTAGATTTAGATGATATAGATATAGATAGATACAGATATATAGATGATATAGATAGATATAGTTATATGTAGATAGCTATAGATAATATAGATATAAACAGATATAGATTAGATAGATGATAGATAGATAGATAGATAGATAGATAGATAGATAGATAGACAGACAAACATAGATATATAGATAAGAGGAAATTTAATATAGAAATTGGCTCACATGATCATAAAAGCCAAGAAGTCCCACAACATGTTATCTACAAGCTGGAGAACTAGGAAAGTTGGTGGTATAATTCAGTGCCAACCCTAAAGGCTCAAGAATCAGGGGCAGGGGGGACTATGATGTAAGTCTTGATCTAATGTCTCAAGAACCAGACAGTAGTGGTGATGTCCAAGAGCAGGAAAAAATGGGTGCCCCAGCTCAAGCAAAATGAACAAATTCACTCTTCCTCTGCCTCTTTGTTCTATTTGGGACCTTGATGTATTATTGGATGACGTCCACCTTCACCAGAGAGGATGAATCTTCTCTACTCAGCCTACTGATTCAGATGCTAATCTCTTCCAGATATGCTCTCACAGATTCACCCAGAAATGTTTATGAGCTACTAGGCACCCCTCAGTCTAGTCAAGTTGACACACAAAATTAACCATCAAAAGTAGTGTTCAGTGAGCCCCTACTATAGGGCAGGTACCATTCTTAGCTTTTTACTGCTAGCTCATTTAATCCTTATAATTATTCCATTTTAGAGATGGGGCAAGGGGAAATAGGGGGTCTGAGAAGATAATTAACATGCCTAGCACCACACACAAGATGCATGGCAGACTAAGGGCGTAAACAAATGGATGCCTACAGACAAATCCTCATTTTCTTCTGCCCAATCCTGCCACTACCTTAACAGCAGCATAAAACACACACACACACATGCACGCACGTGTGCGCACACACTCATTTGCCTAGGAAACAAAGAAAAGTTCTTGGGTTTTCATTTACCTTATTTCGTTTCATTCAACTCACAATATCCACAATTATTCCAATGTGGTATATCAGATGAGGTACAGTCTTGTCTGGAAGTCAAAGAGAATCTGACCCAAAGGGACTAGATGGAGAATAAGTCAGTTTAAATGGAGGGGATAGTGCCAAAGGGGCCCAGGGGGCAGAGGTGCCCTCTTGCTGGAGGCAAGAGGACCCTAAACACAGATTCTGCCTTTAGGCCTACAGTCTTTTCTGTACTTACCACTTCCCTTCACTGCTCTCTCCAACAACTCCAGCATTCCTAAATCCACCTGTATGCCCACAGCTTAAACATCCAGATATAGAAATTTTTAAGGCTCATACCTACAACTCTTTTAATACGTTCAATGACAACACACTCAAAATTAATCTGAGCCTTTTATTTCTTCTTACATGCACTCTTTCTGTTTGGATCATCCAAAAGAAGGAATAAAAACAAAATCAGTCCTCTCTCGTGTATGTACTTCAGCAAAATGTGAGAATTATTTGAGCCATTTCTTTGTCCTATATAGGGAAATATGTTTTCCATGACATGGCTGGCTAGAACTACCTAGCTAAAATAAAATCTTCAAACTACTTCCCTTCAGATCCAGAAATGATGAAAACTTTGACATCCTGTAACCCCGCTCCCTGCTGCCCTCTGACTACAAACCAGAAACGTCTCTGTCAGGAACTATTTTTGCAATATTATACCTCTAATGTTGTGGGAGGTTGTTTGAGGCAAAAGGCAGCCATCATAATGAGATTGTGTTTTTAAAGAGAGCTGGCTGTAAGGCCATGCTGTAAATGAAAAGCATCATAAAAGAAACATTGCCACTCTTAAAAAACAGTGAGACTGTTCAAATAAGTCATTGCAGGCTATTTTTATACTCCCTTAATTCTGTTTTTAAAATCAAATGAAACTCTAAAAGAATAGCTCACTCCAAGTTGGGAAGAAAGCCAAACCACTTCAGTTTATAGGGAATCTCAGAACTTACCTGCTAAAATTCATTCATTCATTCATCATTCATTCATTCATCCATTCCAAAAAGCATGTACTGCACATCAACTACATGTAAAATATTGAATTAGATGGCAAAGAATACTTCCCACGCAGTATTTTATAATCAAGCAGAGGCAATAAAACCTGTACATGTATCACTAAAGGAAAATATAATAGGTTAAAAATTCTAAGAGGAGAACAAACAAGAATGCAATAGAAGTGAGAATTTAGGAAAAATCAATTCTGTCTGTGGGGATTCAAGACAGCTTCACCAAGAAAGTGTCATTTAGGCTTAGCCTTGGAAGATGAGGACAGAGAACACCCTTGGCAAGAGAGACAGTGTGAAAAGGAAGAGCAACAGAGTGTACTCATGGAAAAGCAAACAATTCCATTCAACTGGAATGTAAAAGAAATGTGGGCAAAAAGGCCAAAAGGCAGACTAATACTTGATCATGGAGAGTCCCTCACGCTAAGGCTAGTGGTATAACCTATCGTCCAGGGAACTCTTATGATCAAAAAATAGACTAGAAAGTTTTAGTTGGCTGCTGTGAGTCACCTGCTTTTTAGGGAAAGATAGGAAAGGGACTTAGCAAACTTACTTAGTCAAAAAGTCACGGTGAAGACTTTTTTTCTTTGCCTTGGTTGCTGTGATATTCAAAGTCAACTTCTCTAGCAAAGAGGATCCCTGGCATTTATTTTGTGTACCTCTCTCATTTCTGTTTTCCTTAGGTTCCTCAGTCTCCTTTACCTCTGTTCTTAGTTCCTCAAATAAAAATATATTTCATATTTATACATTTTATTATAAGACAGTGATCAAATAAACAGATGCAACATAGAGATACAAATGAAGACCAAAGTAGAGAATGGAAGGACATGCATCCAAATTAATCCATTTTCTAGAGTTATATAAGTTATGCTTTTCAAACATACCATAATACACATTATTCTACCAAAATCATTGACTAACAAGTTCTATAATTTCTATAGCCTTGGCTCTATAAGTATAAGTGAACACTACTTTTAAAAAGAGAAAAAGAAATAAGATCTCTTAACACAGAATTGTTAAGCAAGCAGGCAAAATCACTTTTTACCCATCATTAAAGCAATGGCCAGATATGCTTTTGCAGGAAAGGCCAATTAATGTTTATGACAGCACCATGAAGTACCATTTCAGAGCAAAACATGCCAAGTCAGAGTTATCTGCAATGTCCAAATATGACATCACCATGACAGTAGTAGTGATCATGGATAATAAAACATGCACCCCAGGACATTAATGTCCTATGCATCTTCATACGACGCCTCATTCCTAACTGGGTATTTTGTTTTCATTATGGTATATATAATTTGAGTATTAAGAATGTAATCCATTAGTGTATGCCCCTAATATTTTCTCCTCATCTCAGCAAGGATCATGTCTTTGTAATTATATGCATGCTGCAGCATGTTAAAAATAAATATCAAACCAATGACTGAATGGCTTGCCTAGGTCTGGTTAAAACATCGTTGTATTCATCTGAAGCAGTAAGAATGGAAATGAAAAGCGAAAAGAATCAGAGCTGAAATTCCTTTAGTCCTATAACCATTCCCATGTGCATTGGGAAAAGATAGTGAATTACACATTTGGTTGGTTGGTTGTTTTACCTATTACACAATGTCTTAGCAGCTGCTATAATAGATACTTAATTATAAAATACATGCCTGCACCCTGAGTGTAGAGGGGAGCATGGGAGATGTGGAGTGTGACTTCTATACCAGTATGACTAGGAAGTTAATGCCCTTCTAACTTTGAAATATAAATACCCTTTCTCTGAGAGATTTTCTAGCAGTTAGCTTGACCCATACATATTCTCCAGCCAATATCTCCCTCTCAAAAGAAAAATGTGGGAGGAAAAAAAATAATAAAGGCAGAAAGCTTTCACATTTCCACCTGAATTAACATACCAGAGCATAACAGTTTTGAAACCATCTCTGCTTAATGAACACCCACATTTGCATTTCAAGAGCACCTCGGGGTGCAATAAAGTCAATACAGCATAGATAATTCTGAAGTCAACTCTTCTCCCTCTCTAAAAGGTCCTTTAACTATAAAAACCAATTTTAATAAAAAGGCATCTGCACTCAAGATCCTTCATTATGCATTTCATCGGAACATAAAAGTTTTGGCCTAAAGACCAACTTTAAGGAATTCACAGTAGATTAATGTCACTATTAGTCATGACTGTGTACAAAAAAGCATGTTCTCACAGCTCTTCCTACATGAGGTTAAAATAGAAAACTGATTTTTAATTTCTGCAGAATAATTCCTTAACTGTCCATCTACCCTGGTTACTGAACGAAGGATAGGATTGAAAATGAAGATTTCCCATGATCCATCACAGAGACTGTCAAAAGTATTGCAGAGAGCCACATAAGGAACGCTTTTGGTCAGAAGTAACAAGATTAACTTACAACACTCTAAATCGAACTCCAGAAATGTCTCTGGTTGTAGCAGCAGAGAGGAAAAACTAAGGTCGCCCATCAGCACATGCCCGACCTAGAAGGTCACTGCACCTAAAGTGTTGCACACAGAGTGGCAATTCATAAAGTACAGAAATCCATAAAGCACTTTTTATACCATATATTTAATTTGTAATTTATATTGTATATAATTTATAATGTACATTATAAATTTAATTTAATTTATGATTAGAGCTATTTTCCTACATTTTAAAAACATTACTTCCCTGACCACCTTATTGAATACTCCTTTCAGTCCTAATTCCTGTAATCTGCTTCACTTTTCCTCAGGCACTTATCTCCCACTGATGTTTTTATATTTTTTATATTTATCATGTGTCTTCCAATTAGTTTGCAAGTTCCAGAATGGTGAGAATTTACCTGTCCACAAGGCCTAGAACAGTGCCTAGCATATAATAGTCACTTACTAAATATTTGTTAAATGAGTGAATGAATAAAACAGGTTTTAGGTCAATGGGATTCTCTGTCTCTCTCTCTCTCCCTGTCTCTCATGGTCTTCCATGGTGAACTCCTCCAACTGGGAACTCCTCATGGGCAGGTGGTAGAGTGCCTGCCTCCTAAGAAGCATTCAGTGACTCAGTAACTATTGTGGTGGTGAGTGGTGTATTGATTTCCTATTTCATCATAAACTCAGTGACTTAAAATTCTTATCTTATCATTTCTTTTAATTCTGTAGACCAGAAGTCTGACACAGGCTGAAATCAAGAGCTGGTAGAGCTGTGGTTCTTTTCTGTAGGCTCTGAGTTAAATCTGTGCCCTTGCCTTTTCTAGCTATTAGAGGCTGCCCCTATCCCTTGGCTGGTGGCCCCTTTCCTCTATCTCCAAAGACAACAATGATACACCAAGTTCTTTTCACAATGAATCACTCTGACACTGCTTTTGTCATCTCTTTCTCTTTTCAGCTCCCTCTTCCATTTTTAAGGATGCTGGTAATTATTTTAGGCCCACCTAGATAATCTAGTATACTCGCCCCATCTCGTCTGATTAGCAACCTTTGTTCCACTGGCAACCTCAATTTCCTCTTGCCATGCAACATATATATTCACAGGTTCTTGGGATTAGATGTAGACACCTTTGGGGGCTGTTATTCTGGTGGTTTGGTGGATTGGAGGGTTGGTGAATGTGTGATTAAGTGAGCATACCCACAAGCCAGTGAGAAGACTGTTCTGAGCAGCACAGTGACTAGGCAGGTTATGGGAATCTAACAAGATTTCTCAAATAGCCAAAGATGTTTACTTGAAAAGAAGAGACATGGGCAATCTCTGAATACACTTTTGATCAGAAGAATAAAACAATGAAAGTGGAGTTTATGAAACACTAATCAGGAAATAGTATCAAATGCTTCAGAGAAAGAGAAGATGAGACAGAAAGACCACAGAGGAGGCAGGTGTAGAGATTTGAGTATTAGGGTTAGGGTCTGAATTAGAAGAGATGAATATAAGAGACCTTTCAGAAAATGACTGAATGACAATGAGGAATGAAGAAGAAACATGAATTCAAAAGTGTCTACAAGATTGTGAGCCTAAGAGATTAATGAAGAAACAAAGAAGTAGCAGATGGAGCTACTTTGGATATAAAAGGCACAAGCTTGAGGTGACAAGATCACTAGGTGGAAACATTGTTTCTATCCAACTACAGTTTAGGTAAGAAGACAGGAAAGGAAACCATCACCTGAGAGTTAGAAGTGAATGACATCCCCCAGGAGGTAATATGGCAATAGAGCTTCCCAGCATAGCTGCAGCCAGCACCCCCAAGTTTATTTTACCCAGAATGAATCTCACCTGCATTCAGAGCTCGTCACAGTCTATCACTCCGCTCCCTTCCATAGCACAGAATGCTTCTCACAGACACCTGAGAGTTACTCTTAATGAGCAGTCACCTGCGCTCTGTTTTCTGACACTCGGCCATTTCTTGGTATCTCCCTGGACTCCAGCCAAGCTCAACTGAGAGTTTGGGTTGCTAACTTCTGTTCCTGATATCTGACAGCTGTCACAGATGTTCCTGGGCCCGTGTTAAAACTCCTGGTGTTTGAATCCTTGCTGTTTCTCACATCTGTTGAACGCCTTCTCCTTGACTTCTCTTTAACGTTCTGGACCTCCTTGCCTCTTCCTATTTCTGGTTCTTCATTCCTTAAAATCCATGTTTTCCCACTATTTACCTGTACCTGTAAAAATTGATAACAAAAACCCTATTCAACATGGAGCTGGGAAAGGAGAGGGCTCACATACGTACTGCTCATTGCCGCCTGTGTATCCAGCAGAAAAAAAGGAGGTAAAAATTATTTTAACAAGGGAGGACACTCCTCCATAAGAATTTCACTTCTTGCTTTTTTAAAAAAAGGAAGATGCCTCCCTGCCCCAGTAACAATGCATTAACCACTGCTTGTAGCCAGTGAGAAATGACCACAACCTCAAACTCTTCTTTTCCAATGAATGTTAGTTCAAAACAACCCTCCCCAATTCCCTCCTAAAACCCAATAAACACTGACCTTCCCTTCATCCCCTTTGACTTGGCTGTAGACTTGCTACAGTTTGCCTGTTCTGAGTTGCAATTCTTTGGCTATTCCTGAATAAACTCATCTTTTTGAGCTTGCCTCAGTTTACCTCTTTGATTAGGCCAATGCTATTAATCTCCATCTACTATGATATGAAGGTGAATAGCACAGCTTTCCAGAATGCATAAAACAGTTGGTATGCAGAAGCCCACTGATGTATCCCACGGGGTTACAAGTGCACCTGATTGATGTCTTCAGCACACTCCCCAGTCGCCTTCAGACTTGAGCAGCCTCATCAGGAAACCCTTGTCACAGCACAATTATTATCATCTTCTGCAAGTGTCACAATGTGAAACAAAAAACTAGAAAGCACGAATCTACAGTAAAGATCGTAGAGGGGATGAAGAGTGAAAAAAACACTCAGAGGAAAAAATAACCAGGAAAATAGTGTCATGGAAGCCAAAGGAGAAGAACATTTCAAGAAAAAGGGTGAGGCTGCAGTGTCAATTGCAGCAGAGCAGCCAAGAAGAATGAGGAATGAGAAAAGGCCACTGGGTCTATAATAGTATAAGTTCATTTTTCATGTCAAGCAAACAGTTGATTCAAAAAGGAAGTATAGGGCTAAAGGGAACTAGAAAAAAAGGTCAAGTTGATGCCTGAAGAAGCAAAAGAATGTTAAAAAGTATCGAGAATGTTTTACTAGCAAGGCCTAAAACTATGCCAGAAAACTTAAGGCTCTCTTCAGCCAGCAATAACATAGCTGACAGAAACTATTTACATAACTGAGGCAGTTTATCAAGCCAACATAACTGTCAACATTTGCTTAAGTATCTCAAAACAAAAAAAAAAGAATGAGGCAAATACTTAAGATAACTGAAAATCAATCCAATTCACAATCAAATAGAGATGCCATGAGCCCAAAAAACATTTATATGTGAGATTTGGTTTCAAGACCCTAAATTTAACAAGAGGAAATTACCATGCCATTCAACAGTTGGAGAATTTCCTTTTAATTGGATATTTTTATTTCATTTAAAAACGAAAAAGAAAATAGCAACAAAGCATCTTTAACTCAGTCTCCAGAGAAGCAAGTATTTCTTGCACTATTAAGATCAGCTTCATAATGGGATAAGAGAGGAATGGAGTTGTCCTGCCCACCCCACTTCCCATCCCTCTCCAGGCCTTCCAACACAGACTATGTTTCTTGCTTGCGAATGGTGACTTGCCACTGCAACTTGTGCAAGCAGCTAGACAAGCATGAGTGAGATTTAGTGTACTGAAAAATAAAAAATAAAAAACAGCTCATACTGGCAACCTCAGGTAGAACTGAGTTTAAATATTGGCTCCAATACTTACTGCATGTCCTTGGGCAAATTGCTTAACCTCCCAGACTTAATCACTCTTAATACCTACCTTAGTTGCTATGAGAATTAAAGTATATACATGGCTTGGCATACAGTTATTCGAACTATTTTCTATTTAGTCCCCTTCACCCTCATCCATTCTCAATCCCCCAAAAATCATTTTCCTGACTCAGCCAGCCTCCTGCTCCCCTGACCTGTCTTCCTCAGCTTCACCTTGGGAGGCATGGGGTTTTTTAGGCAGCCTCCCATAATCTAGGCCCAGTTCACATTTTAGGCTAAAGAGTACGGAGGAAGCTAACTACCAGTGGAGACAAAACACCGAGAGAAGGAAAACAGTGGACATGTCAACGTCCATTCAAGCAGAATTGCTAGAAGAGAACCAACATCACCCAGTGATGAGCCGGACAGTTTCCAGCTACCTGAGTAATGGTTTAGAAAGCTCAGCAATGAAGTCTTTTATTATTTGGAAAGCTAGTCTGGCTAGCTTACATCTCCCAAGTCACCACAGTAAGCCACTGTACAAACATATTAAAACTTCAAAAGTCCCTAATAAACTTGAGGAGGGAGGAAATCTCTTGCTATGCCCAGCATCCTTCTCATTCAGTTCTGCTTCTCTCATCTAACTTCAAACTTTCAAAGAATAATCTAATACTTGATTACATAGAAGTAAAGAAAGAACATGAAAAAATTTTATCTCATTTTTTCCACCTTCTTACATATTAAACTTATTATCAAAAGTCATGAGGCTATGACAAATAAAAAGTTTGAAGACAATGTGAGTGGGTTAACTACAATACGGAACAGAGCAAAGCTGTTTTGTTAGGGATGATCAAAGAATGAAACCATACTCTCTGTAGAGTTTAAGTTCTTATTTGTTTTAAGGAAATTTGACAGTGTATTTAAAGAACACCTTAAATAAGTAATAAGTAGCTCAAATTGAAAAAATTGATGGAAGAGAATGTACTTTGAATCCTATTCCCAAAGTTCCAAACTCTTTTGAACCATTTCAGTGATTTAATTAAGAAATCTATTAGCAATAAACTAACACATTCTTGGGTTCGATTAACAGTATTTGGGACATAACCATGATTGATGGCTGTTTGGTAACACAAAGATCTTTCCTAGAAAGAACATATTATTCTTAGATTATCTAGCTATGGCTGTGATGCCAGCTTCGAAAGGTTTATAACTTTGCATGTCTTACAAGTAAAATAAAACTTAATTACAGAAAATCAGAAAGTCAAAGTTAAAAGGAAGTTTATAGCTGAACTCCTATATTTTATTGAAGAAGAGGCTGGAACCTCAAAATTGTCTAAATAACACAGTCAGTTATCAGTGAAATCACAACAGGTATTTCCTGGCACTTGGCTAGGAATGTGCCATGTTGTTGCTCCTTCATGTCTCAGGCCATCTG
Organism: Cynopterus sphinx; assembly: GCA_030015415.1. Classification (NCBI taxonomy): domain Eukaryota; kingdom Metazoa; phylum Chordata; class Mammalia; order Chiroptera; family Pteropodidae; genus Cynopterus; species Cynopterus sphinx. Next base: position 78,828,050 of record CM057386.1, on the reverse strand, counting down.
ATGGTCCAGGGTTCCACTCAGTTCATCGGCTCAGCCAGGAAAGTCTGCATAGGGCTCCAGTCATGACTCATTAGTCTGTTCAAAGTCTGGCCTGCCTTGTCCACCTGTCAGCGCAGAGAGTCACTAAGGCTTTCACAGAGATACACCAAACAATCTCTGGCAGAGACACAATGGCAAAGTCCTCATTGTTTAAAAATTTTTAAGTGTTATATGCACATTGTTTAAAAACAAATTGCACAGAATGTTATAAAAAAAGATAAGTTTTCTGGTACACTCTCCACTGTGAGTTCCATTCTTTGTAGTCATTGGTGGTCATTAACATGTTAAACATTTTTCTTACTATTTCTTAATTATAGACATTAACTTCGGACTCAATAATATTAAAACTGAGAAATGTAGCTCAATTATACTTTTTTCTCTTTCCTCCCCACCAGGTTTTATTAGTTATATTATTTTTAGTCCTGCTGCTGCTATATAGCCAACCCTCAATAATTGTTTAATCAACTTTAAATAGTATCTCTTGGCCTTCCATTACATTAGATAAAGAAATTAGAACCCTCCCTTCCCCACCCCTCCTCTCCACTTCTTCTCATTATCCATCCTCACCTCCTGACTTCTGCCAACTCTACCACTACTTTCATATTGTCAGGGTTCACAACAGTTGCATTTTGCTCTATATCTACAATTTAATATTAAATGTTTTGTCTGTAGGTTGATAGTAAAGAGTAAAATCCAATAAAAAATATTATTTAAAATATTATGATAATGACTATTTTTCACTACAGAATCAACTTATATCATTGGACCTGAAGAGAAGGACGTACATCCTATGTATCACTAAATCTAAAGGGAGAGTGATGAAAGTATAAGCATCATGCTACTCCACTCTATGAAGAGTACTGGCATCACAGCCCACTAAAGAAACACTCCTTTTTAATAATCATCTGCTTGTGACCAAGAAAAAATATTACTCTCTACCACCTTAGTAAGTTTGTACATTCAGCAAACATGCTAAATTCAGCTACCGGCAGCCAAACATAGCTGCAGATATAAAGGCAATATCTTGGATTTTGCATCAAAAAATTAATGTTTAAAACAAAAGTGCTCCTCTAGCACAGAGAGGTGACTCTGCATTATATTATATTATTATAGCTTCAAGTCCAAATTCCATTTTTCTACATAAACTGCTGTGAAATTTTCAGCAATTTATTGCTTGAGCCTCGGTTTCCTCATCTAAAAAAAAAAAAAATGAAGGCAATACCACCTATCACATAGGCACACTGTGAGGATTAAGATAGAAAATATATGTGAAAATGTATGACAAATTATAAACTGTTCTGCAAATACAAAGTATTGTTGTTATCAATAAGGAGCACAGGGTGCTGCTTTCTATGAAATTGAAATATAGTACACATGCCTAACATCAAGTTAATGCCATTTGGAGATAAAAGAATCAAAATAGTATGCACAAATTGGTGATACAGCCCTGGAAGGAATTTAAAACTGCTCAACCAGACATTAAGAAACCTGCTGCTTTAGATACATTAATAATTTTATGTAAGACACAGGGTCAACAAGGAGCTTCATTCCTCTCCACCCATCATCAAGGACAGTAGCTGAAAGAACTACTAAATGGAGTATTTCATTGGTCAAGGGAGGACAAAATAAAAATGGGTTTTAGGGTTTTGTGTCATGGACCTGTACCCGAGTCTAAGTCAGTAATAAGCAATTAACTCAGATATTGTTTCAAGTCTCTTCAAAGGTAACTTTAAAGTGTCTAGGAACCTAGATCGGTTTAAACACTCTTAGTGATACTGCTTGGACAGTCTTTCCAAACATCAATAGCAACTCTTTTTATCATTTCAGCACATACAATACAAAATCTCTAGTGTTATTAGAATATCATTCAAATTCAAAGGACTACAGAGACCAAAGAGTGAAATCAAATTACCCGAGGGATGTGAAAATGAATCTAGGTCTAGCATAGAAATTATCTATGGCACATATTACTTCGTATTCTACTAGGAACCTCAAGTACCCAGCAAAGAGAATACCCAAGAATATTATTGCCCCAACCTAGAGGGGTGGAAAAAGTCCTAACCTGAGAGCTCCATGTCAGTGTCCAGAGTTGTCCCTTCCATGTTTGCCTTTTCTTGAGGTTAGTGCAGACACACCTGGGGACAGAAATCATTAAACTCTTTCTGGGATCTGCTGAGACCAAAATATACCTGAGAAACATCTGCATGCCAATAAGCCAGTTGTGATCTAGTGCAGGATGATAGGGCTCAGAGCACTGACCTGCTAAACTCAGGCCATCTCCAATTATATTAAGAGGTTGTCTCTTTTACCCTTTATGGCAACTGAATTTTTCCTCAGCTGTTGAGAAGAATCTCTGTCTTTATTGAGTAGATATTTCCCTCAAGTGTTGCTCTCCTTAATGGCAATTTTACCCTATTATGTGTATTTCCCAGGGAGCCAAAGAATGTTAATGAATGTCAAGCCCACGTTTCTCTCAGTGGCTGGATTTCCAAATGTGGTTAGAGCAGTGGACTGCTGCAAGCACACATGCTAATCAGGCTCCATCTGCACAGGAGGCTGCTTGCAGAAACAGACAATTATTTTACTCCATGCAGGGCTGCTTGGGGAGGGGGAGCAGCTGCAGAGAAGTGAATTCCCAGGGCTCATGATGATTAGGGGCTCCCCAAAGTACACTTAAGTCTTTGAAATAAACACCAAAAAAAAGTTTCCAAAAAACATGAAAAGAAAATCTTACTCTTCGTGTCCCTTCACTATCTATTTCAAAGACTTTTCCATCAGAGGAAATATTTCTCTCCAGTTGGTTCAGGGACAAGGGCCCAGGCATGGGGAGCTATCCCACAGTGTGCTCAGTAGTAGGTGAGTAGGTTTTCCTTTCAACTAAATGAAGAAGTTCTGGAACAGGAGGCCACAGACAATGCTAGGCCATTGACACTTGAGAGCAGAGAATATTAAATATCTCTCCCGTTGAGTAATCATTTCTCTACTGTGGTGTGCCCAAGGGGAGAAGTCATGAATGAATTACTGATCATCAGAGGCATGTTGAATTTACAAACCACCAGACATATTCTCTGGTGGCCTCTGTTCCACAAATGGACACATTTATGGCTCTTTAGGCACTGAGGAACTCTATCCCAAGGAATCATTTGACATCATTATTTTGAAGCTGAGAAAATATTAGATGACTGTGCTTCTCATGTTTCATCCTAATCCTCGAACTACATTTTTGGGAGGGAGGCACACACGTACCACCAGAAACCAGGGGTCATGAAGGTGATTTGGTAACTGAAATGGCTGGATTACCTGGAGAGCTGCCAACTTCACCACATCAATAAATGTTTGACTAACAGAACACAGCAATGTTCATGTTGTACATTAACACCCAGAAACTCCTAATTCACCACATTAGGTTTGTGAAGAGGAGCAAGACCAGACCAAGCGGCAGAATTTTAGCTTCAGTTGGGACACTTCTAAAAGCCTGGTTTTGGCCACATACAGGAGAGCTCCTGGAAGGTCATGAGCTTGGCCAGTGAAGTATCTTCTCTGGTAAACCTAGGAGAGAGCTACAGCAGCACAGAGGCGGCTCTGGATTCTGGAGCTTTCCAGGTACTGCAGACACTCCTGAAACAAGGCAAAAATCTGCACAGGACATTGTCCAGGCTCTCATTGCTGCTTCGGAAAGAAGAAGCATGCCCAGTCTGCTGCACTCGGAATTGCATTTTAGAGGGGCTCAGGGAGGGCCAGAGTAACAATTCCCTCATTAGGGCAGAAAACAGAGGGGTCTCCTAAAACAGCTGGGTACTTGGCACCACCACACAGAGACTTATTTCTGAAGTCCGTTCAGTATTAATAAAGACTTCCCTGCCAAAGAGGCTGCCAAGCCTCCACCTGAATGACCGTTTAGTAAACTGATGAAATTGCCTCAGTTAGATTACTCCTCCTCTGGAAGAACAGGTCTTATAGCTGCTAACACAGAAAAGTGGATAAAGGGCGCAAAATGGCCTGCCCACTGACCAGAGAGGAAGTGAGGAAACTGTAAATATAACTAATGTTTGTAACCCACCCTCTGCCTCATCTATCTTGAATAGAAACAGAAAGAAATTAAGGTGTGAATTTGTCCAAAAAAAAAAAAATCAAATGGGGAAAGAAATTTAATTTGCACATCTGGGTAGAAATGATAGAAGCGTATTGCTTAAACGTTTAGTTTGGAGATGAGTCAATGTTCTGAGATATGTAGAGAGAGATGTAATTGCCTAAAGCAAGGTTCTTTGCGTGCCGCACAAATAACCTGGCCACAGGAAATCCTGGCGGTCTGACAGCATGGATATTTATTTTAATCTTGATCCCAGAACTCACCTGCCTGTATATTAACTTCACTTCTATGTTCTAACCTTAATCCTGAGTAATAGTGGGAAGAATCCCCAGCCAAGGAAAACAATTGTTTGTGGAGCTAGACTAGGAAGGAAACAAAACTTGCATGGTCCTAATGCAAAATTTGCTAAGAGTACTTTCATTTGAACTGCACTCTGATGTCAAAGTTTAAAAATATCTTCTCATTTATTATCTCATTTAATCCCCATCATAACACTTAAAGGCAGGTCTCATACCTGTAGAAAGCAGATCATAAATCCCATTTCTCAGACTTAAAAAATGAAGTATGAAAAACCTAAGTGAGTTGCCCAAGGTCCACCAGCATCTCAATGACAGTGACGACAATCAAAACCTCTCTCTATTAGTTATGTTATCAACCCAACAGAGAAGTGCCCAAGACCCCTATAGGCAATAGAGAATATGGGAACAAAATAATATTAGGTTCTTTACAGTTCTGATTTTTACATGATTTCACTTTATTTTATTTTACCAAGAAACAAAAACATAATAATAAAGAAAACTAGATGGAGGCTGGAGCCACCTCCTCTGTGTCAAAATTACAAATGCCATTTTCTACAGATAGACTTGGAAGCCACAGATGACCATGAAACAGTTCAAGAGACAGAAGTGGAATGCATAGGAAAAAACCCTAACAAGAGCATTACTCTGCAGCAAGGTTCTTTTGATTATTAACTGGTTCACTAATCTCACTTATTCATTTGTCTGGTAGTTCTTCTCTCGTCCTGTCCTGTCTCATACAGTGACAATTTTCTCTCTTTTCTCCCTCAAGTGCTTTCTGATTGCACAGCAGAGGGGTGCAGCCAATGTACAGTCCTCCAGCCTTACCCTTTCCCTCACTCATGCACTGGGCCTCGCTGGAGGGTACGCCGGCATAGAATGCAAGTAGCCTCCAAGTCTCTTCCTGGCCACTGAGTTTTCAAAGTTCAGTCTCCCTAGAAAGATGGAGAGGTCTCTTCACCCCTCCCAGTCTAGAAGAGTCTCTTATGCCTGGGCTAAGGTAAGAGAAGAGAGGAGGGAAGAATCTGTAAAATCTCAGCTTTGATGAGCCCTGTTATGAGCTCATTACATACCCTCGCCCCTAGAAATTCAGATGTTGAAGTCCTAACCCTCAGTACCTCACAGTGTAACTGCATTTGGACATAGGGTCCTTAAAAAGTAATTAAGATCAGTAAGGTCATTGAGGTGAGCCCTAATCCAATATGACTAGTGTCCTTATTTAAAAAAAAAAAAAAAAGAGGAGATTCAAGACAGACATACTACGAAGAAAGACAATGTAAAGAGATGGGGGAAAGATGGCCTTCTACAAGTCGAGGAGAGAAGCCCTAGGAGAAATCAGTCCTGTTGATACCTTGTTCTTGGACTTCCAGCATCCAAGACTATGAGAAAATAAATTTCTGTTGTTTAAGACATGCAGCCTGTGGCTTTGTAGGGGCAGCTAACATTCATATACCATTATTTAGCTACTAATATATGCTCAATATATCATATAAAATCAAGCACTTTTAGACGCAGAAACAAACAAAAATATTATCTAGCAAATGCTACAACATCAGAAAGGAAAATAAGAAGCAAAGGACTGCATTTTATTTTACATTAATATATGACATTTTCTGCCTCCGAAAGGTTTAGAGCTATGGCACTCTTTTATTGTTTAGGCTGTGTGTGTGTGTGTGTGTGTGTGTGTGTGTGTGTGTGTGTGTCCTTTCTTCTCCATATGCATTATTGTTGGATGTAATAACTGTGAGTAAAGTTAATTCTTAGAAAGGAACAGTCTTACCTTATACATATTAATAAGTGCTTTCTTTGAGAAGCAGTGACAGCCCTTGATACATTTTGATGAAAATGAAAGGGGAAAAAAAAACAGCACCACTATTAAGAACACCCCTGAGGTGATAGAGAGCCACATCTTTGATACATCAGTTCTTGGTCTCAATGCACACACTTATTAACTCACCTGTGCACCAAGAATTAGAATGAGCTCCTTCTTTAGACACATATTCTTAATAGAAGTCCCAACAGACATTCTGGAACCAAAAGCAGGGCTTCCATGTGGGCTATGATATAATTTTCTCACAGTTTCACAGTGCAGTTTGTACCGACAGCATCTCTCAGCAGATTAGAGACAGGCAGCATGGAAGTGATCGTTAAAAAGCTAAGCAAGGCCAAAAGGGTGGAAAAAAATATCTCAGCTCCAAGCAAAACGCTGTCCTTTACTAAGAGAAGGGCATGAGGTTGTGCCTTCCAAATTATTGCCTCAAAGATACCAAACGAGCTGAAATACTTACGCAGGGACAAATGAGTGCCAACTCCAGATATCCACATTTATATGACTACCCTGTCTTTTCCTCAGAGAGACTCTGAGTGCTCTGCAAATACCGTCTCATTAATCCCCTCCAACTCCCTGAGAGGAAGTTGGGTGATGGCAAGTATTATCAGGCCACTGTTGTTAAAGAAGCAGCAGCACAAAGAAACCCAACTATATGCAGAAAAGGTTTTAAGAATGGAATGCCTCAACTCTCAGGCTAAAAGCATCCACTAAAGCAAGATCATAAATTCGAAGAAATATTTAAAAAGAAAGAGGATGAAAACTAACCTATGCGTATTTTTCCTTTGCTTTGCTATTTGCATGAGTATATTAGTCAAGATCCTTGGAATCACAAGAAAGTGAAACCCACAGTGATGAGAATTGATTACAGGAACACCGGAAAAGTGTGTGGGGGGGGGCACCTGGGGAACTTCCTTGTCCATTACAGGAGCATCAGGAGTCCCAGGGCTTCTGACTGCATGGGACTTGGGGATGGAAATGCAGCATCATTCATCACAATCACCTGGATCGAAGAGCCTATTTGCTCCTTATTTGCCTAATAACACTTGTGTTTTCTGAAAAAGAATAATAATAATAATAGTTAACTCCACTGGTTAGCTATTGCTGCATACGGCACCACCCAAACCTTAGTGCCTTTAAACAATAATCATTTGCTATCACTCATATGTCTGTGCATTGGCTGAATTTCGACTGATCTAGGCTAGGTCCTCTGAGCAACTCTGCTTCAAGCTGCAAAGTTGGCATGTCCCCACTTCTCATTATGGGTCTGGGGCTGTTGTGTTCCCTGAGTTTCTCATCCTTCTTGAAAAAAAAAGCTAACTGGCATGTAGTTTTTCCATGGTGGTGGCCAAAAGAGAAGGCAAGACTTCTAATGTCTAGACCGAGAACTGACACAATTTCACCCGTATGTCATATGCCAAAGTAAATCATTTTAGCAAGCCTAAATTTAAGGGGTAGGCTATACACTGACCCCATGTAGGAGTGAAGGCAGGCGGTGGAAGAAAGGAGATTGTGAAGAACCGAAGCCAATAACTTCGTCTGTCTCACTAACATTATCAAACATATAACATTGAACCAGTACTATGTTCAGCCTTACTCTGCACTAACTCATTCATTTAATCTTCACAACATGTCATGAGATAGGTAATATTATGCTATTTTAGAGACAAAAAGACAAAAGAAAAAACACAATGCAGTTGAAAGAGGTTTGGAAAGGCATAGATTCCCCCCACCCTATGTTAGAATGTTTCTTAAGGCAGAGTTCATGCCCAATCTCCTCAGAGGCAGGTACCTGAGATGACCAGACCCTATGGGGTCTCCTTCAGCACTGCCCAGACCCTAGAGGCAATATGACAAGCACACCAGGTCTAGCACTGCTAAAATTATTTGACTGTAGCCATAATCACTCTGCAGTGAGGAGTATTGGAGTTTTTATTCTCAGAGACAGATATGTAATAGGCTTCATGACCTGTCCAGGAAAACAAAATTCTTTAATGTTTATCAATGTCCCAGTGAGCAGCTTCTGGCCAAGTAAAAAAAAAAAAAAAAAAGATATGCTGAGCATCTACAGCTACATTAAGAGACTTTGACCAGAGTTGCCCTCAGGGAATTCATTGGACAAGAGAATCTAATACATAAGGAAAAGAATAATATGTAATCAAGTACTTAATGGGGATATCAAGGGTTTTGAATTAAACCATTTAAAATGAGCATGGCTATTTTCCAGCCTCTCCTATCCTTACTTCAGCTACACACAGCATACGTAAGCACAGATGCACAGAGGCATGCACACCCCAAGAATGAAGACAAAACTTTTGCTCAAGTTAAAGAAGGGAGTCGGAAGTCTGAACCGTGAAAAGGTGTCAGGAAGCATTGATCAATGACTCCTGGGAATTTACCTACGATATCTTATTTAATCCTAAAATTTTATAAGGTGCCTGTATTCCCATTTTAGAGAAAATTAAACTGAGACTTGAAAGAGATCATTTCCCCAGGGTCTCGCATCCAAGAAGAAGTGGAGCCAGGATTTATAGCTCAATATGTATGTCTCTAAGTACATAGTACCCAATAGGATAGGTAGTATTGCTTATTAGAAACAGCCATATATTCAGTTAAACAAGCTTTCAATAGAAGTCTCATTAAACAACCTTGTATGAATGAGAAAAGGTTGGGGTCACCCTTAAGTGGAGCTACATAAAGAGTAACCAACAGCTTCAGTAGCAGAAAATATAAGATGAAGAAAAGTTATAATTTGAGTTTGGAAATGGAGTATGGAACGAGAAGTGGTCACCAGAGGAATGTAACTAGCCCTGCCAACCCCATCTCCCTGGACAGCCACACCCAGGCATCCACAGATATTTTTAAATAGTGTTACACCTCATTGCAGCTGCATGTGGAAAAGGGACTCTAATTATTTTAACTGAACATCTACTAGGACATTTGGACCCTAAATTACTGAATGACTTAGATATATTTGGGTACCCCTTGGAAATAACTAGAAATTCTTCAAACCCGTGAGTCTCTATTACCATCTGGAAAGTCTAAGGAAATTGCCCCACAATATTTGACTTTGTTGAGAAACCAGACTACCCCATCGCAAATTATGCATGTGTTTCCACTCACTTCTTATCTATCCTAGAGATTCAAGAGTAAGCCACTATGAAAAGTAAGATCTCTTCTGAACACTGGAAAGCTTAAATCAATAGGATCCTGTTTCTCAGGGATGTTTAGATGTAATTTAACTGGTATTTTAAAAAAGCAAATATTGGGCTTCAAACATCTTGATGTCAGTCATTGGCTCATTAATGACACAATTTAAGAGAAGAAACAGCAAAAATAAATGCTGAAAGCAAGAACTAACCTATTCATTCTGCACCATACCTGCAGTGTCACATCTATCATATATATATGATAGAACGTCTCCTTAGAACAACAAGTGACCCTTGCCCTGAAGAAGCTTAAAATCAAGTACCTTCATTTCATAGAACAAGCCAGTTTCTTCTCATGATGGCAGATTCCTTGACAGTTTCCAGGAGCAAGAGCAAGAAATTTTAATGTGCAGGCCTAAAACTGTGTGTCTTTAGGAATAAATCTCTCATTAATTTTCACGCAAATGATTACTTTTCATATCTATACTAAGTTAGTAAAAAGGCATTAAAACATGAAAATGAGAGGAAAACAACCCTTCAAATCAGTGAAAAGTGCTGAGAATGATAAACAGCTAGAAAGAAAATGAAACAAGAGAGAAGCAGCAACTGCATTTACAATTCATAGAACTTAAACGTATCCTCTGAAATATTCTCTATGAGAAGCCTGTGGCATATATGAACTTTCAACCTTAGTTTTCTACTTCATTTTAAAATCTTAATTGGGAGTTCAACCATGTCTTAAGTTAAAAATAGTCATAGAAAATATTATTAAAATTCATTGATCTTATGGTGATATGACCACCACAAAATGTGATTTGCCAGGCCAGATGCTCCAGCTGTGATGGAGGCCTTATCTCCCTTTATACAAGCTCACATACAACTGCTCACATTTTATTCCACTGCTGTTGAACAGGGCCTTCACTGCATTTAATTAAAGCCTGAGGCACCAAATAATCTATTTTAAAACTAATTCTATAACTAATCTACTTTAAGTAGGTATTATTGAATAATTCAATCGTTAGTTATAGCAATTCTTACATTTTAGTATAATAAACTTTAACAGAAATTGTGTGGTTCCTAGAACCCACGACTTGACATTTGTAAGCAGATGCCTAGATTTATCAGCCTGCCCTCACTCCAAAAAAAGTTCTTGGTTACTTTCTTTCAAAAAAAAATAAAACAAATGAAACAAGTCAGGTCTGCGTAGACAGATCCATTTTTGAATTTACTAAATCCATCTAACACTGTATATTGTTATAAAACCATTGGCAATTATTATTTATATTATGTTCACTTTACAATAAAGGAAATGTATTGGATGATTAAGTACACTGATTATACGCACCTAAGTGGACTGGGAGAAGAAAAAGAGAACTTCAAAAGGCCCTACAACTCTTGAGAGAAAGCACTCCTGAAGAATTCTAATACTAAGAAAGAAGTAGTCCTCAGATTCAATATATTGGAATATTTATTTTATCTAATATTTAATGTTCCATGTATTTGTGGATCAAATAAATAATGAAATGCTTAGCATTAAGAATATCATATTTATTGAATGAGTTATATCATATATGTTTGGAGATGTGCTTATTTAAAAAATAACATCAGATGCTTTTTGATTTTTAAAGCCACTATTGGCTCAAAATATAACCCGTATTTCATAGCCATTATACATTTTTCCTACCCCCTAGTAAATTTGCTAGGAACAGAAAACCCCAATCACATTTTGAAAAGAAATATAATTTCAAGGTCTAAGCCTCCCTAGCACAGAAATCCAGGTGGCACCTTACTAAATAAGAGAAAGAGCTGTGACACAGATACACTAAGAAGCAATTTCCCTAAGTGATTCACACTAAGAACTGAGGCAGAGTTCAGCGTCAAGGAGTCAGAGGTTAAGAATGCACCTCTAATGTGGTTGGGCTCATGCAGGGAATGATAAAATACAGTGCAGAGCCCAAGGTGTGGGTGTCATATACTCATGACTGGTTTCTTTACGGAAAAATTTATGAAGACTAATCTTTTTCACAGAGAGGATAACAAAGATGGCTATGGGAATGCCTGAAAGCCTAAGGCACAGAGAAGTATCAACTAGTGCAGAAGAAAATAAAATGATGAGCTCAACAAGTTATTTCAAAGTGACAAGAATGGATTTGATCTTAATAAGGAAGCAAAGGCCACGGTGGAAATGGGAGGAAGGATGTTTACAAGCCAAAGGAGAACTAAATATTTGCATCTTTTCTACCTTAAAAAAAAAAGCACTACAAGGTTATGCATAAAATCTTAAAAAAAAATCAATACTGTAGTATCACAGCATTCTGCCTTCCCTCAGGGTCAGCAGGATTGCTTTCAATGCTGTATCTATTTCCCAGGTATGGGATGAGATATGGCTAGGGAAAAGTGAATCTTAATAATTAAAGGGTATTTCATAAAAAAAATTATAATAATCTTCCTCTCCTTTACTTAGCAGTGGTATGCAGCAATTAATGATGTGGTTGAATTTCTCAATATGCTATCGTTGCAATTTTTTACTCTCTTCTGAATCATTATGATTCTCATATTACATTATCATTCTAGTTTTAAATAAACACTGAGATAATCTTTTTAGAGAGAAATATTTTTTCTTTTCCAAATCATAGATTTAAATAAAGGCATTTTTATGCATTTGTTTTAGATAACAACTTTTTATGGCAAGGTTTTCACTGCATTACTAAAGATGACCACTTTCTAAAAAGAAACTAGTGTAAATGATATCGTCCAAAATCAATCCATGGGCCTCATAAAAAAAAAAAAAAGTCAAATCAATAGTACATTTAAGTTTCCTAAGGGAGAATATCCTGAAGTCTCAAGTGATAAATTTTGGAACATGGCTGTTAAGGGTATTATGGCATGAGATATAACTCCATCAGAGCAACCAGAGCAATTCAAAGGAACCCCAAATGCTGCGTCTAAATAGGTGAAATAAAGAGGAAAGGAAATCCGTATGCTACTTGACCCTGTCAAGCAAAAGAAGATTCATAAGCTTATTATTTTATAAATGCAAGAAAATGCATAAGAGCATAACTCATCTTGCAAATCCCATTTATTAAAGTTAAGTGAAATCTTTTCTTTATAGATCTTTTGCTCAAAATATTTTTCTTTCAATTTTTATGAATAGTCATTAGTTCTCATATTTTAACATATTGAGATATATTTGGAGGTAGTTTACTAAGTAGCATGATTTATTTTATAGGAGAGGAGAGCACATTTGTTAAACGTATCCATGGATTTTTCTCTTCTAAGAAACTATATATTTTCCCTCTGCAGAAAATATATAGAAAATCTCATCGCGGAAAATCTCTCTTTCTTACTCAATACATATCTTCACAGTGACTAAAGGATGCCAGAGTTTCTCAGACAGATAAATCTCTAGGATTCAAAGATCTGGTTTCTTCAAAACTAGGTATGTTTAGGGCTACCAATTAAAATTGTAAGAGAAATTTTCTACATACAGAATGTAATGTTGGCAACCATGAGCATATCCCTGCCCTAGCAATGCCTATTCATAAAGTAAAACCTCATAAAGAATGAAAATCAGATTTTTCTTTTATTTAAGAAAACACATGGCTATCTCTCAATGGATTAAACACATAGGTGCCAATCATCTAAAACAAAATTTAGGGCAGAACGATTCATCCTTAACTCTATAAATTACATATAGATAATATATATTCTAATGTATATTTATATTAGAATTAAATTCACAATTTTGTATCATGGGATAATACTATGTAACATTAATAAATTATTTTCTCTCCCCCACCAACATGCCTGTTAAAACAACTATTTAATTCTGTGCCCCCTGCCTTGGGTGAGGAGTATAGCTGAAAATAAAGTACCCTTTTATGTTTTGGTTTTCAGAAGCCAAAACCCTGTTACCAAATGTACCAGATACCAAAAGTGGGAGACTATTTCAGTCTGGCTGGAAAAGAAGAAGGAAAAAGGAGAGATAGACAGACAAAGACAGAGAGAAAGAGACAGAGACAGAGGCAGATTTGGGATTTTTGGAAAAGGGGCAAGACCAAGAGATACATTAGCAAAAGTCTTCCAGAGGGACGTTAAGTGTCCAACAGCCAGATGGGAGGAGAACAGTCCTCCACAGACTATCCACTCTTCACTGGAGGGAGCAACATTTCTCCCCGAAGCCCAGAGGCGGGTGGTTATGCAGGGTCCTTCCTGCACTAAGGACTAAGAGTGGCCCCTCATTAGCAGACTGCTCCAGGTTTGGCACTGCCCAGCAGGAATGATACCTTCATGTGCCTTGGACGTGGCTCATTCCTTGTCTCACCCACTCTGAGCAAAGGACAACCAGCTCATAACATCACAAAGCCCTAAGATAAGGGCATAATGCCCAAATGCCTAATAGGGTGGGATAGTGTACCTTTTCTAGGATACCCAGAACACAGATGGTGGTTATCCACACCCTTTCACATGTGTTGTATTTTGGCTATGTTTAAATTAGTTTGTAGCAAATATTCTAAATTCTAGAGACTATAATTTATCCCACCTCGCACCCAGGAAGCATGCTGCCGTAAGAAAGAACATTGATTGAGGACTTAACGCTCCACGGATAATCCCTAATGCACAAAATGCCACGTGAGGAATGGAGATCACAATTTGACCTTGTGGAACCTCCTTGTAAATAAACACTACAACCTCTCCTAGGGGCATGGCACAGTAGTAAAGGATGAGGGGTGGAAGACAAAGATACCACCTTGGCTGTGCACCGCACACCCTATGTCTTAATAAATTTTTCTTCATCACAAATGACTCACCTCTCTCCCTCTGTCATATTTCTTCAGTATATCTGGTGTCTCATTGCTCTGTGACACGCAGTGGACCTCTGTAGTTAAAATACTAAAGTTTTACCAACTGAACATCTTTAAAGGAAGAAAACAGAAATGATTGGGGAATATATTCTTCACACAGGAAATGAAAACCAGGACCTTTGGCTTTACCTGTGAAGGCCTGGTCTTGAGAGATTTTAGAGCCTATTCTAAAACACAAATAATTACTGAGACAGATTACATCCATACAACCAAACATACCGCACACAATCCATTTGTCTCCTGGCAGGCTCTCCACACTGAGTTATTCAGTTTTCATCACTTTTGATTTTGTAAAGGTTAGATGTTAGATGCTGATACTGATATTAGAGAGGATAAAGAAATCAATCTTCAAGTCATTCTGAAGCAGAATGAGAAAAGCAGTTTGTCACAGTTGGCCTAGTAAGTGCCATGTCTCCTCCAACACTTAGAGCATTCAACTCAAAAATTACAAATTTATCATGATGTTTACCCAGGCAGCACTGTCTTTGGGAATTCTGCAGGATTTTTCTAAGAAGAATGGCAACACCCAGCCCATTTGTTTACTCACATTCATTTATTTGCTAGTTTACTTATTTATTCATACATTGAGCAACAGCAGGTGTCTAGAAAGTCCAGAGAGACAAATGCTTGAGCTGCAGCTTTAAGATCAAGCAGGTATTTGTCAGATAGCTAATAAAAAAGGGGAGAAGGAATCCAGGCAGAGATGAGCACCTGCAAAGGGACAAGACACAGCAGGGCACGTTGGGAAAACTCCAAGTACTTCAGGATTGACGGGTCATAGAGTGCCTGGGTTAGAGACCTGAGGGAGATGTGGCTGGAAATGACAGCAGGAGCCAGATCATGAAGAGTCTTTTATGTTATGCAAAGAAATTAGCAAGATCACTGAGGCCACAGTAGAACAAGATTTGACACAGGCAGAACTATTAGAAGGCTGCTGCTGACAGTGACAAAAAGAATATTTAGAATTTGATTCTGAAAACTTCCAGCAACAGCATAAGTGCTGATTTTTCTCTTTATTTCATACTACACGATCATAATTTCAGGCCTTGTTCTGGTTCGCATCTGTATGGGATGAGACTTGCTTGGTCCACTGTACAGTGTTTAACCTGAATGTCAGTGTGAGGTCCAATTGTTGCAGATGCTACTTGTTAACAATCAAATTGTTAACCTGGAAATTTATAAAGACAGACAAAAAAATTATCTGAGAAAACTCTGAAATGAACCATATGGAGCCTACCAAGGAATTATCCTGTGCAAAGAGAAAGAAAAAAAAAATGAACCATAAGAATCTTGCAAATCTATAAGGTATTTTTGGGACCATTTGTGCCTTCCTGGGGTGGGGTGGGGCAGTAGCGACTCTCATAGTCATGCATAGAATCATAGAAGGGGAAAAGTGTTCACTTCCCTTTTCCAGCATGCTTCCAGGTCCCAGATGAGAGCTGCCTGCAGCGCCTTCTGTGTCTGGCACTGCATCACTGCCCCATGCTTTTCTGCAACCAGAGTTCATAAGCACCCCATGTCATCCAGGGGACAGGCCTCTCCCTTGTATTGGTGCTAATGGAAGAGAATTCTTGGTCTCTCTCTGGATAATTTTTCTGAGATCAAACATGAAGATAAGTCAACTGCACCTCTAAAACATTCGTTTTTTATGCTATGTTAATGAAGGGTTTCCACCAAATGCAAAGAAGTCAGGGCACATGACTCTTGCCCTAAAAGTGTAACATGAAATGAGCCTTCTACAAATGCCAACTCCTGTCTTGTGTCTATGCAGTGGGGGGGGGGGGTTCTTAAATGAGCCTTTTTTGACTTTTGCAAGGCAGAGAGAAAGTTCTGCTCTGAGCCTCAACAAAAAAGAGTTTTCCTTCTATTAACTTAAAGCTGCCATTATATTCTCTTCCATCGGCACCCTATTGACAACCACCACAAGTCACAACTATTAAGCCATTTTGTGTCCTATCATGTTCCTTTTCTGATAACACCGCCTCTGTGTTCCCCATTTGTAAAATTGGAGGAGAATTTACATCTAGCTCCCAACACTAAGACCGCTGCCTCGTGGCAAATAACACAGGAATTTCTTGAAAATTTGCATATCCACGGTCAGCCTAACCAGATATTTTACCACTAGTCACCGTAAACGTCTTCTCTATTAGGCTCCAAGTTCTAGGTCTGTCCTCTAATTAATTCACTAGCCGAAAAGCAGAATTAAAGGATGAATGAAGTTAGGACATTTGTCTAACCAGAAGATGTGTTATTAAGCGCTAACAACAAGCACCCAACTTCCCACTATCTGAGCAAAACGGGCACAACTTTTGGCAGTTTTTTTAAACCTCTTTAAAGTGGGATGCAGGGCCAGCAGAAAGCCTTAATCACAGATGCCAACTCTGGAGATGCGTTTGATAGCAGTCTTTCCCCTTCATGCATGCATTAGTGTGGCAGCCAGAAGAGAAGCAGATTTTTCCTGTGGGCGGAAACCATATGCTTCTCTGTAACAGTAGAGATAAAATTCAAATCCTCTGTCGCAGCCTGCTCTGTTCAACTCACTTTCCAGCATCCTCATTTCAGAGAAGTTCCCAGGTATGAACTGACTGCGGAGGCTTCTTTGCCCTGCTTTTTATCTGAGAGCTTGGTTTTGAAATAGAGGGAGGTTGCTGAGGCACCTCTCCGCTCAGTTTGATGGATCCATAGAGTGGTTATTTAAATGGGCTGTTGTTCCAGGCTTATCTGGAATGTCTATAAAATGTATGACAGAATTCTCCATCTCTCCTGAATCCCCTTTTCTCGGCCAGTTATGAAGAGACAAGCATTTTTTTTTTTTTTTAAGTAAATCACACAGCAAAAGCTTTTGTGAAACCTGTCTATAAACTAAGAATCTGTGCAAGAGCTAGGTAGGGAAAGCTGTCTCTCTGACAAGCAGTTATTATTTGGAGGAGCATTCATGTCACCAGACATGAGTTATAAGCTGATGATTGAAGAGCAATGTTCTTGATACAGTTTACTTTTTCTAGAATTAAGTGTGCTAATTAACAGAAAAAAAGTTATGTTATATCTTTGCCTCAAAATTCAAATCTCCCCCAATTCATTTTGCTTCAGACTAATTTGCCTGAGGACAAACTCCTTCACAGACGACCCTCGAAGATTTGAGACAAGTAAAGAGGAATTGGATATTGGCAGGCAGCCCTTCCCTATCAAAAGTCAGACCTCGCTACTTTTTTTTCTTGAGGCAATAAGGCTTCCTTTCGGAAAGAAGGAGGTTCATGAAGATCCAAGAGAGGGTTCTCCTTCACATGATTAGCATGAGACCAAGATAAGCTTTTAAAACAATTTTTTTTTTCAGGCCGAGAATTCTATCTTAGGAATTCTGCAAGAAGCCATTCTGAATATCACACCATTATGAAATTCCCCCATGCCTGTGTTTGTATAGCTGCACTAATTATCCCAGCCTCTGGACCTTAATTTGTATCCACTCTTTACACTAAACTAAGGGCAAAGCTTTAAAAGTTGATTCTCAGTAATTTGTACCAACTTACTGATTTTAAAGCCTACAAAATATAAACACAGCTGATATTTGCTTTTCTTTCATTTATTCAAAGGATTAATACTTATTTTTAGCCATTTGAGTAACTCAGGCAAAATACCCTTTCCCTGAATTAACAAACGGATAGAATAAAAACTGACTTTTGCCTCTTCCCAAATGCTCTGCTTTCTGAATGACCTGAAGTTTGCAGCAGAACAGCAGTGTCCACAGATCCAGAGAGCATTCCACTGAGTCCGTGAGGGACAGGCTCAGCATGCATGAGCTAGGTACATTTTCACAAGGCATGCACCAAACAAAATTGCTAAAAGTAAAGTGTTCTAAAATGGAGCGAGCGGAGATTCTAAAGAACAACGAACATATATAGGCCTGTAACTATTAAGAGTGCCGGAAGGCTGGCCCACATGGTTCAACCTATCTTTCTTGAACTCTCTGAAATGTCATCATTAAATATGCATGACTTTAGATTAGCAAGCTCTTCTAATGAAATATATTTTTGCAATTATTTTTAGATTGGGGATCTTAGATTGTTTTAAGAATCACATGAAAGCTGTGGATCCTTTCTACAGAATAAGCACATAGATCCTGAAACAGAATCTTGCAGATAATTTTAGGGGTTCATAAACCCCAGATTAAGAACCCCAACCCCAGTGTCAGCTGGTGTAATCAGGTTTTTTCTCTCAATATATAACTGAGCATGTTGGCAGAGAAGATGGATGGGGGAGGCATATGGGATGGATGAAGAATGAGGTCCATGAGCAAACAGGGAACAAAAAATAGGTGCTTTGAAGGAATGATGAAAAAAAAGAAACTCTACGTCATACATATGTTTAAAACCAACTCAGCACACACACATAATGTGCTTTTTAAAAAAGTTATGTTGTTTTCCACGATTACTATGATATTATTTTTATACTTATATCTCAGATGATGATATTAAGAGAGGGTTTCTGCCCAGGCACACTGTAAACCTTTGGCAGGGGGACATTTATATTCCCTGGTTGTTGAGCTACATCACAAGCAGTCAGAATGCGATTTTATAATCATAGCTGGACAAGGAATATGTGTGATGTAATTGCTGCATGTGCTAACAGTCTGTGCCTCTTAACAGGGACAGATTAATTGGGAGGGAAGAAAGTGGACATCTTCATTGCACTCCGTTTTTCTAACTGCTTGTCAGATTGGAAGGACAGTAGTAACAGCAGCAGTGCCTGATGCTGAATTTCACCTCTGAACAAAGGCTTCTGAGAGTGCAACAAAATAGTCTTTTGTGTGCTTTAGGATAAACTACTGAAAGAGTCATGAATCCTGTTCTTTCTATTTCCTTATTTTTTCAGACACCAACAGATTACCTTGACAGACATTTAAAATCAGAGAGCTTTGGCCAATCTAAAGGTTCCTGGGAAGTTATGCCCAAGAACTGACATCACAGCATTAACCCTTATCTTTAAACTTGGGTCATTCCTGTTATTGCATTGTCTAAATGTACCAGAAGCTTCTCTGCTTTCCTTTAAAGATTTAGACTTTTAAAAAGAATTTTACAAGTTCAAAGCACAGTGCACTGTAACTCTGCCAACTTGTGATATGTTCCACCTTCCCCCGGCCAGTGGAGACTGAGAACCTTTCAAGACAGAATGAGTTCAATATGTAAAGAGAGAATGAAAGAAAAATCCAAAGAGGCTCAGAGCAGCAGCTGTCCTCACTGAGAACTGTTGCTGGAAATTCAGCGAAGGAAATGCATGTGCCGCAAATAGAAATTCCACTGAAGAGAAAAAACCAAGACTCCGTCTGCCTTGTGAAAATCCAACCCATGTCAGTTGGAAGTAAGGCTGATGGTGAATTCTTGGCCCTAAGATAAGTACAGGAGAGAAAATTAAGAGAAACCTAAGCAAAATGGGGAGCAATTTTTATGAAATGACAAGCCCTATTTGATTTAGATAGCCACTGAGAAATGGAGATAGTCAAAAGGAATGAATATGTTGGGAGAAAGTGATCAAGACACATGTCAGAGAGGTGTCACATTGATTTAGACAGACTGTAATCTTTTTGCCTTTTTTAAAAAACATTGATAGAGTGGATAGCTTGATATCCACTCTGAAACTATCAATTTAACAGCCACTGAAGCATGGAGTAACGAGATGTCAGAGTTTTCCCGTCAGCCTTCTGGCTTGTTGAAAGTTCTACCCATGAAAGAACTGGAAATTGGAAGGAGGAAAGGACAGATATGCTTTAAAAGGAACACAAAGAAGACATGCGAGATTGATCTTTTACAGGGAAGGAAAGTCTAAGGCAAAGAATAGAAAGTCTACCAAGTTCTAAACCATAATTAAATGAGATGGTAATCAAGACTACATTTGGAGGAGCAAAAACATTTATTCCCCTCTCAGCTGAAACTGTTTTTGTCTATGTATAACTGTACTTCTTGGATTTTATTTGGGATCTAGAATGCTAAAATGGAATAGAATTGCTCTATTGGTACAAAGTAGGCTAAATAGGCCCTGAAAATGCTAGAAAAGGCTCTGAAGCAAACACTGCTATTTCTGCAGAGAAGTTACCCCTCATCATTTGGCACATCTCAATGGGGCCAGTGCTATAATCCAGCCCTGCAGACACTGCCCAGTGAAAGAGCCCCCTGACCACCGACTTATGTAATTATAATCACAGAGGAATGCTCACAAAGAGAAAGTAAGAAAAAGAAATCTTAATTTCCACAGAGAAATATCCTTCACACACTGATCATAAAATGCCCAGGAGAAAACTTTCTTCACTGCCTGAAGATAGCAATAGTCACAGGGTTAAGGTTGGGTGGGACCTCAAAAAACACACGGTTGTGTCACTCATCTTTAGTTTGCAAATAGAGCTGCTTTCATGTAGTTCAATAAATGCTTTTTCCTTTTTTCTTTTTTCTTTTTTTTTCTTTCAAGAACCATAGACTATGGGAAAGAGACAAGAAAACTAGACTGCTAGTCTGGGACTTGATCTGGGACCTGGTTAATAGCAGCAGCCAGTGACAGGCAGAGTTTAGGGTGAGCCAGGTATACTCAACTCACCACTGACTCCAGAGGGAATATCCGACCTGTTAGTGATCCTGCCCTCACTAACTCTGCTTGGGCTTCAGGGGCCAAGATATAATTTTAACACTTTCATCTCCATAGATCTTTTCATATTTATATTGAATGGAAGCAAATTTTCTGGGCTAGCCCAAGCTTCTATAAGGTCTCTATGATATCTATAGGCTAATCAAAAAAAAAAAAAAAGAAAAAAGAAAAAAAAAGAAAGAAAGAAAGAAAAAGAAAAAATATATATATTTTTCTTTTTTTTTTTCATTGCATGACCCATCTGTTAGGTTACCCTTATCAACTTACCCAGCAACTGAGCTCTACAGTTAGATATTCACCAATCTGATTTCTTCCTCCTTGGGTTTTTAGTTGAATGACTGTGTGTGCTGGATGAAGAGGGCAGGGAAGACAGGGCTTTGTTAAGTAGTAGATTAAGAATGAAAGAACAAAGATTTCCAATTTTTTTGTCCTTTTCTAGTGATATATACACAGTCCAACTCCTTGTTATGCTATCCAACATAACATACAATTTTTTAAATGTCATCTTGAATCTTTCCTTTTGCTAGCCATCATTATCATTGCCTTGGAATAGTGATGTTAGATAGGAGACAAGATATCTAGGAATTTTACTTAATCTGACTTTGGGACTAATTGGATACAGGAGGTAAAGGAAAAAAGCTGGAATCAAGGGTGACTTTCTAGATTTCCAGCTGGGAAATTGTTTGGATAGTGGTACTATTTACAGGAATTAAG
Organism: Cynopterus sphinx; assembly: GCA_030015415.1. Lineage (NCBI taxonomy): Eukaryota > Metazoa > Chordata > Mammalia > Chiroptera > Pteropodidae > Cynopterus > Cynopterus sphinx. The sequence goes on along the minus strand of CM057386.1, from coordinate 78,806,439 downwards.
ATTACTGAAGGTAAATCAGGTTGGGGAAAGAGAATGTGGTCAATTTTGGATACTTTGAATGTGAGGAATCAGTGAGCAGGTAAAGTTGTCCATTAGTCTACTGGACATGGGCTCTGAAACTCAGAAATGTCTGTTCCAGAGAAGATATTAGCATAACAATGGAAGGTAAGGCTGTAAGAATGAATGGGATTACATGGTTGGAGTTAGAGACCTATAAAACACCAAACTTATGGGCAAGAAGAAGACTAAGAAAACATAAACAAGGTATATTCTTTAGAATATTGCTAGCTACCCCCAAATCTCAAAAGCTTAACTAATAGAAGTTTATTTCTCACCTATCTATTTCCAATACAGATGACCCTAATTAGTAGGTGACTTTCATAAAGACATTTAAGAACCTCAATTCCTTCCTTCCTATGGCTTGGCCAAATGTGAAAAGATCGAGGACAGAGGGTCAGATGGGAGGGTTTGGGGCCTAAACATGGACGAGACATACATCATTTCTGCCTGTAGTCTCTTGTCCAGAACTTTATTTCACAGCCTCACCTAATCTCAAGGGAAGCTGAGAAATGTCATCTATCTGTGTGCCCCAGAGGAAAGTAGAATGGGTTTGGTACATACCAGCCATTCTCTTCCTCACCAAACTGAAAAAGAAAAGAAGAGGTAAGCAGAGATTTCAGAAACAGTGGTGTTTCAAGAGTCAAGGAAAAAAAGTTTCAAAGAAAAAGTACGTTTACATTTTTATTACTATATAACATTGCAATGAATATTCTCCTGTACACATAACTTTTTAATTCATTCAACTATTCAGTATTAACATTCATAGGAATGTAATTAGAGAATCTCGTGGAATGAACAATTTGGACTTATAAAATTAATTTGAGCATATTTTTCAGCCATCATGTAATACTAACAGCATGAAGGCTGTGGTCTTGAGGTTTACCATCATCTAGGCCTATCTGGCTATTGGGTTCTGTATCACTTCTCTTTAAAAACAAATCTTTCAGCTCAATTTAATTTTTTCCATCAATGCTGTAAGCATAATCTTCCCTGACCATCTATTCCCAATCATACCATCATCCTTCAAATATCCAGACCTCCTTAACCCCAGCCCCACCCTCATCCCAGCCTCTCCACGGTCCCATGCCTATGCACCACGTTCCTGGAGCTGCCGCTTCAGAACCAGTAAGTTCCTCCATACATTCATCACTCGCCTGGCATTTCCTTGATCCATTTTAGTTAAACCCTGAATGTGCTCTGAGAATGCTGCTTTCCTTACAGTCTCCATAACAGTTGGTGTTCCTTATCTTATAGCCTTTCTACCCCTAGATCAGGGAGTCCTTTTTCATCCCCATGGCTACTCTGAACATCGTGCCTCAATCTTATTTAAAAAAAAAAAAAAGAAGAAGAAGAAGAAGGAGCAAGGAAGGAAGGAAGGAAAGAAGGAAAACACTCTTCTCCTCTTTGAGGCTGAGGTCATTTAGCTATACCACACTCTCCCTCTCTGTCAAGGCAATTTCAACAGGTTTAAGGTATCAAATGGGATCTGTTTTCCCAGAATTGACAAGTAGAGCCAGTCCTAAGAACAAAAAGCACTAAACAACCCAACTCCCACCCCCGGGAGCCCTTACTCCCTCATCCCCACTCCCACCCCCACCCCCATATGGAGTTCTGATTAACCCCACTTCCTTCATTCCCCTCAAGGCTGATAGACAGAAGCCTCACATCATCAGATCTGCACTGAAATGAAAGTTGTCAGCATTGCTCTAAAGGAGGGTGAAAAAGAAGGTCTTTTGTGGGGCCCAGAGAAGGAGTAGAGTTGTGAAGGAACAACCCTCTTATTTTCCTCCCCATATCAAGTGGTAGAAGAGTATCCCAATGTACACTGTTCCCTTCAAGATCAGGAAACCCCTAATCTGTCTTCATATTCGCTGAGTCAGGACACCCACCATTATTTGTTCCCTGAATGTTCACAGCTTCTAAAGTACGAACAGGCTTCTGGCTGGAATTGGGAGGCAGCAGCAGAACAGAAATGCAGAGCTGAGAGAGGAAGTGGTAGGCAGAATTAGGGGACCAGGAGGACTACATTTTCACCATTCCGATGACAAAAAAAAAGTGAGTTTCCATGTGTGGGATAGTGTGGACACTGCAGAAGATGCCTGGGTCTTGGCAGTCCTGCTGTTCACCCCCAGGATGCCAGGCTAGTTCAACTGCCATCCAGAGATACATCTCCAGGCCTGGTCTCTTCTCTGAGCCATAGAGACATACATTTCATTTCTTATTTAACCTCTCCACTCAAATATCCCAGAGGAATCTGCATTAGTTTGTTAGACTGCTGTAACAAAGTACCACAAACTGGGTGGCTTAAATAATAGAAATGTATTATCTCATCGTTCTGGAGGCTAGAAGTCCAGGATCAAGGTGTCTCAGGGCTGTGAGGGAAGGATCTATTCCAGGACCTTCTACTTGGCTCATAGATAGCGATCTTCACCAGTGTCTCTTTACACTATCTTCTTTCTATGCATGTTTGTCTCTGTGTCCAAATTTCCCCTTTTATAAGGACATTAGTCATATTGGATTAGAGACTCACCCTACTCTAGTATAACCTCGTCTTAAATAATTATATATGCAATAACCAAATAAGGCCACCAGAAGTTTAGGACTTAAACATATGGATTTGAGGGAACACAATTCAACTCACAACGGTATTCCACCTTCAACCTGTGCGCAAACACGCTCATAACCTCACCTCCTAAACCCAATCCTTTCCCAGTGATCCTCATTGCAATAAATGACACCACCAGCCAAACAATCTCTGAGCCAATCTGATCATCATCTGCAATGCCATCATTTGAAATGTGCAATGCCACTGGGGAATTTTAGCATGCTAGGTTTACCATATGTATTACCAGTATTCTTCCCCTAAAAACCTTTCCAGCCCAAATTTCAGCACTCTTTTTGTGCTTCCTTTGGTTTCATGTATCTGTCTGGACTCCCTCATTCCAGTCCCTCAAGGGCCTGGCTTTCTGGATTCATCAGGTGACACCAGGGGTCCTCATTTTCCATCACTCTTTGTTATTGACTACTTCTGCCCCAGCATGCTCAGCTGCAGTTTATTTGAAACTGCTCTTGCTTTCTGATTCCCTAGCTTTCTCCTTCTCACCACAGTATTGCTCACAGGTTCCTGTTGAACTCACCTTTCACTTTCTCTTCACTTTCCCTGGCCTGCATTTAGAAGGAACAGCATCTTAATCACACTGTGCTTCTCTCCACAGACTTTCCTGGAGCTGGACCTCATATGCTGTGTCTCTGCTCAGCCATCAGTCTTAGTCAGGGGACGCTTTCTTAGACCTGCTGCTTCTGCTTCAGTGGAGGGTCAGTATGCCAGCCTCCATTAATTCTTCCTCTGCTTCTTCCCCCATATGTTCCATTGTCTTTCTCCTCTCTTGTCTGAAAATGGTCCTGACTTCCCTTTTTCCTCTTTCTTTTCCCTTTCAATTTCTGGCAGTTTCTGCTTATTCATATATCCAACCTCAAAAATATATTTGTTAACCTTCATCCTAACCCTTTTTTATGAGGACTTGACTTGCCTATTCATCTACAAGTAATTGCCAAGAAACCCAGATAAGTTAGTGTCAGCACTGAGCTCTTCTGAATGCCTCATATCAGTCCCGGGAGCCCTGAAAAATGAGGCAGCACGGAATTCTGCCTCTTTCCACTTAATGGCAGGTACCCAGTGAATAAGTAATGTCATCCTTATATTCCCAGAAGAGGATTAAGGACAATACAGTAATATTTCAACCAGAATTCTACAATAAGCAATATCACCTTTCCAGAAAACAGCCACGAACTAGGGAAAACATAAAGGGATCTCTAAGCAACCAAAACATGTCACAAACTCCAGCCAGTAAAGCTGAGGCACTTGACTCATAGGAAAGTCACCTGTTTATTGTCCATATAATTCTGAAGGGTGAGGATCAGAGTTAATTAGATAAAGCAAATCTAAAGAAGCAGCATAACTTAGACAAGAAAACTTATATCAGTGAGAAGAATTAGTACACAGTCCAGAATGAAAAAACAGCTAGAACTCAATCTGCAGGGAAGTGTGGAGATCGTTACAGACAGCTCTGTCATAGCAACGTGGGGCTTAGAGATGAGGTATGCTGTTTTGGTAACATGTATCTAAGAGAAAGAGAAGAAAGTTATCAGAATGCTGGAGTAATGGGGCACAGCAGTAGGTCTGAGTTTTTACTTGAGGAACTTTAATGGCTAGGAAATGACTCCTTACTCTTCTCATGTTTCATTTTCTCTAAGGCCATGTCCCCAGAACCACTTTCCTTGCTCCCTATTCTGCTCCCTATTCCACTAATTTCACACTTGACCTCAGGCTCTAGAGGTAAGAGAGACAGTATTAAAATGGGCTCCCCTTATGCTGGGCACCAGATGTCACTCACCCCTTCAGGCCAGAGAGGGATCTGGATACCAGTGCTGATAACCACATTGCCCACTATGACGTCCTCTGCCAACTTCTACACCTGTCCCTTCCAATTCAGCAAGCATTGTTTAGAAATCTACAATAAGCCAGGCATTGGTCCAGGAACTTTCAGAAAGGTAATAGCATATGATCCTCACTGTAACCTGCTGGGAAGATTTGTTATCTCTATTTTCAAAAGGAACTGAGGTTCACTACAGAAGAGGTAAGACAGAAACTCAGTTCTGCTAACTCAAAGTCCATAGTTGTTACTACTATACCATGCTGCTCTGATGTACAGACAGACATAATCTGTCCTATCCATACCCCAAATCACTTAGTTGTCCCGATTCAGAATGCATTTCTTTTATTTTTTTTTTAAGAGGAAAACTATTTCTGAATGTTTCTTGGTATTTTGTTGATTATAAAAATAATTCAAGTTCAAAATCTAATACCGGTATTCAAGATTAGATGACAGTGATTTAGGAAAAGTTCAATATTGCTGAACTGCAACTTACCTCTAAGTTATCTATATTTAGCAAAGCATATATTAAACAAATTCACAATTTTGGGGAAGAAATTATTTTCACATAATTCTCAAATGGCACAGCCTAGATGAAAACAAAGGGTGTGGGATCTGGCTTATCTCCCTTGATTAATTTAATGAGGTTTCATTTGTTTACTGGAGAACTGGCTTTGTTTATATGTTAATAATGATCAAAAGCAGTAAAACACTAAGTGAAAACATCACACTACTACCATTGTAATAGCTATAAATTCATACCTGTATTCAGGGAGTTTTCTCAAATGCATTTTAGTGAGATCAGTTGTTTAAGTTGATGTGAGCACTAAAGCAGGAGCGAGGGGTGTGTGTTCATATTTTAATACATGTCAATGTATGCACCATATATCCAGACTTGAGTATTTCCCATATTTCAGTTTAGAAATCACATCCTTGGTGATTACCCAGTTGGTCAGGTTCTACATTCCCCAGCACTCTTTTTATCTTCTGCTGTAATGGATAATGCCTTCCGTCTTCTGCAAAGCTTACTGTGGTTAAGGTGGCAATTACTCACGTGCTTGTGAAGCAGCTGTTTTTTCCACAATCTGGCCTTAAATCTTATCCTCAAAAATATCCGTAACCAAGTTTCAGGAGAGAGCAAAAGCATAGCTAGTGGATTCCCCATCTTGATATGCATATGATAAATCATGTCGGCTCTGGTTACCAGTTCATAAAAGTCATATCTTTCTCAGTATGAAAAACTTCCCCAGAGTTTGTAGAAGAGTGGCCAGCTCACAGGTGCACTGCATAATGCAGATGTTGTTTTCCACTACTTGTAAAATATAGTGACAAGTCATGCATTTATGCCATCCCATAAACCCCAAAGAAATGCTTCTTGATCCACCAAAATTGTCCATGAATGTTAACTGAAGCTCTTATTTGAGCACAGTAATCATAGGAGAAAGACAAAATAATAAAATGTAGCAGGGTTTTTTATCTTAATAAATATTCGTTCATCCTTTCAAAAATATTTATTAAGCAACCACTGTGTGCAAACCATACTGTTAGAAGCTGGATTGGGGGTCTGGGCAAAGATGGAAACAGAGATGGATCACTCATTGTATAATAGGGTCCAGTCAAGAGAATAGAAATTACTTTATTATTATTTTTTTTTGACTATTTCAACAAGGTACCTATTACAGGGAATTGGTGACACAGGTGTTAAAGAACTGGAAAGACCCTTTAGAGCAAAAACTGAGATAACAGAGTTAATAATTGTAGGAAGCAGTGTACCCTAGGGCTGAGGAAACACAGGGAAGAACCTAGAAGCCAGAAGAGGTGCTTCCTCCTCTGGGTTCCAATATCTGAGTAGGAAGCACCACTCAGTGGCCACTCAGGGAACTGGAGGTGAAGCTTCAAGGAACTGGGGTCCACTGTGCAGCTGCTGCTAGTACCTCTGAAGGGCACCAGGAGGTGGATTCTGGAATCTGAAAATAAACTGGAGGCTGGAAGGAACTGCTTCTGATGGGGTCACGTGCCATTCTTGGGACCTTACTTCCAGGAACATCAAGCAACACAAGAAAGCAAGTCCATTTTAATTCATCACCAGTCTCTCCCACTGGTGCCCCTAGTGACAGAAACTAACAGGGAGCAGCCAGCAAAGCAGGCATGTTGTACAGAGCTCCAGACCCAGTGTCACAGAACAGTGAGGAGGGTGAATCTGGAGCTGAGCCTCGATAACTTAATAACTGGCACAACTGACTTCCGCTGCCAAATCTAACAGGGAAGAAAAAACACGTATGCAAATATAATTAAAATTAATAAGTAACCTAACAGTTGTATAGAAAATGGAGGGATGGAATTTCACATCAGTCTTGAAATAGGATAAAATTTGAACAAAGTGAGACAGGACAAAGGAAACTTCAGGCAGAAATTGCACTGTGAGTAAGAACAGGGTGGCTGGAAATCACAGAGAACAAGGGTTGGGAAATAGATTGGAAAAATATTGTAGAGGACTTTGAATTTCAGGTTAAAGAATATTCTGGATTTTTATAGATTTTCAAACACTTTTAACACTAGATTGTTTGATTTCCAGGTGACAGTATTCAAAATCAGTGCAGGAAGTGGAGATCTATTTTCCAGGATGACAGAAACCCTCCCGATAAAGTAGATAAAGTAAGAAAATTCGATAAAGATTGTAAGGCCCTTCGAAAATCAAAGTTGTGACTTTGTAATTCTCCGTACTGCTTGACAGTGCCAACCTCTCTGGGACTAGCCAGAAAACTAAAAAAGTGCTAGACATTTCACTAAACTCAGTGTGGTGTTTGGATAATTTGGAGTTCATTTCTGGCATGATCTCTAGGTGGAGACATTTTTAATTTAAATCTCTACCCAGCTGCTGTGTGCATAATGGTTTAAATGAGACACCAGCTGTGTAACACAGTCATCTGTCATCCCTAAACATGGACAAGAATACCACTGGTTCTGTATACAAATATATTTATTTCCCAGTTATGGTGGTTAACGCATCGAAGAGTAGCTTCATACAATGTGCCATTAACTGCAAATTTAGGGTGACAGAATCGACTTGAAGTTGAAGTTATTCACTTGAATCCATGGTTTTACACCACGGTGTAGAGATAAACTGGCTCAGGGAGAGATGAGAAAGAATCCTGAGTTTGTATAGTGTTCGCTGATTTCTGTGGTGTAAATACTCCCACCACAGACAATCCCAAGCCTGACGTCACTAACCTTAGTATTGGAAAAAGATGTGCAAAATCAACTCTTCTAATCCAATATGAGCTAGCTATTGCACAGTGCCGGTACATATTAGGTGAAGGAAATGATGAGATGTAGCCAAGTGAAAGGGGCCTAGAAATAAGGATTACAGTGTAAGCTGAGGGAAAGGAGAGAAACAGATGCATGAACCAAAAGGGCATGCCAGAAGTATTGAAAACCCTTGGAAAAGTGACGTAGGGGAGGATAAGAAGAAAGAAGTGACCAAAGATGACCAGAATGGTCAGGGGCCAACCTGGTGGCCTAGCTTAGCAAATTACCTGACTCACTTTATTGACAATGAGCATTTTACCCTCCCATAGTCCATCCTAATAGCTTCTAAAAAAAATAAAAATAATAAATAAATTGTATTAGTTAAAAATTATGATGCTAAGATGTGTGGGGTTCATATGAGAAATAAGGCATATGCATAGCTTCCATTTTTCATTCTAAAAATCAAACGTATTCCCTTATAACTTTGAGAAATGACCCATTTCTTTGTACTGAATAGGTTAATAGCACAAATAAATTTGTTCTGTAGCACTTCTGATGCATAGTGTGGCAGTCCTGTGTAGTCCATTGCTAATGGCCTTGTTCACATGCCTGCATCTGGTAAAATATTTAATTCAGCCATAAAAATGAATACATTAAAAATTGAATCAATAATGATTAAAATTAATATGAACTATTTAATTAAACTTAAAAATAAATCCAGGGACTTTTTAATTCTCCTTGTGGAGAAAAATAAACAGTTAATAAGTTTAACAAATATTGAATAAAATATTTAACTTCATATTCACATCCTATATGGGGAAGAAAAAAGTTAAAATTTGATATCATAGGTTATAAAACTGTCATGTGGCTGAGCTTTTATAATGCCCTTGAGTTGAACCAGAATGCTGATGGAGAATAAGCTTGTGTTTTCAATCAAAAAGAAGGTATATAAATAGGAGTCAGGAGTCAGTGCATATTTTCAAGAAACCAATGAGGTCTAATCATTTAACACAGTTTCTCACGGAAAGCAAAGGATTTGAGCGCTGGTGTGTTATTAAACTATGTGCCACACTCTACTCAAACACAAATGTGTGAGCACACACACAGAGAAATAGCAGCTGCAGCTGAGGCTACAAAGGTAGGCGCTCGTAACAAGTTCCTGCCTTGCAAACATCACAGCAGCCAGTCTCACTGGAGATTCGCCTTATGCTTATTCTGCCACCTTGTGTGATGCACACACATTACAAGATAAAACATCTTCAGACACTTGTTCTGTTGGCCTTTAACATGCTGTTTTCTTCCTTTAAAAAAAAATACTCTTTCAAGGGTTACCTCTGCCAAGTCATTTGTGCAGCTGAAGAGCAGTGATTTGACTCAAGATAAAAACATCTCAGGAATATTAGCTGGTGATGCACAGGCACCGAGGCTAGCCCACATAAATACACACACACACACACACACACACACACACACACACACACACACACACAAAAGATGCTCAGAAAAATGCAGGCACCATCTCACTGGGCCCAAATGACACTCGGTACAGTGCTCCCACAGGTGGAGATGAAATGAATCTTGGGAGACTATGACACTGATTTTGTGTCTCCAGGAAAGTGACTGGTGGGTAATCCTTGGTATCATCCCACCTGTCCCATCCACCATCATGCAAGCATCAAAGCCAGCTCCCTTAGGGCTTCACTGTGTTTGCATCCATGCTTAGTAACAGCAGCAGGGATTTGAAATTAGACATTCCAGATGACTTCCCTGACCCCTATAACAATACATAGCATGAGGGACCTGGCTGAGCCGCATTTGGGAGTTAGAGACACCAGGCATAAGGAGCCTGCTGAGCAAGGACACAGTTAGATCTCCCAGACCACTCGTTCTGGACAAAGCTTTACTGATAACTGGCCAACTATCTTTAGGCTGGACATGAAAATCTGTCATTTTGGTCTGTTTGGGCAAAGGAACTGAACCATGTATACTCCGGTTCCAAAGTAAATGTCAAATTTGATTCCTAGCGCTACTGAATTCCTGCAAACACTGTCTTAAATACAGCCACACAGGAGTAATGGTTATTTAAACCATTGCAGTACTTGGAAAATATTATCATTTTTAATAATTTCACTCTCCCTTTTGAGTGCTGAATTTGCTGATAAAATTATGCTTTTGATTCTCATAACCATATCTGAAATCTCATCATTTGTTGAAGACAGTTTGTAATGACCCTGATTAGGTAGATACATTGTGAACATGTGCAGAAAGCACCTCTCTAGAGGAGGCTGTGCACTGGGGAGAGAGACTCCAAACTCTGGCACCTGTCAGGTCTGGATTTGAATCCCACCTCTGCCCTTTCTCTGATTTCAGTTTTAAAAGAAAAAAAAAAAAGATAAAAATATCTACATTGGCAGAGTTTCTGTGTATTAGTAATAACATATTCAAAATGTCCAGCATATATCAGGCACAGAGTAGGTGGCTACTCCTGATATTATAAATACTCAGTCAAGTGTGGTCAGAAGACAAATTTCAGAGATTGGGAAAGAGAAGGAGATTTAAAATGTACTATGTCTGAGACTTAGAGATTCTGATATACTTAAATCTTATACTTTGATATCACTGAGAAAATAGTTTTTCTTTTAATCTTGTTTTCATTTATTGACAAGGATTTAACCAGGATGTTACATTATGCTGTGTTATTTTATATTATATTGTATTATAAAGTATGATGAAGTTTAATAATGAAATTGCTACTCAAGATTTAAAGGTATAACTGAAAGAATCATGGTAATTTACTGGGTATTTACATGATACTACTGCTAGAGTTTTCTGCAGCAAAAGGTCTGGAGTTGCATTATTTGAGAGAGGAAGAGGCTACTACCCAACCAGATAAAGTCTATCTTTCAGAATAATCCCACCAAACACATTAGGAAAATGATGTAGAATGATGTTTCATTAAAAGAAAGTTCTAATGAGTCTTCAAACTTATACGCACATGGAGAGAGTCTGATAGTCTCAGCTCATAATAAGCATTATCTTCATCTACTTCAAATATCAGACACCACTTACTTCAAGTCCCTAATACCCCCATGAAAAGATGCTGCATCCTCATCTAGGATTGTGTAATCTTAGCTCTCAAAACTGGACCTGCTCTATATTGGGGGAGGAGTACTTTGCTAGCCTCCTGTGACACTGACAGAATTTCCTAAGCATCCTGGTTACACCAGCAGTCGCTCATCCCCACACTCACTAAAATTCCTCACACTCTTTCCTATCACAGCTTGTAGGAAAATGGTATATTTCCCTGAGGACATTTCCCATTTGTTCTCAAATATAGGTTCCTGAGTGAAAATGTCCTTCTCCAACATTTTAAGTCTGCAAGTCTTGCCATTCTTCTCAGAACAAGATGTGCATGGGTGAGGTGAATGCTGCCTACACCCTTCTGCCCTTTGGGAGCTTTTTCCTCAAGGAAAAGAACCAAGATGTCGCTGTACCTCAACGTCAGCCCAGGGCCACACACATAGTAAAGGACTTCTCATGTTTGTTGCTTGAACAACCAAATGAATGAAAAACATAAACTCCCATGTTAGGCACAGAGATTTCCAATAAACATCGAGGGTTAAAGTTTTCTGTTCAGGAGAGTATTTGCTTAATCTTCCAGAATGACATCTACTGATCTTTCAAACAGTTTCTCTGTTTCTCTATTTGTTATCATCCATTTCTTTTCTGTCAAAAATCTTAGTGTTATATTTAACTGAGATCCTAAAAGAAATTTAACATCTCCTGATCAGCATCTTTTAATTAGCATATTGAGCTACCCTGAATGCCAGAGTAAATTACAGTATTCATCCAAGCTACTAATACTGACAGAATTGGAAAACACTAGAATATTAAAACAACTGGTGCAAATCAAAAATCAATTTTCCAAGAACTTTTACATGATAGGGTACATAATGACTAGAAAAAATATTTCCGTTTACCTGAGTAAAATGTCTGATCATTATGTAAAATGAATTTTTTAAAAACGCATGATGTTTCAATAATGCATAACCACTAATTTGGAAATGCATGTAATAACATGCAAAGTCTTTAGAACATTGTCTGATATGTAGCAAGTACGAAAACATGTTATTATGAAGAAAAAAAAAATTAAGCTTACAAATACTTAAGAAAATGACAAAGACTACCAGTAGTGAACTAGACCCATAAAAAATGAAAGAATATCAAGTCATTTGACCTTAAAAAGTGTTATTTAATTGGTGCCATGTTAGCAAGGGGAGATAGATACCTACCCAGCCTGATCTCCATCTCTATGGTAAAATTTTAAGGATTTGCAAAAAATAAGGAGAAGAATATCATCAATATAAAGATAAATTAACACTAAAAAAGGCTACCTAGGATGATTGGAAGGTCTATTCCTAAACATGTTTAAAGAAGGCCTTAGTCAGATAACCTAAAAGTCTCTCCTTGTAACCTTATTTATTGATGACACAGAATTGATTACAATGGGGAACCCTTCTTAATTACCCATGAAGTTCAAGAAACGTTATGATATTGTAATGAAACAAGAGGACCCCAAAAAGAATCTTAATTTTTCTCCTTTGTCTAAAATTTAAAACACACACACACACACACACACACACACACACACACACACACACACACACAATCTGAGCACCCAAAATTGTGCCCATCTTGAGGCAATAGAGATTAAAGGGAATTCAGCAAACGCCTAGACAGCCAAAATACACTACCTTGTTTTGTTTAGCTTCTAGGAGCATCTGTCTTTGCTACACAATTTTTGCATTCCTCCTGTCTATCTAACGCTTGTAAGCAAGAAAACAAATCAACGTATAGAAAAGTTATTTTCAGGTGCTCGAGAGAGCAAGAGTCTGTGTATTTCAAATGAAGTCTGCCACAGAAATAGAGCATGCCAATAAAGCACTAACTATACATGACTATGCTACCAAGTCTGAGAATGATAACTCCCCAGATTAAGACTAAGTCAGCCATAAAGCTAAAAAGATGAATTCCGAACAGCACTCGTTATTAGAGAAGAGCAGGCTTTTTTGATTTATGGGCAAGACGACAGAGTAAGTAAATGCTGTGCTTGCCTCTTCCCATGACCACATTACAATTACAACTAAATTATAGAATATTAGCCTTGAGAACCATCTGAAGACTAGGTGAACAGAACTCCCGTAACTAAGGATGTAAAGAAGGGGCCACCTTGAAACCTGTAGCAGCAGAGACACAATATGGGCTAGTCCCACAACTTTGTGAGGTGATTGAGCATAAAGAGGAATATCTCAACAGCAGAGGTTCCCTGCTGAGAAGTGAGGGGCCTCAGCCCCACACTGGGCTCCCCAGCACAGAAAACCGGTATCAGGAAAAAGAGACCCCACAACATCTGGCTGAGAAAATCAGCAGGAATTCTGTCTGTTCAGGTGTGACAGAAGGCTGCTGTAAACCCAGGTGTCCTCTGAAAGGGCCCACACACAGACTCACCCACTCACAGGCATTCACCCCGGGCTCTGGTGGAGGGACGGTGACTTGGGAGGCATCAGAGACATACAGGGAAAGACTGAGTTATGCAACTACAGGGCAAGGGCTAGAGGGACAGCTGCCATTATCCCTGTGTCAAGCCCTCCTCCCATGTATCCTACAGGAGGGTTTTATCTTTCCTGTGTTGAGCCCTTCCTCACACAGCCAAATGTGAATCTGCATTGGCCTGGAAAACTCCAGGCACTTTACCTAGCTAATTCCCTGGGACTCCACCCCATCGAACCCATGCATCATGTAAGGCATGTTCAGCAATCAGGCAACTGGTCGTGCCCCATTCACCACAGAAGGCAAAGAGCTGGTGTTGGCTTATACACCACCAAAGGCACTTTCAATTGTGGGCAACCAACCCCAATCCACACTGCAGTCTTTTGTGAACAAATCTATCTCTGGTGGCAGCTGGCCTCACTGTTCTTTGAGATTTTGGGGAGAAACCCTAGGCTCAGCACTGACACCAAATCAACACACATGGAGGCCAGGTTTAGGCCACAATAGAGCAACACACTATTAGCCCCACAAGTGGCATAACCAAAGGGTGAATCCTGCTCTGTGGGGTCAGCCCCCACACAGCAGTCTATACACTGTGGACATGGCTAATCCTCATGGGCAGTCAGCCTGAGAGTCAATCCCATCCATTGATGTGTCAAAGCAATCAAGCAATCAAGGGTCAACTACAAGAAGAGGGCATACACAATGCACACAAGAGACACTCTGGGAGCACACAGTGCGGGTGATCACTGCACCAGTGGGCTATATAAAACATCTACTACATAAGGTCCACCAGGCAAATACTGAGAGACATAAGAGATCTACCTAATATGTAGAAGTAAACACAGAGAGGCAGCCAAAATGAGAAACAAAGAAACATGTCTTAAATGAAAGAACAGGAGAAAACTTCAGAAAAAGAACTAAATGAAATAGAGGCAAGCAACCTACCTGATACAAAGTTCAAAACACTGGTTATAAGGATGCTCAAGAAACAATGAGAACATCAACAAAGAGTTAGAAAGTATAAAAATAACATAGACATCATTAAAAAGGACCAGTCAGATATGAAGAATACAATAACTGAAATAAAAAATACACTAGAAAGAATCAACAGCAAGCAGAAGATGAAATCAGTTATTTGATCAGTGGAAGACTAGATAGAAAACATCCACATAGAACAACAAAAAGAAAAAGAATTCAAAAAAATAAAGACAGTTTAAGGCACCTGTGGGAACATTCAGAGTAATAACATTTATATAATAGGGGGTACCAGAAGGAGAAAAGAAAGAGCAAGGGATCTAAAACGTATTGTAAGAAATTATAACAAAAAATTTCCTTAATCTGGTGGAGGACATAGACATACAAGTCCAAGAAGCACAAAAAGAGTCCCAAACAAGAGGTATCCAAAGAGGCCCACGTCAAGACACATTATAATTAAAAGGACAAAGATTAAAGACAAAGAGAGAATCCTAAAAGCAGTAGGCCAGTATTACAAAAACATGTTAAAGGGATTGCTGAAGAAAAAGAGGTGAGGAGCGAGGAAGAAGAGGAGGATAAGGAAGAAGAAAAGAAAAAAGAACATAATATGAATAATAAGATGGCAATAACTATGTACCTACCAATAATCACATTAAATGTAAATGAATTAAATGCTGCAATTAAAAGACATAGGGTGGCTGAATGGGTAAGAAAACAAGACCCTTACATATACTGTCTCCAAAAGACTCATTTCAGATTGAGGGACACACAGAGACCAAAAGTAAAGGAATGGAAAAAGATATTTCATGCAAATGGAAATTTTTTTAAAAGGCTGTGTTAGAATAGTTATATCAGACAAAATAGACTTTAAAACAATGACCGTAATAAGAGACAAAGAAGGAAATTATATAATGATAAAGGAATCAATCCTTCGAGAACATTTAAGCCTAGTTAATATCTATGCACCCAACACAGGAGTACATAAATATATAAAACAAATATTAACCAACATAAAGAGAGAAGCCAATATTAATATAGTCATAGCAGCAGACTTTAATGTCCCATTAACATCAATAAACAGATCCTACAGACAGAAAATCAACAAGGAAACAGAGGCTGTAAATGACACACTAAACCAGATGGATTTATTTGATATTTTTAGAGCATTTCACATCAAAGCAACAGAATATACATTCTTCTCAAGTGCACATGGAACATTTTTCAAGATAGACATGTTAGGCCACAAAACAATAAATTTAAGAAGACTGAACTCACATCAAGCATCTTTTGTTACCACAATGATCTGAAACTAGAAATCGAATACAAAAAAAAAAAACTGGAAAGCCCACAAAAACACATAGAGGCTAAATAATATAACCTGCTACTAAACAATGAGTAGGTTAACAATGAGGCAAAGGAAGAAATCAAAATATACCTTAAGACAAATGAAAATGAAAATACAACAACCCAAAATCTACAGGACATGGCAAAAGCAGTCCTAAGAGGGAAAGTCATAGCAATATAGGGCCACTTCAGAAAACAAGAAAAATATCAAATAAACAATCTAACCTTACACCTAAAAGAACCAGAAAATAAATAGCAAACAAAGCCCAAGGTGAACAGAGGAAGGAAATAATAAAAAATCAGAGTGGCAATAAACAAACTAGAGCCTATAGTCTAGGAAAACAATTCAAAATATAAAACCAAGAGCTAGTTCTTTAAAAAGATTTAAAAAAAAAAGAAAATTGATAAACCTTTAATCAGACTCATTAAGAAAAATAAACAAAATTAGAAATGAAAGAGAAGTGATTATAAGAAGATTATAAGAAAATAGTATGAACAATTATAATTATATGCCAATAAATTGAACAATTTTGAAGAATTGGATACATTCTTGAAACATACAATCCTTCAAAACTGAGTTAAGAAAAAGTAAAATCTGAACCCACCGATTACTACTAACAAAATTAAATCCATAATCAAAAAACTCCCAAAAAACAAAAGTCCTGGACCAGATGGCTTCACAAGTAAATTTTACCAAACACTCTAAGCAGAATTAACACCAACTTTTCTAAAACTATTTCAAAATATCCTGGAGCAGGGAAGGGTCCCAAGCACTTTTTACAAGGCCACCATTATCCTGTTTCCAAATTCAGAAAGACATTACCAGAAAAAAACAAAATTAAGGCCAATATCCCCGATGAACATAGATGCAAAAATACTCAATAAAATATTAGCAAACTGAATCCAGCAAGGCATTAAAAATGTCATACACCATGATCGTTCTTAATTTATTCCTAAGATATAAGGTTAATTCAATATCCACAAATCAACTGATGTAATACACCACATTAACAAGTTGAAAAATAAAAATCATATGATCACATCAATAGATGCAGAAAAAGCATTTGACAAAATCCAACATCCATTTATGATAAAATAAAAAAAAAAAAAACTCCCAGTAAAGTGGGAATAGAGGGTACATACCTCAACATAATAAAGGCCATATATTGACAAACCTATAGCTAACATCATACTCAATGGAGAAAGGCTAAAAGCGTTTTCCTTATGATCAGAAATAAGACAAGGGTGTCCACTTTCACCACTTTTATTCAACATAGTACTGAAAATCCTAGCCACAGCAATCAGACAAAAAAAAATGCATAGAAATTTGAAAGGAAGTAGTAACACTGTCATAATTTGCAGATGACATGATACTGTATAAAGAAAACCCTAAAGATTCCAATGAAAAACTGCCAGAGATTAAAGAATTCAGTAAAGTAGAAAGATACAAAATTAACATTCAGAAATTAGTTGCATTTTTATACACCAATAATGGAAAATTAAAAAAAACAATCTCATTTACAATTGCATCAAAATAAAATAAAATACCTAGGAATAAATTTAACCAAGGAAGTAAATGACTTATAGTTAGACAATTATGTCATTGAAGAAAGAAACTGAAGAAGATACAGATAAATAGGAGCATACACTGTGTTCATGGATAGGAAGAAATAACATTGTTAAAATGTCCATATTACTAAAAGCAACCTATAGATTCAATGCAATCTTTATCAAAAAAATCAATGGCATTTTTCACATAACTAGAACAAATAATTCTAAAATTTATAAAAAACCATAAACAACCTTAAATAGCCATGGCAATCTTGAGAAAGAAGAACAAAGTTGGAGGTATCACATTTTCTGATATCAAACTATACTATAAGGCTATAGTAATTAAAACAGCAGGGTACTGGCATAAAAACAGACACATACATCAAAGGGACAAAATAGAGAGTCCAGAAATAAATCCACACTTATACAGTCATTTACCTGTGACAAAGGAGGCAAGAATATAAAATGGTGTAAAGACAATCTCTTCAATATATGGTGTTGGGAACACTGCACAGATACATGCAAAAAATAAAAATGAAACTGGACCACCTTCTGACACTATATATAAGAATAAATGGATTAAAGACTTAAATGTAATACCCCAAACCATAAAACTCCCAGAAGAAAGCTCTCTGACATTGCTCTTAGTAATATTTTTTCTGATATATTTCTTTGGGCAAGGGAAACAAATTTAAAACTGGGACTACATTAAACTAAAAAGGTTTCGCATAACAAAGGAAACCATGACAAAACAAAAAAACAACCCACTAAATGAGAGAAGATATTGACCAATGACACATCTAATGGGGTTAATACCAAAAATTTATGAACTTATACAACTCAACATCGAAAAAGAACAAACAATCCAATTAAAAAGTGGTCAAAGGATCTGAACAGGCATTTCCCCTAAGACGACATTCAGATGGCCAATAGACATATGAAAAGATGCTCGACATCACTAATCATCAGAGAAACGCAAAAATTAAAACTACGATGCTATAGTTCTTTTTTTATTTTTGAGGAAACCATCAACAAAATGAAAAGACAATCTACTCAATGAGATAAGATATTCAATTGTGATATATGTGATAAGCTGTTAATAGCCAAAATATATAAAGAACTCATACAACTCACCAATAACAACAAAAAATAAACAATCCAATTAAAAAATGAGTAGAAGACCTGAATAGATATTTCTCTAAACAAGAAATATAGATGACCAATAGACATATGAAAAGATACTCAAGGTCACTAATCATCAGAGTAATGCAAATATTAAAACCACGGTGAGATATCACCTCATACCTGTCAGAATACCATCTTTAATAAATCAAAGAACGAGTGTTGGCAAGAATGTGGAGAAAAGAGAACCCTCATACACTGCTGGTGAGATTGCAAACTTGTATAGCCACTGTGGAAAACAGTCTGGAGTTTCCTGAAAACATTAAAAATGAATCTATCTTTTGACCCAGCAATTGCACTTCTGGGTATTTATCTGAAGAAAACCAAAACAAAGATCTATGCATCCTATGTTCATGACAGCACAATTTACAATAGCCAACATATTTAGGATCAAACCTAAGTGCCCATCAATGGATGATCAAACATAGAAGTTATGGTTCCTATATACAATGGAATATTACTCAGCCATAAAAAAATGAAATCTTACCATTCACGACAACATGAATAGACCTACAGGTTATCATGCTGAGTGAAATAAGTCAGACAGAGAAAGATAAATACCATATGATTTCACTCATATGTGAAATCTAAGGAAGAAAAAGAACAAACTAATCGAAAACAGACTCACGAATATAGAAGACAATCTGGTGATGGCCAGAGGGGTGAGGGGTTGTGGAGCTAGGGGAAAGGGATGAGGGGTTAAAGAAATACAAAATAGTAGTTTATAATTGGTCACAGGAATGGGGAGAATGGCATATGGAATGCAGTTAGGTGTAGAGCCAGAGGAGAGAATATAATCAAGAGTATTGTTTCACAAACTATATAAATGTCTAACCAATGTACTGTATACTTGAAACAAATAATAAAGTGTTTAAAAATAGAACTACCTATGACCCAGCAATTCCACTTCTGGGTATTTATCCAAAGAAAACCAAAATACTAATTCGAAAAGATCTATGCACCCCTATGTTCACTGCAGCACTATTTACAATAGCCAAGATATGGAAGCAACCTAAGTGCCCATCAATAGATGGGGAAAAAACGGTATGGTACATATACACAATGGGGCATATATACAGTATGATACATATATTACTCAGCCATAAAAAATATATGAAATTTTACCATTTGCGACAACATAGATGGACCTTGAGGGTATTATCTTAAGTGAAATTCGTCAAGCAGAAGAAGACAAATATCATATGATTTCACTTACACATGAAATCTAAACAACAAAATAAACAGAAAAACAAAACAGAAATAGACTCATAGATACAGAGAACAACCTGATGGTTACCAGATGGAAGGGATTTGGGGGTTGAGTGAAAAAGGTGAAGGGATTAAGAAGTACAAATTGGTAGTTATAAAATAGTCATGGGAATGTGAAGTACAGCATAGAAAATATAGTCAATAATATTGTAATAACTATATGTAGTGCCAGATGGGGACTAGAGTAACCGGCGGAACCACTTAATTATATAAGTGTTTATCCACTATGCTGTATACCTGTAACTAATATAAAATAATATTGAATGTCAACTATAAATGTCTGGGGAAAGGCTAATTAAAAAACAAAACAACAACAGCAAAAAAAAAATACATATATATTTTTTTTTAGACTTAAAATCAAGACCAGCAGATTGAGACCATTTGGGACTTGGCAAGTGGGACAATATTCCTTATTCCTTTGTGTGATATTGGAGCAAAGGTTCTGTGTATTTCTTATGCAGTTCTAGAGTAGTGGTTCTCAAAGTGTAGACGGGGACCAACAGCATCAATTTTACCTGGGAATTAGTTAGAAATATAAATTTTTTCACCTCACCCTGATCTGCCAGACCAGAAATTCTGGGAATGGAACCTAACAATCACTGTTTTAATAAGTCTTCTAGGTGATTCTAATGCCTGCTAAAGTGAGAGAAGCTCTGTTTTAGGGCAATGGTACTCAAGTGTTTCTGGAATCATGTTAGTACTCATTCTTAGCTACAGCATTATAGAACAATAATTTACACATTCTAGTCTATTATAATAGAATATTCTATTTCAGAAATTAGGTGTCATAAGGAACTAAAGGATGCAAGTGAAATGGTTGCATGGTTAAAATGGATGAATGGTTCTCTGTGACTTAAGATAATTAAGAAGATACAAAAAAGTCACAAAGACTTGTGACACGATTTACAATGAATATAGAATGCTTTTATTATGAAATATGAGCTTTCATATGTTACAGCTGATTTGTCACTAGGTGACATTGTTGGCAGGTAAATCCCAAAATTAAACAAATGACCTACTAAAAACTGAAATTGTTTCAGGGAAAAAAAAAAACATGTTCTATATCTTAGCTGTATGCTCATATCAGCTTTGTCATTGATGTAGAATTTCAATAGCTAGATACGTAATAGCTAACATTTGTTATGTTGTACGTTGCCATTGAGTGCAGTTGATGTTAGTATCACAGACCCATAAAAAAGCTATGTGTTTGCTAAATCAAATACTAACACTAACAACAGAAGATATGCATATAAAAACCCACAGAGAGAAATAGAACCTATTTTCTGAACACAACACACTAAAACTAAAAATAACAGTGTAGTTAAACTAAAGCTCCATTCACTGGGGGAAAAAAAATGAAAAAAACTATCTTCTTTAAAAAAAATTGAGTCAAACAAATTTATAAATACGGAGAACATTTTGATGGTCGCCAGGTGGAAGAGGATGTTGGGGAATGAGTGAAAAAACAGAAGGGATTAAAATGTGCAAATAACCAGTTATAAAAATAGTCATGGGGATATAAAATACAACATAGGGAATATAGTCAATAATGTTGTCATAACTATGTATGGAGGCAGATGGGTACTAGATTTGTTGGGATTATCACTTCACAAGTTATATAAACGGCTAATAGGTTGTACACCTGAAACTAATACAATATTGTATATCAACTGTAATTGAAAGCTTTTTAAAAAAATTATCACCAGCAAGTAGTATGGTGGTTGTCAGGTGCTAGGGGAGGGGAGAAGAGGAGTTATTGTTTACTGGGGACAAAGTTTCAGTTTTGCGAGATGAAGAGTTCTGGAGATGAATGGTGGTGAAGGTTGCGCAACATGAATGTTCTCAGTACCACTGGACTGTTCACTTAAAAATAGTTACGGTGATAAATTTTATGTTACATGTATTTTACCATAATAAAAAAAAATTGGGGTCAAGGAGAAAATTTATCTATATAAATAAAGGTAATTTTCTATGTGTTTATTTGTAGAATTTGCATGCTATTCAGCATGGTCTGAAGTAAAATGTCCACTGTAAGATATATATAAAATTTGCTTGGCAGGGGAAGCAGGGGTGCCAGGTAGCAACATATTGAAATAAATTATGTCCTCTAGAGCAGGTGAAACAAAGAACAATAAAATAAAAAATAAAAATAAATGGACAAGAGAGGTGTTCTTTACATACTTTGATGTCCTGGCTAGGAAAAACAAACAGCAGTTTAAGACTAAACCTCAAAATTCAGTTTACAATATGGATGGGAACTCTCTGAATCACAGGTGTTAACTCTGCAGGAGGTAATTGCTTCCTGGGGCACCCTGCACAGAGTGATCCCACATCAGAAGCAGTGTTTCCAGTGTTTCTTGAGAGCCACATCGGTGTTTCTAACTCTCAGACCTCCAAACTCGTGGCCACTTGTTCTCCTGAGCCACAACCTGCTTTGATTCTTTTGACTGGTTTGAGGCAGACACTACAGAAAACCAAGAATGGAGACCAGTCCACGTTTCTTCTCTTTTTATTCCCTATGTAATATAATGCCAAGGACTGTCTCAGTATCATCCATCTTGCTTGCAAGGCTCTGTCAGCAGTGGGGGACTTCAATGACCTGAACATTCTTCACGGCTGTTAAGACTGACCTGGAAATGGTCATGGTCACAGAGGGGCGTTGCCTGTAGCCTGCAGCTAGGCCTCAAAGGGAAATGAGCTGGAGGTGATTCCAGCAAGGAGTGGAGCAAGAGGGGTGTGTTCTGAACCCTGTAGGGGAAGGAAGACTTTTCCTTGACCCTCTTAGAGTCCCTGGCTGTGAGTAAAAACTAAATTGACAAAGATTAACAAGATGAAAGCATACACATTTAATGTAAGTTTTAGGTGATGCAGGAGCTATTATAAAGAAAAAAAGAAGACTCTCCTCCCAAAAAAAGAAGTGGTTAAGCCTTAGAGCTTTTATGCTAGGTTTGATGAAGAATGGGAAGTCATGGAGAAACATGCTAGGACAACAGGTATGAGCTAAGGGTAGCAAAATGGAGAAAATTATCAAAGTCTGTTGGTTGGGATCCCTCTCCACATCCCTCTGTCTTCTGAGGTAACGAGGCTCCTTTCCTCTCAGGATGTGGAGGGCACCTCTCACATGAGGGTCTTGTGATCTGCTTCAAGGGTGAAGCAGGAAGTCAGAGAGTACTTGCTTCTGCTGTTTCTTAAATTCCTTCAACTTAAATTATCCAAGGTGCAAAGATGCCATATTTAGGGGTAGCATTATTGAAGAATATTCCCCATAAAAGCCTTCATCCCA
Organism: Cynopterus sphinx; assembly: GCA_030015415.1. Taxonomy (NCBI): domain Eukaryota; kingdom Metazoa; phylum Chordata; class Mammalia; order Chiroptera; family Pteropodidae; genus Cynopterus; species Cynopterus sphinx. The sequence goes on along the minus strand of CM057386.1, from coordinate 78,783,540 downwards.
TTAACCAAAGAATTATTTCAAACATTCAAGGAGCAAAGAATGCTCATGTTAAATATAAATAGTTACTGTATTGAGAAAAAGATAAGAGAGTTCTCATATCACTCAATGGAGTGAATATAACCCTGATATCTAAATCTAACAGTTAAAACAAAAACGAAAATCATAGACCAATTTCACTTATGAATACAGATGCAAAAATTCTAAGGTTTATAAAATATTAGCAAGAGAATCCAAGGAGTATTAAAAAAATAATTTGCCAATTCCAAGTCATTATCTTAGAATTTTAAAGAGGGTCTAATGTTAAGAAACTTTTTATTATATCATATCATATTAGTAAGCTAAATAACAAAAACCGAATTGTTCAATAGATACTTATAAGACACTTAATACTCATCTTTGTTAATGACATTTTTAAAAAGAAATAAATGGCTACTTCCCTGACATTATTAACAAAATATTTTCCCAGTTAATCCTAATATTATATTTCATGGAGATAAATTATAGTATTTTTTTCTTAAATGGGAGTTCCTCAGAAACACTGTCCTCTAAAATGTTCATATGGGTAGCTCTAAAAAGGGGGTGGGAGTAACAAAGATTCCTTGTTCAAATAAATGTGGAAAACACTGAACTGAATAAAGTTTAAACATATTTCTGACCCTGGGACTTCTTGGAAACATTAGTACAGTAGTGTGAATTGCAAATCTCAATGGACTGCAACCTTTTTTTACACTAGTCCCCTCAGAACACAGTTTGGAAAATGTCTTAGAAGGATTCCTTTTATATTCAGATGAAATAAGGATGCCTGATATCTCTTATTACTTATATTGGTTTAGAACTTCTGATGTGTAAAAGCAGACAAAATAGTTGTGACTATTAAAGAAATGTGAAAAACATAGATTTTATAATATAATCTTATCACATCATATAATTAACTACAATTATATGATTTGTAATTATTATACATATATATTCTCAATAGCAATATGACACATATAACTTGCACGTTCTGGATGAGAAAAGTAGACTAAAAAAATTTTAAAAGTTTATGAAAATAGAAAATAGTTTAATAAATGAGCAGACATAATATTCTCAATTAAGAAGGTTGACTATTAGAGTCAAAATCCCCTTTGCATTTGCAGAAACATTAAGGATAACTTTAAAATTCTGAAAAATAAAAAGCGAAATGAGATTCTCTTACCTCAATGGTAAGGTTTAAATTAATAAATTCTTCTGGAAAGCAACATGATAAAGCAAGTCAATAGTCTTTAAGTGGATGAGCCTAGAAATTGCAATTTGGTGTCCTAGCCAAAGAAAATAATACAAAATCTGGAAGTGTTATATGTGCAAAGATATTCCACTTTTCATTATTTATAATGACAAAAACTGGAAAGAGCCTAAATGACAATAACTACCATTTCCAGACCACACATTCCCTAAATACATAGCAAATTTACAGGTTTGGAAACTGAGGCTCAGAGAAAAAAAAAATCACTTAATTCTGATCATAAAGAAAAACATAGTTGAGCCTACATTCAAGCCTGATTTCTAGGTGAAGTCATGCTCTCTTTACCATCCCATGCTACCGCTAAAGCTATAAAAATGAGGGAGCATTTAATCAAGTATCTCTCATCTATTCTTCAAAGTATTATGACCCTTTGCAGTTAAAAATTTTGTAGCAAAATGGACAATATTTATAATACTATAAAATGTAAAAAAAAAAGAAGTCTATAAGCATATATGTCACTAAAACAGCTAAAGGGGAAAACCCACATGCCCAGAAAAAAAGACTAGAGGTAAACAGTTACGATGCTAGTAGTTTTTGGTTAGAGTGATGACTTTATAAACAATATTTTTTCTCTTATTTTCAATTTGTTGGTAATGTAGCTATATTAATTTTATCATAAAAAAGATAAGCTCATAAATTGTACAAGGAGTAAAAATATAACATACAGCAGCAAGTTCCACGAAAGGAAAGGTGCAGGAACTGCATCTAATACAGTTTGTTTCTTTCACAGCATTAGTATGTACTTTGCTCACATTATGAACTAAATAAATATGTTGTGATTAGATTGAAGCATATATAGCTTTTTGCAAGACTCTGAATGCCTACTGAACAGCTTTGGATAAGAAACAAAAAACCTTATCTGATTGAAATTACAAGGGATATAGGGAAAATGCAGTATCCATTTTGAAATTTGGCTTTAGCATCGTAGACTATTGATTTTATAATGTCCAGAGCAACTAAATGCAACAAACACATAATGTGCCACTCAGTATACTGTCTGAAGTTACTCTGGTCATCACCTAAATTTCAGAGAAGAGGTAAGGGACATAGAGACACTATAAAAGAAAATTGATTTTTTACAGCTAACAACCTGTGCTGGGTGGTAGAACACAGTATCAAAATCACCATTCTGTGTTCGGATAATTTCACCAGCCTTCCCTGCTGTTCTTCCGACACTCCCACAGCTCTCCATCTGCCGCCAGCCACCTCGCTCCTAGACATTCTGATGACCACACAAGCAGGGTTCAAAATGTGACCCAGTAATTTGTACTGCATCTTTGATCCTCAGTGCCTTTTCCACTGTGATACCGAGATTAAAGTCTCAGGAACAGAAATGTGGTGACATATCTTTCAGGGAAATTGAATTTTTCCTACTAGTGGTGAGAACACTTAAAAGGACACTTTATCCCCAGTATAACATTTCCCCTACATTAGGAAAACAGTTTGGCCTGGAATGGAAGCAACGCACTCTGGATTCAACTCCCAGCTCTCCTCTCTAGCAAAGTTATATATTACCATGTGAATACTCCTCCCAGGGTTAGAGGCAATAAGCCCAGAACATTAAACCCTAGCGACAGTCTTAACATCTGGATTAAACCTACATAAAATACGGAGGAACACTTGAATCACCAGCAGCTTTTAGCAGTCCCCTTGAGTAGAAGCATCCCCTGGTACCCACAATAAAAAGAAAGCACAAGAAAAAGCCAAATGAATTGGCCTGTGAGCTCTTCATGTTTTCTCCACTTTTAATTTAATCTTTCACTCATTACCACTCACCGAGCAGCATTGGTCAGGCTGAGATGAAGGAGTTGTAAAGTGATGGGGGAGAGAGTTTCCCATTAGAGAGAGAGGGGCATATTTAGAGTACCATATATGCAGAGCAATAAATTCGAGTCCTCATTTAAAGAGGTCAGGACATTCCAGCTGTGTATGGAAAGATGGGTAGTATGCCAATAAACCTTTTCATTTGATATCTTTGAAAACAAAATGATTTAACAGTTTCAACAAATAACCAACTATATGCCTACACTAGACCAGGCAATGGGGAAAAATAATGAGCTTAAATGATGTAGTCACTTTATGGTTTCCAGAATTCAGTTAACAAGAAAAATGAAGTGCAAGTTAGACCAAGAGACAAGGAAGAAACAAATAGAAACAATAGATTGGGCTAATACCAAAAAGATTTTGAATATATTTTTTGAAGACTCAGAATTATTATAAGTAAATCCTCCCATGATTGTCAACAGAAGTATTATGATAAAAGGAGTAATAATCAAATTTATTAATGTAAAGTACCTACTGCAGATTTCTGTAGTTATTAATATTTACTCAAATTACTCTTGAGTAGATTATAATTGCTTTTAAATTTCCTATTCAAATAGTATTTGCATTTTCCTCCTTCCTCTCCTTCCTTCCTTTTCTGATTGACATTTTTTCCCTTAACTCACTCCCTCTGTTCCTAAACCAAGATTCCTACTCTGAGAAGTAGATACCATTGAAGAGCTAATCTGATTTAAGCAGCTCACACTAAGCATAAATTGTAAGTGACAAATAGACTTAGTACCCCCAGAAGGTATCGACACCCCAAGTTTCCACCAACTCATTGTTAATCTCTAGGCAATAGTCTTTTAGAAGTAACCATCTTCAAGCATGTGAAATAAGAGAATTCTTGCCATTTAGCCATATTCTGAGACCCATCCTCCACTAGCCTCACACCCAGCTCACAAGCTTTGCAAATGATATTTCATGTCTGTTGACTTTTGGTAAAAATCTAGAGCCCCAGTATTGGCTCGGTGCAAAACTGACATCAAAATCAGAATTCTCCTACTGTCTGGGTCTCTTCCACTGTGTTTCTTTAATTTCTTCATTAATGTTAACTTTATCTCTAAATTAATTTAAAAAACTATACTGGCAACAAACTGTAACTTCGAATTCAGATAGAGTGTAAATACCTCAGAAATTCCCAACTTCCTGGATCTTTTAATATTTTTATTTTCAAAACAAATGACGCTGGAAATTAAATTAACTCATTTTATTTAAAGTCCCAGTGAAGCTCAAACTGAAGGAAAGGAACTATTAGTACTCAGGTAACCCAGAAACCACATTTGCACTCAGCAGAAAAAGCAAATGACTATTGTTTACCCTGTCAAGTCTGATTTAATAGGATTTTCCAATACATAATTTAGAAATCATAAAGGGCAAAGGCTGTGTGTGAAAGAGGCAGATGTGCTTTACAATTTGGGCAATGCCTGCCTTAAAAAGTTAAAATTTTAAAGGAATACCAGGAATGGGGCTAAAATTGTAGAGATGTAGATATAGCTACATGCAGGCATATCTTAAAGATATCACAGCTTCACAACAAAGCGAGTTCTGATCCCTAAAAATAAATGGTGACTTTCAGGAGTATTTACACAATAACAGTTAAAATGTCAAAATCTTTGGTAAACTGAGCAAGGATTGTCCCAACAAATAAAGATAGTCATTCTGTGCCTCTTGAGGATATCTTGTGTGATTGATGACATATGATTGTATACGTGGAGGTAAAGGGTAATATATAACACTCTCTCCCAAACCCTGTAATAGGATCTACTCAGTTAGAAGATTCTGGGGAGTCAATCCAAGGACAAAGATATTTAATCTGGGGCAGCAGTAACACCAGCACAAAAGATAAACAAAGATGTCCATAGTCTACCTAAAATCTTTGTTCAAAATTCTGCGATGGCACTAATGGGAGAATATAGCTTTATTCATTTTCTCAAAAGGGAACATGGATATTACTTTTTTCCCATTTGGGACAAAATGAAAATGGAGTCCATATACATTCTCAAAAGGAATTTCCCACCATTATCTTCTCTTTCTCCATTGACCATGTTGAAAGCAGGGACACAGTAGGAGGCATACATCTCCAAGTTTACACGAGGGCTAAGTCAGTCAACGAAGATGCTTTTAATTAAGAACCAAATAATACCTTTAATTGTCTCCAGTGTTATAAATAGTATGAACAGACCATCTTTGGCTTAAATCAGAAATCATGAGTCAGAAAGGTAGTTGCCACAAAGTTGATATGAATTCGTGGATCTATCTAGAGGGTCAAAAAAGAAGTAGAGAAAAGAACAAAAAACAGGATGCATTTTCTGAGCGTCAGTGTATGACAAGCTCTTTGCTGCACGCTTTACATGTGCTACGTGTTATGATGATATGTCTCTACAATGCAATTCCAAAAAGATAGATAGGTCATTAAAACTTTTTAAAATCAATCTAAATGGAAGACTGTAGTTACATTAAACTATAAATAACAATAATTAAGTATGGATGAAAATTTTTTCTTTTTTAAAAATTGTTTAGGGTGATAATTTAATCTACTGATATGTGTTTGATAGGTCTAATATTTGGAAGAACTTATAATTATTATTATTATTATTTTGAAGAATGAAAAATTTATTATAGTAATCTCGATTCCTGAGACAGCACAAGCCTCCTACTTCAAACCTCTACAAATGCCATGTGATCATTGCTACAAAGTGTTTGCACATCACCTTCATTGGCATAAAGGTATGTATGGAAGAAAAACTATCTACGAATGTCATTCGCCAACATTTCGAAACTGATAAATAGCAACAAATCCAGTGGTTCTCAAGCCTTTAAATTTATAAGGGTTTTCAGAGTAAATATGTATGTGTATGCAGTAAGTGCTAATATGGCAGATCTGGAATAGTGTATTTTCACAAACATCCCAGGTGGCTTTTATGTAAATGGCTGGGATTACACTTTAAAAATACACATTGTTTAGTGGTTAACATGATAGGATGACTCTGGCTATAATTACTCCTATAGCCTAAAGACTGTATTCGAGCTACCGAGAAGCCAATTTGTTCAATCAATCAATGTTGGTTGGATTTATTAATGAAATTAAGGCTGATGGAAAATAGAATCAAGGTTACCAACTAAGCTATTATGAAGCCAAAGTCACAGCAACCTAAAATTTGGCTACAGATCCTCCCTACTCATCCCTACTTCGACCTTTATAACTTTTTGAAAGAACAGCATCTACACAAACAGCTTTTATTAGAACTTCCAACTGTGACAGATTATAACTTAGCGACAAACTTGGAATTCCCACGCCCTGCAGGACTAGTGAGGAGTCGCTGCTACATCAAGAGGGTCAGAAGCATTCTGCTGCAGTTAGCCACACCTGTACTCACAGCGCATCCTGTCTTTCTTCCTTGCTCCTTTGCTGGGCTGAGACTAGCTGTTGTGTAATGTCTTCCTTGCGTTCGTTCTTTGTATCCTGCTTTCCTGGCTGTTTGAAAAACCTGTCTCCTTAGCCTTGCTCATACTTGTGGGCCACATAAAACCTATCATGCTCTACACTTGGCTTCTTATAGTCCTGAAAGTCTCCTAATTTTATTTCTAAAGACAGAAATAGAAATGTCAAGAAACGCATAGGTAAGGATGATTGCCACCATTCCGAGAGTCTCTTCCTGCTTTGCTGACTCCTTTCAACAGCCCTGTCTTGCTTTTCACACACGTGTCTGTACGCTCCTGATTCAGTGAGCATGCCTTTCACATTAGCACTAATGGAAGTAGGCTTGTGTCCTGAAGAGATAATGGGCCAGCCCACCTGAAGAAATAAGCCCTCTAAATGCCTCAGGCAAATTGGTACCTGCCCAAGAAACATCTCAGCAGGTACACCGGGGCAATCCCACCCAGTTAAATCAGACACAGTCCCTGCATTTCCACTCACGTTTCAGTCGCCATTCTTAAACTTCAGAGAAGTTGAATGCACTCCAGCTAAGCTTATCTGGAAACTCTTGACTTTCATCTTTATGGGGAAAAAAAGGATTTTGAAAAGAAAATTTAAACGAAACTTCAAACCTCATTAACGATTCCTCCAGGGGCAGGCTACTGGCAAGGCTGCCCTGCCTAATGGGAACCATAAGCTGACACTAGGCTTGAAATCTTCGGGCCACCGTGGGCTGCACAGCTCCTGCTTTTAGTGAGAGGCACTGAGGTCACAGCCTGTTAGTGGGTTCCTCTGTTGCACCCAAAAGGCACCTTTAACAGGCCTGAGGAAAATGCGTTTTCTCATTCTGCCAACTCTCCCTCCAAGATTTATTTGTACTTAACAAGCATTTCCATTTTATGTAAGTAAAACGCATTAATGAAAAAATAAAATCTTCTTTCACTTTATTTTCTGTACCACATAAATTTCTCTGACCTCTGACTTTCTGTAAATTGCAGTAACATTCAAGAAGGCCAACAAGTCAAGGAAACTAAGTCTTCATTTGGGAGGTCAAAAAAAATCATGCACAGAGGTACAAGGAAGGACAATAACTATGTCATATGCTTACTTAGTATTTTTTAATTTTTTCAGAGAAACTTCATATCTGTTATCCTTCTCAGAGCAAGCATCACCCTTTCTTTCCTGAGATGTTTATTAGATAATAAAATGCAATTATAATTATTTCTAAAGGAAATGTCAGACTGAAAAGAGCAAACTTTGGTGTGTTCTCTGGTAATGTTTCTCTCTTTCAAACTGCAGTTAACAAACAGTCTTCATGGGCTCAGAGTGGGAAACCACAGTGATAATCCTGTCTTCCCACAATTACCAACACTGAGTTTCTACAACCACTCTTCTAGTTTCTGTTTTCTCCAACTTGTCCTACAGAGACAGCCTGTCTCTTCCAAGTCCATCTTCCCAGCTGTACCTCAAGTCCACTTGATTATCAAAATTCACACTGACTTTTAAAAGCCTTTCTCCCTAATAGTAAATGGCATTGCTAGATGTTTATAGTCATGGCAGACATATAAATTTGGGACTAATAAAATCATTAGAATAACAATTACCACTATTTATTGAACACTTTGGGTACGCTATGCCCCATGTACTTATAACTAAGTGGTAAAGTACCAACATGGCAAAGTTTATACCCATTTCATAAATGACAAAACTGCAGAAAGGTTCAATGACTTGCCCAACTTCATATTGCCAGGAACCAGAAAATTAGAGATTCAAAATAACGTCTGTTTGGTAACAGTGCCCATATTCTTCACCATTACACACAATCTCATGAATAGGCAGGAGTCCTTCTTATTTCCAAGTTCCTTCTTAGACTTGACATTTCTAGCCAGGAAGAAAGCACATACAGAATATTTCACAAGTTTTTTATTTTTGTTTTTGCTTTTGTTTTTAACCATGGCTATGATTACCACTGCCACTATTACTGGTGCCAGCACAGCTCTTAATTACTTAAATGATGCTAATAGTTTTGTTAATTTCATTTTTTTAGAAACAACAATATTTAATAAGACATTCTTTTAGCATGAATATGTCTATGCAAATAGTGAATATCCATTTTAGAAATTCTTAATAACAACTTTGAAATCATTTCTTATTAGTGCTCCGATTACATAAAATTGGCCAGTTTTCACAGAAAGCATGCATTATAGATGCCTACCATTTGAATTTTACATTTTTATTGAATGCATTTTATTGTTGCTGTTGTTCCATGTTTTTAAAGTTGATTGCCACCTTACCCAGCTCCACTCTAGTACCTTGGACAGTGTTTTGCCCATAATGGAAGTTCCGCAAATGTTTGTTTGATTTTACTTGAGCCATCAGAGATACATTCATTCTCTAAAATGCATAGAAGAGTGAAATAATCTATTCGGTAAGCTGTTAATCTTCTAAGCTATCAATTAAGGGCACAGCCATCCATAACAGATAAATGACTCAGTCATTTATCTTGAAGTCTGTAAAACAGATTTCTTTTGGCAGATTTAGATAGCTCAGAGCATCTGTGATATGAGTGAATAGGTCAATAATCCATACATTAAATGGTCACTAAGTACTAAAACTCTTTGAAATGATGGCCATTAGGGCTAAGATATTTCATTTATGGATATAAAACTCGCTTTCAAAATAGTCTCTAGATATGAATTTTTATGATAGATTGCTCAAGATGTACTGAGAAAAGTATGTGTTCATTCATTTACTCAACATATATGTATTGAACACATGCCATAACAATGCGATATGTTATAAAAAATACAAGAAAAGAACGTTGTCCTTAAAGAGCTTGTTACAGTCTAGTTGAAGTCTTATCTAAACAGATCATATTACAACAATTATAAATCCATATTGTGAATGAATGGCATTGTTGGAAAGGAGGCTATTATATCAAAGGAGGTTAATATACCATCTGAGGTGAGCTTGGCTTGGTGGGAACAGCCACAAAGAATTTAAGGAACAAAGGACATAGAAACTAATCTGAAATGAGGGGATCACCTACAGTGCAGTAGCAGATTCAGGATGTCTCCTCAGTTTCCCAAGGTCCCTTTTAGTACCCCCCAAAAATGGTATGTAACTGTTCAAGATAGGGACTTGTCAGTTCCATAAAGATTAATTTTGCATTATACCATGGGTTTTTTGCTTGTTTGTTTGTTTGTTTTTTATGCTTGGAGGCTTATATACCTATGCAGAAATAATTTTCCCACCTCCTCATTTTCATTTAAGGGAATATTTAAAGACATCATAACTTTTCTATTCATGCCATTCTCAATATTAGTAAAAACAGCCCCTCTCACCTGAGGTGATAATGATCAGTGAATGCATTCCCCTGATTCTGTCTCCAGCTAGATGTTTGGCATCTAAAAAACCTATATCCCCACATTGAGCTAGTTAGTAGAAAATATCATTAGAAAAAAATTAGAGTTAATACAGTAAGAAAAAAATATCAGTCAAAAAGGCCTTATATATAAATGAGTGATATATGGATATAAGACAGCAGGATGGTGGAATTCTTTGTATTCTTGCAAATCACAAAGATATAAAAAGCCAAGATACTTACTTATTAAAATCTGACCAAGTATAAAAGAAATTCAAGTAAACAATGAACTCTGAACATTCTAATTCTAGCAATATGGCAGATAAATATACCAAAAATTCTTTTTGCATGAAACATCTAAATAAAATATAATGAACACCCTTTGAAATGTATAGCTTAGATCATAAAATATAAAGGAAATTCCTAGGGGCTGAAAAAGAAGAAAAATAAACTGAAAACCAATATAGTAACCTTATGTAGGATTTGGCTTACCTTGAGCATTTGCTCTTATTCATAACCTAATTTTATGTTTCGATTTGCTTTTAACAACCTCTAAGGAAACAGGACCTAAATACTGGCCTTTAAATTGGGAACTAAGACCCTTGCATAAAGCCTGGATCCTTGAAGAGCTACATTTCTGGTGAAAGAGTAGGCATGATCTGGAAGTTAAGCCTAAAGAAATTGCAACACAAAGGAATGGACTTTATGAAAGAGAATTTGAGAGACATAAAGGATAGAATGAGAGGCTTCAACATGTCAAATTAGATTTCTAGAAGAGAATAATGAGAATAGAAAAAAAGTAAATATGCAGAAATTATGACTGAGAATTCTCCAAAATTTATTTTGTAGATTAAAAAAAAAAAATCCTAAGACTTAATGGCAACAATGGAAGACAAAAGGTAGTGATTACTATGGACTAAATGTTTGTGCCCCTCAAAAAAGGAATTGATATGTTAAAATTTTAACTCCTAATGTGACAGTATTTAGAGGTGATAAGATCATTAGGTTTAATCCTTTTCATCATGTGAGGATGTAAGAAGATGGTAGTCTGCCAGCCAAAAAAGGACCGTCACCAGAACCCAACTATTCTGGCACCCTATCTCAGATTTCCAGGCCCCAGAACTATGAGAAATAAATGTCTGCTGTTTCGAAGCCACCCAGTCTATGGTATTCTATTATAACAGCCCAAACTAACTACAACAGTGATGTAATAGCTTCAAGCATCCAGAGAAAATAACTCTGCCAAAGACTGTATACACAGCTATAAAAAACAAGAGTAAATTTGGAGAACTGACCAGCAGCAGAGTATCATAAAAGAATTTATAAAAGATATACCTCAGGAAGGAGAAACTTGATGTCAGAAGGAAAGTCTGAGATGCTAGGAATAGAATAAAGAATCCAGCAAATATTTTAGTTGTAAACAGATTACATAAAACAATTGATTTAGGGGATATAAAAACAGTTGAGAACTAAAATGATGGATAACAATAACACTGAAGATGGAAAGGGTATAATCACGCTTAAACAATTCTTGTTATTTTACTGTTCATGAAGGAAGGAGAAATATTGAATTTGAACCTTGGTAACGTAAGTATTAAAATGTTACGAGCATTCATTCAAAGAATAGCAAATTGGTGGTAGGGAATGAAACAAACAAAAAAAGAATTCAAAAGTGGCAGAGAAAGAACAAATAAAATATGAAGCAAAAAGTAATATGAGGACATTTAAAAGTAAATGTAATAGTAAATGTAAATGGTTCGCTCAGTTAATAGATAGAAATTGTTAGATTGGGTTTAACAATAAATACTTCTTTAGGCTTTATTAAAAAAATTACAAAAAGCATAAGGACTCAGAAATATTTAAAATAAAAGGCTAGGAAAAGACTATAGCATTTAAGTATTAGCCAGAACAAAGTTGGATCAATACCAGAAAAAAAATAATAATAATGTAAGAAAAAAGACACTTTGGGGATAAGGAAAGCTACTATATAAAAATAACAGTTCTGATTCATGAGGAAGATTTATCAGTTCTAAATTTGTAAGCACCTAACCTCAACATGTACTGGGCAAAAAATTGATAAAACTGTAAGGAGAAATTGATAAACCCCCATGATAGTGGAAAATTTTAATATACCTCTCTCAGAAATTGATATATGAAACAGAAAGTGAATAAAATGACAGAAGATTGAAAAGAACTATAAATAAGTTCAATTTAACTCACATACATAGAACTTTGCATATAGCAATTAAACAATAAAGATACTTGATAGCAATTAGCCACATAATGGGCCAAAGCAAATCTCATCAACTATCAAAGAATCACTGTAATAAAGTCCATGTTCGTTGGCCACGGTGTAACTAAATTAAAATCAATAAAACTATGGAGACAGAAATCAGATCAGTTGTTGCTGAAGGCTGGGGGCAAGAACAGAAGATTGATCGAAAAGGGGCATGAGAGAATTTTGAGGGGTGATGAAAATAATCTATATTTTATTTTAGTAATGGATTCATGACTGTATATATTTGTCAAAACTCAACAAACTAGACACCTGAAATGGATAATTTCTGTTGGGGGATAATGGTAGAAAACCATTCTGCCATTTGGCTTATACCACTCTTCTCAAAATATTTTTCTAATACAAGATAATAGACTATTATTTTCTCATCTCAGTTATAAATCTTGAAACAAAAATCAAAAATAAAGCATTAGAAAACAAATCCAAAGACATTCAGGTCTTTTTGTGGCTTAATAATTGCCAAGTGGCTTTCATTCTGGAACTACCAGGATGGAGATTTAACACACCCATTTCCGCTATGATCATACATCTTTTGGAGTCTTCCCTTTCTTAAACAGTACTAGAGAAAAGCTCAGAGTTTTTTAAATAAAAATTATTATAATTTTTTCTTCTTGTAAAATAAATATGTTTATTTTGAAACCATTATAAAGTATAGGTAAGCAAAAAGAAAATATTATTACATAATAATCAGACTCAGAGGAAAGAAACAAGTTAAAAATGCTGTAAAACCTTTTCATTCTTTTCCTGAATATTTACTCACATATTTCCTACATATAGTTCTTAATTGTTTAAAACAAAGAAACTGACTCTCTGCAATGACCCAGTGACCCATTTGTTTGGCATCACATATATTTGTGCTATATTTACATTTTATACCTAGAACAAATGAAAATATCCCATATTAATAGTACAGTCATACAAAGCCCCACATTCAGAATGTCAACATCTTGAAATTCTTAATAATTTTATCTTTGAATTTAATAAATGAAGGCTGATGAGACATTGGAGCATGTACTGGGGCATGTATACTTGTCTCCCATCATACATTATCTCCTCGCCTTCTCGAGGAGGATTCTCAGCTGCATGCTCCCTGCCCCCAAACCAGCAACTGCTGCTGCCCTCTGGTCCCAGCAGAGCCTACGCATGGGCTCAGGCAGAATTAAGACCAAGATATTTTTATAAATTTAAGTTTTTACCACCATTTTTAGGTATAGTACTCAAAAGCAAGGGAACAATCATAGAAAATAAATTTTTTCTTATTTTTTTCCTCATCTAAGCTATCATATGAAAATCTGACTCCTGTAGATAAGTAAAGCAGTATGCACCCCCCAAAATGGACTATTTCCAGTTCAAGGACTTTCTTTCCCACACAAGCGTTACCCATGAATATTTTTGGTGTATGTGCCCTAGCTTGATACTCTATTTTGTTAAGCCTTCTGAATAAAAGATGGAGGCTGGGCCAGCACTGTGGCTATTTTGTCCTCCAGCAATCATCTGTACATATAGCTCTGAAATAGGGATAACTGCAGGATATTGGCAGTAAAATACGATAATCCAGAAAATGGGTAAAATATACATTTCAGAGCAAATTTTAAAAGTATACCAAATGATTAGTCATTGTTTTTTTTCTTCCAAAGTTCCTTATAAAAACATATGAAATAATTTGCTTCTCTTTAGATTAAGCCCACTCAGGCACAGCAGATGATATGATTTCTCACTTAGGAAAATATCTGATTACTTCAAAATAATATTGATGGCTATAAAATAACCTTTTCTTATGAAATTAAAAGGTGAACTTACCGGTATTACTCTTCCTCATCCGTTCCTCCTTCACACACACATTTTCTTTACCAAGAATTCCCTTATCTGTTTCCCATTCTCCTTAATTTTGTCCATTTTGTGGCCTCTTGTGTTGCATTTTACTAAATTAGAAGGTCATGGTAAAGAAGAAAGCTCTGATGGAAAACCATCTACAGTTTACTTGGGAGTTCAAGGCCAAGAGTAATTGAGATTGATTTCCCCAAAGTGAGATAACATGTGTTAAGCTCACAGTGCTGTACCTGGACCTTAATAATAGGTGCTCACAGAGTGTCAATTCCACTATGTTGCCCCAATCATGAGAAAGTCATTTTTGCAACAGTATCTGCGCTGAGATGTCAGTGCTCTCTCTACTGCCCTTTTTGGGCACCTACCTGAACCAGGCTAAAAGATCTGGTCAAAGATGCACAGGAAGATCTGGAGCAAAAGTGTTCTGTGAAAACTTAATTAGATTATAAAGGGATTAGTCCTTGTATCATGAATTTATGGTAAATGTCACCTTATTGTTTATTATAGAGTTTCTCAATTTTTCTAGTCATATAAAAACACTGGAAGGCATAGACTATGCCTCTCTGGTTTATTAGCACACCCCAGGATCTAGGATAGTACATTATAGACCCTTCATAAGTGCGTTAAATAAATAGGTAAATCAAGCAAATTATAAGCGGTGATATTTAAAATCCCATAGCCCAATCCATTTCACAGTGGCCTAAAGAGTTGTCCAAGGTCAATGGAATATAGAGCTAACCCTAAAAGTAATGAATTTCTATGTCCCACTGCACAGATCCCTGAATTATTAGCACTTTCTTCAACTAAAATAACATGAACATAATTTTCTTCCCAATTATTCTGGCTGAAGGATATACAAAAGGTTTCAGTGGGTGAAAGATTTATGGCACAGCTTCTGGGAAAACCTAGAAATGCCATGAGGCAACAGCAAAAGGTCTTATGGTAATTAAATTGAGAAGCCAAGGGACCCCTGGAGGCCTAAATGGTAGGCAGGGGGACTGCCTCCTAGAGGAAGGTACTTTTGCTGACATCCGTTATATAAAAGATCCTTAGGCAAGCAAGAATAAAAGCAAATAAAAAAAATGTCTATGGTTACCTATTGTTTCCAAGGTTCTCATATACGCTGACCTCTAACATAGCCTTCAGTTCAACTGAAACATTTCCCTATTATAGTGAGGTAGACAATTCACACCCTAAAACTCTGATACACTACAAAAAAAATGCAGCTCCTTTCTTATCCCTATAACCGAAATAAACCTCTCACGAGCACCTTAATCTCACTGAAAATTGAAAGAATTGGGGAAGGTAGAAATGAGAACAATTAAAGAAGGGATTTTAAGCTAATAAATTAAAAATGTCTCTGTTAAGCTGGTTTAAAAGAATTTCTTAAAGTCTCATTTGGAAAAATCCTCAGTCTCTAGTTTGTTTGTTTCTTTGTTTATGACATCCCCACATTTTTTAAGAGAACGTGGCATGTGGATATAGAGAGTAGCTTTCAAGTCCTCAGTGTGAGGGGGCTTGATCAGCAGAGGGCCCTCTGTGTTCTATCACTAAGGCAGCCCTGGGCCTGAGGTCCTGTGCCGTAACCACTGGGAGACAGCACTGTGCCAGAACAGCAGCTGTTGTCCATGATCAAGGTTAGCCATCTCTGGTTGAGAAGGCTCCCCTGATCTCTGATTCCCATTCTAGATCTGTATGTTCCCTAACAGGACCCATAGGAATTTTGTGATTCCCTGCACATTATCCACTAGCTTCAGAGACTGACAAGCACCAGATTCATCCCTGATCCATGGCTAAGTCACACCTTTGCCACCATCAACATATTCCCTGATCCATGGCTTAGTCACACCTTGCCACCATCAACATATATCTACTCAGACAGGTTGGCTGCCTCTCCAGGCAACTGCAAAGAAGTAGAATATTCTCTTCCCTGCTTTCACCCTTCTTGGTGAAGACATCTTGAAGGTCATATCCCTTTTCTCTATCCTATGGTTATGTTTGTTCTAGGAGGTATTTGCCTTCGCCTTTTGTAGGGCATAATGATTGAAGGGGAATGAAAAATACACTGGTTTATATTTCCAAAAATCTATATCCATTTCATTATAATCTCAGAAGGTTCAAAAGGATAGAGATCTGACTCCTATTATTTTGGTCAGACATTGTTTAAAGATTAAGTTACAAAATATATAAGTAACATAAAATAACATAGTAAAAAATCTTATTAAATGTAGTACAGTGAACTATATTTAACATACCCAAGTCATAACTACACCTTGGTTCCTTTATCTATAAAATGTGGATAATAACACCTGTTCTGCCTACTTCACCTGGGTATAAGAAAAACATTTCAAAAGCTATAAAGTTTAGAAAAATTAAACTCAGGATAGGAAATCCATAAAAACAAGTTATATCCTTGAGCCCCAAGCCTACAGCATAATAGAACCCACTATACATATGGCAGGAAAAGCCTCCTCACCAGACATTCCTTGACAATCTCCAAAAAATCAAGCAGCAGTGTCCCATCACACAGCATAAAGTGTGGTGGGGTATATAAAGATGCTATCATTGAATCAGATTTTATATGCACTCTTTCTATTCTATTAATAGAAAAAGCCACATTTACATGAGTGAAGTTGAAAAGATTTCTACAGAGCAGTAACTTTACGGGAACTGTGTGGGGGAAAGTTTTGATTGAAGTGCATATGGCAATCCTTTAAGACAGATTTAATAGAGAGAAATGCCTGTCAGCGTCTGGAGCCATGGACTAGAGTAGTTCAGAGCCTATAGATGCTGCAAACATTTCTAGGAGCCTTCTGCTGACTAGAAATTAGGCATATTTTGAATTAAATCATTCTGCAGAGCAAACTTATTCTGTAGTAGTTCTCCCAGCATCTGGAACCCTTTGCCAAGAATGATATTTTTGTATTCCCAACTCCATAGCAAGTCATACAAGCAAGGATCTCCCCCAAAAGATGAGCAGGAACACAGAAAGGCTGGATAACAAACTGGCCTAATGTGAGCCTAGGATGGGTCTTATTCCAGATGTGATTCTCCCTCACTCCTAGGATCCATGTATCCATAGAGTAAACTGTACATTTCACCTTTCATCTAAAATATCAGTAATGTGTTTTTCTCATGACTAGTAGATATATGTAAAGTCCTAAATAAATATATGGAGTATATACAAAGTCCTAAATAAATATATAAATATATCATATATTTATATAGAGATGAGAAAAGTTCGAGAATTTTAAAATAACACTTTAGTTAGCTGTGGCTTTCAGGTGCCTTCTAACTTATCCAGGACCAGTAGCACCCATCTCATCAGCTGGATGATGATACTTAACTGGCGGCCCATGCTTTTGGTTCACAAACTACTCTCCCATGAGTTGCCTTATGTGTTCCTCTCAAAAATCCTGGTATAGATCAGTGGAACAGAATAGAGAGCCTAGAAAAAAATCCATGCCTATACACTCACTTAATGTATGACAAAGGAGGTAAGAATATACCATGGGATAAAGACAGTCTCTTAAATTAATGGTGTTGGGAAAATTGGACAGATAAATACAAAAAAAAAAGAAAAAAAAAAGGAAGAAGAAGAAGCTGGATCATTTCTTATACCGTTTAGGAGAATAGACTCAAAATGGATTAAAGATTTAAATGTAAGACCCGAAACCATAAAACTTTTAGAAGAAAACATAAGCAGTAAACTCTCTGATATTACTAAAAGAAATTTCTTTTCAGATATACTTCCTTGGACAAGAGAAATAAAAGAAAAAATAAACAAATGGGAATATATCAAACTAAAAAATTTTTGTACAGCAAAGGAAACTATCAACAAAACAAGAAGACAACCAAATGGGAGAAGATATTCACTAATGATACATCTGATAAGTGATTAATATCCAAAATATATAAAGAACTCATACAACTCAACAGCAAAAAAAAAAAAAAAAAAAAAAAACAACAACAATCCAATTAAAAAATGGTCAGAAGACCTGAACAGATACTTCTCCAAAGAGGAAATACAGATGGCTAACAGACATGAAAAGATGCTCAAGGTTATTAATCATCAGAGAAATGCAAATTAAAACCACAATGAGATATCACCTTGCATCTGTCAGAATGGCTATCAACAATAAATCAAAAAACAAGTGTTGGCAAGGATGCGGAGAAAAGGGAATCTCATACATTGTTGGTGGGATTGCAAATGGGAACAGCTGCTATGGAAAACAGTATGGAGGTTTCTCAAAAAATTAAAAATGAATCTACCTTTTGACCCAGCAATTGCACTTCTGAGTATTTATCTAAAGAAAATCAAAACAATAATTCATAAAGATCTATGCACCCCAATATTCATGGCAGCACAATTTACAATAGCCAAGATATGGAAGCAAACTAAATGCTCATCTACAGATGATTGGATAAAGAAATTATGGTTCATATATACAATGAAATATTACTAAACCATTAAAAAGAATGAAATCCTACCATTTGTATCAACATGAATGGACTAGAGGTTATTATGCTGAGTGAAATAAGTCAGACAAAGATAAATACCATATGATTTCACTTATATGCAGAATCTTTAGGGAAAAAAAGAACAAACCAATCAAAAACAGACTCACAAATATAGTGGAAAACTTAGTGACTGACAAAGTGGAGGGAAGTTGGGGGACTGAGAGAACAGGGTGAAGGGTTAAAGGAGTGCAAATTAGTAGTTGATAGTTGGGAATGAGGATGAGGAGCACAGCACAGGGAATGCAGTTGGCATTAATATGATGGCTAGGGGGAGGGCCAGGGTAGGGAGACAGCAATTGTGGGGATCATTTTATGAATATTATACATGTCTGACCAATGTGCTGTATACTTGAAATTAATTTAAATAAATAAATTTTTTAAAAAATTCTGGCATAACAGCAAGGAAGACATCACTATCCTGAATAGAAAGAAGGACCCAGAGATAACATGCAGAAAACATTCTCTTCTGGTAAGGAGAAGAACCATGATGAAAGCCCAGATCTCCAAAGTCTCAGATGAATCCCATGACTTCTCAATCACAGATGTTTTAAAGTTTATTGAAAAGAATGACAGGCGGTCATACTTCTTTCAGCTATAGTCCTTGCAATAGATAAGTTTTTTTTACACTATTTTTAAAGCCAGATATTTCTAACTCAAAAATCAATGTTCTTACCTATCCTATTTCTCTGTTCACATGATTCCCTGCCAGCCACAGGGAAGATGAGTGGCCATCATTTGTCTCTCGCTTTAAAAGTTTCAGAGCTATCAGTTATTTTCATCTCTCAACACAAGATGCGGGTACAGATAGATATTAGGATTCTGAAATAGTATTGATTAACCTTTACCAAATAAAATGTGTAATTTATGGAGATACAAGATTACAGCTGACTTCTGACTAGAACAGAAGAAAAAAAATAAAACATTCATTTCATTTCATAAAACAAGTTATAAATGCCATGCCACAATAAGGGTTATTCTATATCTGAAATGTCAAGGTCAGAAAGAGACAGATTGGCACCTGGCCTTCCCTCCATGCAACCCACTAACTACACTGGCTAAGGCAACTAAGTAAGGCTCTAGAGAGTGTATGGGATGGCACCAATACAGATGCCTACTCTTCGACCCTCTAGATTCCTAATGAAATTATGTAAACAACAAAGTATGGACCAGTACATATTTATACCAGGCACAAGCTAGAAGGTTTAACCCACTTCTGCCAAATACTAAAAGGCTTGGATTGGATTGAAGGAAGCATATAAGGCCAATCCATGATTCTCCTTCTGGAAAAAGGAGAAATTAGTAATGAAAGTCAGTAGGACAACCTGAAAGGACCAGATAAGAATGAGGATCTGGAGGTAAAGGGCTGGCTATGGGACACTGGTGATGACATTTAGAGCCCAACAGTAGCACCGAGAGATGTTCCTAATGCTGCCAGCCACACGAAGAAGGGAACAGGATTAAAGGTCCGGATTAAATTTGAAAAAAAAAAATGTAGAACTTTTAGAAAAAATATAGAGTAATAACTTTTCCACCTTAGAACAAGGTGAATTCTTAAAGAAAAGACTAAAAGTATAAATCAAAAATTAAAATATTGATAAATGTCATTCAAAGTTTATACTTTTTCTCATCGAAAAACATCATTTAAAAAGAGAAATGACAAATTACACACTTGGAGAGGTATCTGTCATGAATACAATCAATAAAAGATTCATACCAACATCTATATGCAATTGCTACTAAACAATAAGAAAAAATAATAAACCCCTAAGCAGCTAAAGAAAAAATAAATAAATTGAATTTCATTAAAATTAAAAACTTTTGTGCATCAAATAACATCATCCAGAAAGTGAAGACAACCTACAGACTAAAGATTTGCATGCCATATATCTAATAATAGTTTAATATCCAGACTAAATAAAGAACTTCTACAAACAACAACAAAAAGATGAACAACCCAACTTAAAAAATGGGTAAAGGACTTGAATAGACATTTCTCTAAAGCAGATACACAAAGGAATTATGAAAAGATGTTCAATATCATTAGTCATTAGAGAAATGCAAATTAAAACCACAGTGAGATATCACTTCACACCTACTAGCATGGCTATAATTATTTTTAAATAGAAAAGAAGTGTTGGAAAAGATGTGGAGAAATTGGAATCTTTGTACAGTTTGACAGTATCTTATAAACACAGAATTCTAAACATAGAATTACCATACGGCCCAATAATTTCACTTCTAAATATATATCCCAATGAATGAAAGATGGGGACTCAGGTATTTATATGTCAATGTTCAGTTCAGCATTGTTATAAATAGACAAAGGGTAGAAACAACCTAAACTCCTATTAACATGTGAAAGAATAAACCAAATGTGCAATAGACATACAATGGAATATCAGTCAGCCATAAAAAAGAAATGTAGTTCTGATACATGCAACACGTATTATCTTGAAAACATGTTAAGTGAAATAAGCTAAATTTAAAGAGACAGATATTGTGTGATTTCCTTTGTCTCAGTTATCTAGAGTAGGCAACTTTATAGAGGCAGAGAGTAGATTAGATTTACCAGGAACTGGCAAGGGGAGTGAGGAAAGTAGGAAATTGTTGCTTAATTGGTACAGAGTTTCTATTTGGGATGATAAAAAAGTTCTGGGAATAGATAGTGGTGATGGCTGTACAATACTATAAATATACTGAATGCCACTGACTTGTACATGTAAAAATGGCTTAAATGGCAAATTTTATATTATATCTTATACCACAATAAAAAAAAAAAAAGAATGGCAAGAAAAAAAAATAATTAAACCAACTGGCAACTGGGCAAAACATATAAACAGAAATTCAGAGAATATGAAGCCCAAAGGGCCAATAAACATAATTAGATGCTCTGTCCCATTGGTAATAAAAGGTAAAAAAAATTAAAACTATAATAAGATACTATTGTTTACTCATCAGGTTAGAAAATATTAAATAGTCTGACAATTACAAATGTTAGAGAAAGGGTAGAACAATAGGAATGTTGATACACTTCTAGCGGGAATGTAAATTAATATTCACCACAACAGAGTAATTCAGATACCTAGTAAAGCTGAAGTACATATCATAGGACCCAGCAGTTCCTCTCCTAAGTATGTATCCTAAAGAAATCCTCATACATGTACATAAAAAGGCATGTACAGTGGCTCTTGTTGCAACTGTATTTGCAAAGTCAGAAACTAGAAACAACCTAAATGATTATCAGGTGAACAATAAATAAATTATCTGCAGTATATTCATATATGGAAGACTGCATAGCTGTGAAAATGCATAAACTCAGTCATGCATCTTCACAGAAATGAATTTCACAAACATGATACTGAGCAAAAAAAAAAAAATAGCAAGTTTCAGTAGAACAGATTATTCCATTTATATAAAACATTAAAATATGAAAAGCTATACGATCATTTTCTTATACATATTTATCATTGTATTCCATATATTACTGTGTTTAGTAGAAGAATAAGATGTAAATGGGGATAACAATTACCAAGCTCAAGACAGGGGCACCTCTGGTGGAGGTGGGGAAGGGATAAGGTGAAAAAGGATACAGGAAATTTCACTGTACTGGTAATATTTACTTCTTAAACTGAGTGGTAGATACACAGTTGCTTGTTGTATTACTATTTAGAGCTTTTTCTATGTTTTAAAATTCTAACTAAATTTCTAAAAAAAGAAGATTCAAAGGAATCATATACATTTTTTTAGCAAACCTTACAAAAGGCACTGTGCCTGACGTTATGGATACTGAGCTATCACAGCACACGTGTTGTGGTGAAAATGCATAAAAATGTATAATATGCAAAACTTACAAATATCAGACTGTGTAATGTAAAGATTGAAAAGAGTAGCCCATAAACCCTATTGCCAAGTTCTGGAAAAATAATTCCAAAAACTAACAGTAGACATAAGAAATAGAGAGAAAAAAACATCTTTCATACCTCTCAACTCCATTTCTAACATTTTGAGAGTTTGTACCTGATTTATTTTTCCTCATCTAATTTCTTTAAGTGACTCACCCCCATAAGCCATCTATAATTTATAGAGAGGTGGGGCCTGGAAAGCAAATAAACACTTCACCTTTGGGTGCCCATACATGAGACTGCAGGAACTCCACCTCATATTTCCAGAGTTTGATGCACTCACCTTCGGTGAGTTTAAGTATGCTTCACAATAATATTCTATCCATCTTTCCATGTGCTAAGAATCAGAAATCGTTTTCATATTTTTCTTACTCAATAGTTTCACACCTGCCTTAATGCAACTTTTATGTGAAAAGTCACACCAACTTCTATATTAATATAAATGTAGTCTATGTTTAATATAAAATCTATAAGGGCCTCCATCATCAAGGGAGCAAAAACATGAACTTCATTCTGTTTTCCCAGAGGAGTAAAACTTGGTTAAATGGCTGACCCAAAACACATATCAAAACTTGGTAACTCAAGAAAATTATCTCACTTAACATGTGCAATAATTTGTTATTAAATATTATTAGTAGTTGCTATTATCATCCCTATTAATAATTCTCAGAAGAAAATCAGAATGGAAAATCAAACTGCATATTTTTAATTCCTATGTGGTTTCTGGAACATGAGCTCATCTCCATCAATGATATCGTGCCCTTACTCCAGTTCAGAATACAAAAATAAATCCATTTCTACTCTGCCTCCTTGGTGACAGGAGTCCCCAATAGCAGTGTACAATATCAATTCACGTTATTGAGAAAATACTCACGGAGGCTTCTCTTCATGTATTTTGAATTTTTCCATCATTGAGGAAATATTCACTATACATAATTGCATGCTTTCTAATACTGCTTTCCTTCAAATTGGATTTTCCCCCCATGGATTTTAAAACTACTTCTATTAGAGAAAAGTAAAAACAGTTGCAATTTAAGCAATTTGCTATTTTCCTCCTTTTGGGATAGTTTTACTCATTGTATTTGAAGGATAAATAACTAAATGATCTTGAAATATTTAATGTGAAAGAGATGTCAAGATTTTCAACACAAGAAAGCAAATCTAATATGCCACAAAAGGTAGTTTGAAAAACAGAACCTTTTTAGTAGATACATAAACTCCTATTTCACTACTAGCACTTTCTATTTCCTTATTTCTGCCCTATAATGAGCCATTCCATGTTTATTGGTGTTCAGTTTAGTTACTAGTGCCACTTGATATAATTCCACATAGTTAAGGCTCTGAGAAGCCACACACACACACACACACACACACACACACACACACACACACACACACACACAGAGAGTAAATCAAACAGGAAGGAAAAGCAACAAAAGGAAAATGCACTAAGAGCCCATTTGGGGGTAAAAAGGAGCAGTGTGTCTTCTCAGATTGCAGAGATTTAAAAATGCCTTAAAATTGATTCCTACAGTAGGCCAATGGACTGCTGCTTTTCCATAACTTCACATCTCTGAGAATGGCAGCCATCCAGAGAGTGAGAGTTTTTCAATTAGTTTAGGTGTTCACTGTTCAGTTCATCAGGTTTTCCACTGGTCTAACTCAAGCTCGTGTAAATCAGAAGCGTTTTCTATCAAGAATCAAATTTCGAAGACTAAGAGTATTTGTGGGAATATACTATTTTCATATTGTAGATTTATAATGAGAGTGTGGTCCACTAACTTCACAGAAGACTTTCCGCTTGGGAGAGTGGTTTTAGAGCCCATCTCAGACCAAAGAATGCTCAGGTCGCATTTACTTAGAAAGCTAGTCTCCGCCAAGTCCACGGGCATCGAGAGCTGTGATCATTTAAGATATCAGCTTTTCCGACACTAAAAATAAATTCCAGAAAAGGACTGAGAGGAAACCACATGTCACTTTGAA
The DNA here is from genome assembly GCA_030015415.1 of Cynopterus sphinx. Taxonomy (NCBI): domain Eukaryota; kingdom Metazoa; phylum Chordata; class Mammalia; order Chiroptera; family Pteropodidae; genus Cynopterus; species Cynopterus sphinx. The sequence goes on along the minus strand of CM057386.1, from coordinate 78,759,120 downwards.
TACTTATTAAAAAAACATAAAGAGACTGGAAAACTCATTTGAGTTTTTTGATAATAAGACAGAGCCCTTTTAGTAGCCTTGCTCTCTGAGGGTCATTCCTAGGGCATGAGCAATAAAACAATAACTACACTGACACAGCACTTCCTACGTACCAGGAATTGTTCTAAGTGCTTTACATATATTAAATCACCTGGTTCTCATAATTCTATGAGATATATTCTACTAATATCCTCACTTTACAAATGAGAAAACTGAAACCCAAAGAGGTTAAGTAATTTGTCCAAGGTTACACAGAAGTAAGGAGAGCTAAGAGTCAAACTCAGAAAATCAGGCTCCGGAGTCCATGATTTCCACTCTGACCTACTGTGGTACAGCACAATGTTAGGTACTAATCAAAATGCAACTGAAAACTTTTAACCAAAAATAAAAACAAGAATTAAGTAATTAATCTCTTACTATCTTTTGGTCATTTTTTTATTCTATATATATTTATTGAGCATTTACTTCATGCCAGGCACTATCAAAGAAGGGAGGATAGTGAAAAAGAAAAGAGTGATTTTAAGATGCTCAACACACTAATAAAAAAGAGACAAAAATAAAAAATAAAATGGAGAAGCAGAAGCCCAGGGTGTCTAGTACTAAAACTAAGCTGACAAAATATATCCTAGCCTTAAAAGGGATAGGCAGAGAAAAAGAAATTTCTCTTCGCCGATCTTTTCTTAAAAATCGACCTAGAGCCTTTCTGTGTCTCACCTTCATGGCTACCATCTCCAAGAGCCTCAGGTTTATGGCAGCCTTACTAAAACATTTTTTTTAGCATTGAATTAGAATTCCAATATTACCTCTGTAGTTTTTATATTCCCATTGATATTCTAAAACCAGTGTGAAAGTTGACTTTAAAAATTCCTTATTAATAGCAAAGGTTTGTTATGTTAGCAGCTAGGACAATGCAGGTGTTTGAAACGAGCATAGAAGTCTAACCACCCATCAGGCCTGGCCCAGCTTCAGTGAAATCACAAAAATTTGTGAGCCAATGTCCCAGCCTTGCAATAATATAGCTCATTGCAAACCAAAATTTTGTAGCTATCCAGGCTCTTCAGAAACCATTTGCGGGCTGCAGGTGGGAAGTAACTGAAATGGCCTGAACTAAGGAAAAGGAAAGACATTTATCTTGGGGGGACAATTTGAGGCTGACTTTTCAGGCACATACTGATTCTGCTTGAATTAAAGTCATGCCTTGTTTCAAACACCCTCCACCTCAGGCAACCTGCCTAAGGAACCGACTCAAAATGAATCCCAAACTACTCTCTCTGGAAGGAGAAGGCCACAGCCCGAAGCTTCTTATACTGATTTTGAAATCCACACAGTCATTTAAAATATGGCTTCTCACATCTGTTCTGATTCTGTGCTTCACGGGAGGCCCTGGGTCTCCCACTTCACCCTAAGGAGACTGCACTTGTCATGAACAAAATCATTTCAGGTCTGTTCCCTGGAATTAAATGCAGCTTTGCTTGCTGTTTGGTTTTTTTAATTTTAAAACTAAAAGACAGAATAGAGCATATAAAACAAATTGGTTCCTACCCTCTACTACTGCCTTCTACTACAGTTGGGGCTTGAACCACTTGCTTTTCTTTGCCTCAATTTCCCTTTCTAGCCAATGGCAGTAATCCCTATTGATATCAGTTTATAAGGCCCACTGGTGTGCATTTGTAAAAGTGCATTCATTGGCCTTCAGTTTCTGAAATGTCTCTTTATGAGTTTCTCCCACAGTAATTAGAATCAGTTTTCATTTCCTGCTGTTTCACTGCATCCGAGCATCACCAGAAGCCTATATAGCTTCCTGTTACTTGAAAGTGCTAATCTGGTGGGCATCTCTGTTGGCCAGGCATCAGGCCTGAGGCCTAAGTTCTTTCCAGCCTCTGGCTTAAGTCAGCTATTACTTCACCTTCCCCTCTTCTCTCCAGCTTTTCCAATTCATTCATCACTTATTCATTGATCATCTGTAATAATGCCAGCTGGTAGGTAGTACTAGAGAGTAACAGTGCATATGCTCAGTTCTTGTCCTCAAAGATCTTGCATTTAAAAGTGAAGGCAGGAAGAGAAACACAGCCCCAGTCTGAACCTGGTTCACAGGGCAACCTTGGTTTGAAAGAGCAAATTCTTAAGCAGCTTTAGCCTTTCCCCTCTGCCCACTCCTAACCCCATAAAAGACCATGGAGGGGCAAATCTCTGTCTTTGAAGATCAGACCCAGAAAGCAGAGCTGAGTGATTTCCCAAGACTCCTCCTCTGGCAGCCAGAACCACATGGGCCCACTGACAACTGCTGATGGATAGTGCTGATCCTCTCTGTGATGCCGATCTTATCTGGGCCTGGGAACTCTCGTTCCAGAGTGTTAGAGGCCAAGCTCACCACTGTGTGACCCAGTGCCACTGATAAGAGCTTTTGCATAGCCTTTTTCACATAGTCTTGTTCTGATCATTTGCCTAGTAAAAAAGACTCAGCTAAGAGGTGCCCAGCATTGCTCACTCCAAGCCTCCACACTAGAGGTTAAATCTGCACTCCTGACACAAACACAGTAGGAAAAGCAGTGAGCCACCTGTTTAGGACATCCTGACTCTTTCAACGTTTCTAAGATCTTGTCAACCCACTGTGCCCGCTAGCAACACCTCTATCACATGCACTCATGCCTTTCCATTGTGCTCTGTTCTCCTGTACCCTTAAAATCACCCTTTCTATAACTAACTCCAATCCAGATTGTTTTCCGGACACACTTAGGAGTGTGTCACACACTTATCTTAGGAGTAATAACTAACACTTAAATTGGGCTTACTATGTACCAGACATTGTTTTGTACTGTGTGTGCGAACACACACGTGCACACGCTTGTGCTTTTCAGTCTTTGCAGCAAGTCTATATGAGCCAGGGCCTATTTCTATGCTCATTTTTATAGATTAAAAACTGAGATACAGAGAAGTGAAATAACTTGCCTAAGGTTACAACTAGGAGTATCAGAGACAAGATTTGAAACTCTGGTCTGGCTCCAGAGTCTGTACTCTTAACCTCTCTGCTGGGACCCAAACTGCCTTCCCAAGGCAGTTGATCTTACTTGCAGAAGATTAAATGCCATCACTGATACAAATTATTTAACAAACTCTGCATAAATTCATGCAGTGTTAAGGGGACACAACTTTGTACATTTAAAATTTTGCTATGTTCTACTCAAACATGTTTTAAAACATTTTCCGTGCTCTGACAAAATTCTGTTGTTCAGGAATACTTCAATATAACTTACAAGTAAGTAAGAAAAATGGTTTTAAAGGTCAACGTGGTGGTAATGTGGCTTAATAGAACAAGTCAAGATGACTCTTCTAGCAAGCACCAATAATGTGATCTCATTAATCAACACACTCCCTGAGCTTTTGGTTCCACGATGTAAATGGAGATGATAAAGAAAATTCTGCCTACCTTGTCTATTTGCTTTGATGCTCAATAAAAGCATTGTATAAACGATAACATTTCATGTAAACGTGAGTTCTTACTAAGGACAAAATAATGAGATTAAGAAATGGAAAATGATTTCTTGCTAATAAGAAAAAAGCCAGTAACAAAGCTTCATGCTGGCAGATATAAAACTTTGTCATGAGACCTTTGTTCCAGCATCTGCCAAGATAGAAAGAAAAAGAAGACATAGAAAGGAGAGAACAAATTACTTCTGAAAAATCTCCTTAGAAACTGGCTATGGGGAAATCTTCATGGCAATGATCCTTAAGATGAGCAGTCTGATTAATGCTGGAGAAAGCTCTGCCTTCTCTTTCATTATCTTTGGCACTTTTTTTTTCCTGAGGTTTCCTTTTTGTGTTACCAGTACTGGAGAACAGTGGAAATAGAACAAACCACCAGCACAAAGAAAGGTGCTGGAACAGCAATTTCTAACGTCAAAGAACTTCAAATAAACTAAAAGGATGGGGAGAGGGACATGTTAGTGAAGATAGTTTAAGATAACTTTCCCAGAAAACCATTTTGTTAAAAGTGGAAAAACAAACTAGGGTTAAAAACAGTTACCTGCGAATTTATGTTTGTTAAACATTACTTTAAATCATTAATGTGCTTTATTAGGAAGTCACTATCCAGCTGATCTAGCCCATAGGTCCAGTAGAAATGAGACAGACTCAGTAAATTTTCACCCCTCAGGGTCTAAATCTGTTTTGTCTACTTCTGTCTCCACAGCAATAGCATAGCAACTACCATGGAGGAGGCCCATGTTATAAATAAATAAGACAGAATTAAGTTCAAGTATTGACTTTGCCATTAAAGAATCTTGTAACTTCGCCTCTCTAGGCCTCACTTACACCATCTGTAAAGTCAGGGTACTAGAGAAGCTCTAAGCTCTCTTTAGTTTCCAAAATTCTATAATTCTATTGTTCACATTGGAAACCAGACACCCCGGAGAAAATTCAAAGTCCCTAACATCTCTGGTCTTTTCAATCTAAGATCTGGAAGGCTAAATTGATGAAAAAGGCCTAATGTACAAAACAGCCTGTTCACCTTTCCCTGCTGTCCAGTACACAAATGAAATTATCATTTCCTAGGAAAATGGCTAGAAGAGAATATCTGAATGAGGATCACACCATATCATCACCACATACAAATAATTCAGTGCAGACACTACTGAAAGTTAGTTCTTTGTGGGCAAATGCGGCATTTGTACAAGTGTATTATCACCAGAAGGTATTTATACTTTGTGAAAATACCATGAGCACAATATTAAACATGAGCAATACAAAAACGAGCAGTATTAGCTTACCCTCGACCTATGAGAGTTTAAAATGTAGGTCTTTCTAAATGATATCATGAGATTAATGCAGTATATGGGAACCTTAATGACCAATTCAGAAGGGATATAAGCCACCCAATTGCAATGGTAGCTGGCTACCGTAAGTTGAAAAAACTCAGTGAGCTGACACAGTCCATTCCCTGAAGTGCTAAATAACAGGGATTAAAAGTAGAATTCAGGAAAAAGAGAAATTGCCACTATCATTTCAAAATGAGGCGAAATATATGTAATCCTTGCACAGTGGGGTTTTTGCCTGAATTAGATGAGGAAGAAAGATTTGAAGAGGTGCACGATCAACGTATTCAGTGAGAAGCAATGCACTTGCTCCTCTTCCTTTCCGGAAGAGAATATCCATCCTTCCATCCTCCAAACACTCTATTCTGCAGCACCCTTCCTTCTGTGGCCTTCCCTCTGAACTGAGTGAGCACACAATTGAATTAGATCTTGCCATTACAGAAATTGGTCCCTTGAGAGCAGCTCTGAAATCATCCGAGCAGAAAAGTGAGAAAGCACGTTTTATGGTTTGCTGAACGGTTCTAAGGCTATGTATAAACCAAGAGCCAAGCCTGCCAAGTGCTGAGCTCTATTCATGAATTCCACATTAGATCAAGGGGTGATAAATGCTCAGATAAACATTTTTATTTTATGCCTCAACAATTTATCCTCTCTTCCTCTTATCAGACTCTGTTGACCCAACTTACTCCGTGAAAACACACATTCAGCGAATAATTGTTTACCTTTGCTCACTCAGGCAGGTGTGAGCAAAGATTCTACCCATTTGTTATCCTGGTTACCTTTTCTCCCTTACTCATTTATCTTGATTTTCTCTCCTATGCAATTGATTTTATGAAAGAGATCTTTTTTTAATTTGTTCTTCATAATAATATTGATAAAACTGTGTTTTGCCATTTTGTCTTACATATCACACCATAAATATGTTGTGTGAGATGGCTCATATTCTCCCGTAAGAAAGAGCCTGGTATGGGTGCTAGAAGAGCAAACCGGGGGTCAGAAAAAAATTCCCTCTCCTAGACAGTCTGTCCAAATATCAAGAATATTTGTGTGAAATCACACCTAACTTTTTTGCTTCCTTTTTCTGCATGTAAGCCAGAAAGTTGGGAGTGGCTCGTCCTGGGTAAAACAACTGAAGCTACATTTATAATGAATTTTGTGATCACTAGATGAAAAGCTCTATATAAAAATCAGAAATAATAGCATTGTTATTGGATTTGTGAATACTTTCATCACAGATGTATTCCCCCATAATGCTCATAAAAACAAGAAATGAGGTATTTGGGAGATATATGCATATCATTTTAAAGGCAAATTTTTATTTGATGTCAAGCATTGTTATGAGTTGCCATACCAAATTATAATTACTACTTCTTAGGAGATGTTTTTAAATGTATCTAGTTGTAAAATCAGTGTAATAAGAAATAAACAAAATAAAGTCAGTGTGTAGTTGGGGGGAAGAAGAGTCACAATATTTTTATTGAAATTAAGAATTGTATATCTATATTCAAAGAATTCCAACAAATATCTTACTTTTATGGTTTTAATGTCAGCAATTTTTATTAAGGTAAAACTTCATCTAGAATATTGCATTTTCTTGAAAATATTAGAATCAAGCCTCTGATATTAACTATATATTTTGTTTTGTTTTTACTTTCTATTTTCTTACAAAAGATAAAATGAGAACAATATTTCATCACTGCTGAACCTTATTCTCTGCAAACTGAAACTTTTCTTAGTCTCCTGAAGCCCGGAGAGAATGCAAACACCGGCCTTTAGGAAGTAGGTTCCTTTTGTCTTTTGGAGTCTGCAGAGGTGTCGCCTAATTAACAATATATGTTTTCCCCTTTAGCTTCTGTTTGAGCCCCTGGGTGAAACAAGCCTTTTAACATAGCATGTTGCATAAAGAAATTTAAAATACTTAGAAGCAGACTAAAATGCCCAATTCTACCATAAGGGTTAGACCCAAACTTTACCCTTAAAGAAGCCAACAAAAGGTAACATGTTAAAAAATAAATTGATACACACACACACACACACACACACACACACACACACACACACACGTACAGGTAAAGATGCCATTTTCAATCTTATTTAAAAATTTATCCTTTGAAACTTTCTAATATTTGGACTTCAGTCTGTGACAATATTTATCATTTATTTATCATCCATAATTGGCCAACTAGAAACAGAACCCTTTCTCAAAACATCAAATACATGGCTTAGGTCGGAGGGAAATGTGGGGAAATATTTCTTGAGGCAGTTGTAGTTGCACATCAAGAAATACTCAAGTTCCTCAAACCTGCCTTATACCGTTTCAACGCAATTGTTATTCTTGTCGATATAGAAAAGGTTTTCTTTTAGGTAACAAAGAATCTCACATTATTGTAAGGTTTTTTTAAATTTTGTTCAGAACTGTTTTACTGTTGTTAACTAACAGCATCACTACTGCATACTCACTAGCACTTGATATTCAATTAAGATTCCTGAATTCTATTTTGAGGATGCTAAACAATAAAGGAGTATTTCAAAACTATAATATTCTTCCAGGCAATATTAATACCTTACTATTCAGTTACTAATTTTAGAAAAATTACACAAAGCAGGTCTGATTTCAATAATATTTATAGGTAGTCAAGGACTTTTAAAGGATACCATTTACTTCTGCTCAGATGCTCATGGATATTTTCCCCAAAAAATCATGTGTTGAGATCCTAACCCCCAGTATCTAAGAATGTGATGGTATTTTGAGATAAGGTCTTTAAATAGGTAATTAAGATAGAACAGCATCATTGGGGTAGGCCCTAATTCAACATAACTAGAGAGCCCTTATAAGTAGAGACTAGGACACAGACATGCACAGAAAGAAGACCATGTAAAGACAACGGGAGAAACAGTACAGCCAAGGAGAGAAGCTTCAGAATGAAACCAACCCTGTAGACACCTTGATCTTGGACTCCCAGCTTCCAAAACTGTGAGGAAATAAATTTGTATTGTTTAAACCATCCAATCTGTGGTACTTTGTTATGACAGCTCTAGAAAACTAATGCATACTGCTTCCTTGACGACTTTGAAGAGTTACTCAACTCTTCAACAGAGGGGTAGTTTGGCACCCTAAGCAAAGTCTACTTACCAGTCTAAGAAGTGCACAGTTATGGTCAGTAGTTACCACTCGACTGTCGATATAGAAAAGGGGACTGTCCACTGACCCTGTTCCATTAGGAACTTTGGGACCTGTCTATTTTATCCAGATCTTCCCTAAAGCTTAATGCCGTTTCAAAATGCAAGCCCCTATGGCCATGTTATCTTCTCAAGTGGAAGCAGCTTACTGTGTCCTTCATCTCTGTATTTCCAGGTAGTGAACAAGCCACCAGGTGGGTGGAAAGCAAGAAATTCTGAACTGCTTTCTCCTTTCTTTAACTTTAAAACATTACAGTTATAGCTTTTAAGCATTTGTTTTTCTTCCTTATTTTTAAATTTGTTTTTATTTCTTTATTGTTTTATTTGTTTGGGAGGAGGGACTATTATTTCTCAAAGACTTTTCTTTTGTATTAATTTGTGGCTTCTTGAATCACCACTTAGTTTATGCATTTTCAAATACATAAAGTAGAAACTATTCTGACCCTGTTTGCTGTTCTTTAATCTCCTACATGAGATACACAAGTGTATATTTATCTAAAGCTAAGAAAGCTCATTGTGGTGGAATTGTTCTTATTTAATTTTATTCCTTCTCTGAAGTTTTTCTTTAAGTATCCATGGTTTACTGAGATCACTGCATCCATTTTATCCTGGCCCAAATTTTACTTTCTTGAGCATTAATGGTGCTTTTTATAATTGTTTTTTAAATCAAACTTTCCACAAAAGGCCAAATTAAAACCATCTAAGCAGCTAGGTATTACACTAGGGAAGGCCCCCCAGTGAGATGGCAGAGAGCCAAGTCTACTTAAGGAAGACTGAGATAAGTGTGCCTGGAACCCATCGCTCCTGGAAGTAAAAGTGGCTGTTCAACACAAGAAGTGGTACCTAAGGCCACATTTACAGAAGAGGCCAATTATAGTAAAGCATGTTTAGTTTCCCCAAACACCTAGAAATTTGAATGTGAACCAATTTAAAGCTATTAGCATATCATAGTCTCTTCAGTGTTTCAAACAGTGATAATATCCCAGTTGGAGTGGGAATTTGACTGAGGAATCATCTTTTCCTCAATTAGCATACTTGTGTGAATAGTCTGATCAAGCAAAGCATTTTAAATCTGCCCATAAATTTCTTTCACCCTTGGCTAACTAGAGCAGTGGTAAGTTGGTATAGTGTTTTGTTGCTCTTGTTCACCGACTATAAAGTGCAAACTTGAATTTTGTTTTTCCATCAGTTCCCTTGTGGAAGAGACTAACCCCAAAATAGTGTCGAAATACAAATTATATGTCCATCTTGTGAAGCAGAGGTAGAGAATTGAGAGTCACTTGATTCTAGAGGACTCCCATTTCTTAAACTCTGCTTTCACCACTTCCGGTCACTCCCATTGGCCAGCTTCGGCAGGAGCACAGAACACCTTCCTTTCCTTTCGTGATGGGGCAAGATTTCCAGCATCAAATAACCCCCTCACTAAAGGCAGAATCTTTCAGAACTCATTTCAGCTAGTCAGGGAATAAATCCCCCTCAAAAGTCCAAGGAGAAACTCAAACAATAGAATGCTTAAGTAGCATTTAACATTTCATAGGCTGTATGTACTGCTGGTGTGCAGGTATTTTAGATGGTACATAGGTGAATTTTTCTACTGTGACGTACATATAATTATTTAAATAAAATGCTATAATTATATTTTAATGGAAAAATTATAATTGGCATATTAAACCCATAATTTCACATTTTTTATTTATCCTATATTTAGAATTTTTTAAATCAATTTAAAGAAAGTATTAAGTAAATAATGATACAAGTGGTAAGCAGACAAACATTGTGAAGGTAACCAATGAATGATGGAAATTTGGGAAAGGTAGCACAGAATTCCTTTCTAAGGCCTTTTCCTGCTACTGAACAGGATAAACAAAAATGAATTCTACCCACAGTGAAATTGGAGTATAATAAAGGCCAGAATAGTGTTTTTTAAATAAATAGATCATCCAGAAAGCAAAGGCAGCCCACAGAGGACTCATAACAACATACTAGAAACCGAATAAAAAGTAAAACAATACAAAGTACTGAAAGAAAATAACTGTTGACTTACTGTTATATGCCAGCCAAACTATTATTGAAGAGTGAGGACAAAGTAAAGTCATTCTCAGACTACAAAACTAAGCATAATTACCATTAACAGATTCCTGTAAAAAGGTCTTTTTAAGGGTGCACTTCAGAAGGATGAAATTAGATTTAGAATGAAAGAGTGAATGACAAGAAAAGAGAACTATGCAAGGAGAAATAGTGAGCAAAGAACTGGAAGCATAGGGGCAAATCTAAGCATCTGTTTCATATGGTTAATGATAATGACTGATTTAGAGTTGTTGTTTTTTTTTTTAATTAGATGAAACTAAGATATGGGACATAATATCCAAGCATTGCAGAGGTGATGAGAGCTACTGATTTCTGAGGTCTTTATATCATTTAGAAGGAGAGAAGAACATTGACTAATATTTGGCAATAGTAAATCAAAAACATGTTAAAAAATAAAAGTAACCATTAAGGAATGAAAAAGGAAATAAATGTTTCCAACCAGAAAGTAGCTGTGGGTGCAGATGGGAGAGAATAAACAAAACCCCATCATCTTATAGAAAATAAAGGAGCTAAAAGAAGGATAAAGAAAATCAGCAACAAAAACGAAGCAGAAGCTAAACCAAACCTTGATGCTATGAAAGAGTTCCATCCAAAAGCTGATTGCTTATTTCAAAATGCAAATGCTTTCTGTTCACACACAGCACACCCTGTTGCTGTCATTATTATCGCAACCACTTTTTGTTACAGGGACTGCCAGATTTAAGCTGCCAGGGTCTAATTAGGAAGCCCCCTCCATCCACAACTGCAGTTAGGAGGCTCACCCACCACAGGTCCTTATTATCCCTGTCGGTGTTCAGTTTTCGAAAGCATCCGTTTGGAAGAACATAACAAAAACCATCCTCAAAAACTGAGTTCGCATTCGTAGGTACACACGGATACACTCCAAAACCCTACAGCTCATTATACTTTTTTTTTTATCTTGATCTTGAGTGTGTACTGTACAGACCCCTGAAGTCAGATCCTCTTCCCACTATAATTTAGCTAAGGATTCTGTTACATCCATCTGCAGCAGGAATTTAATATTTCAGAATGGAAAGAAATAGAGCTCACCTGAAACTGAAATTGCAAGGTTGGAACCTCCCTGCTTCTTAGCATTAGTAGGCATGTAAAAGAATGAGATTTATGTCCCTAAACCTAAAGTATTCTGAAGCAATTATTTACTTAATATTTTGCTAAATTACCCTGGATTGCAGTTTTGATTAGGAAAGCAAAAGAGGAGTCTGCAGGTGGCCTGTAAAGCTAATTTTGAAGATAGCTCTGCTAAGCTCATGCAGTGGTCTTGGAGAATATTAACACAGTGTTACAAACTGCAGTGCCCTCAGGGTGTTCACCTGCCACAGAATTTATTTTATAATTCCTCTAATAGACTGAGTCTCATCCATTAGGTAAATATAGTGTGGAAATATTGTGTTGTTTCTCTACAGAGGAAACCAGCAAATACAGAAGATTTATTCTTGCAGACTTTTTTGTTATTCTAATTGAGTTCAAATTCATGTTGTGTTGTGACCTACCCCTTGTTTAGTGTATAGGATACTGCCCACATGCTACAGGATATTATGTGCTACTTTAGCATATGTGAGATCAACAAAAACAAAAAATCAAATCAAATAGACAATTCCTATGGTCATAAATTTACCAGGCAAACTTCAGATGTCATCATATAGTTGCCAGACATCCCAGACTGAAAATATTTCCAATCCATGTACTCTACTTCAGTGTTTGAGGTATTTATTAGGCTTGGGAAGGCAAATAGGCTTGGATAATTTGTCAGAACTGGATAATTCTGATAAATGTTTCATATTAGCGGTGACCAAAAAAAGGGGCTCAGAGCAGTAGGTAACCTTTAAAAATAAAAATAAAAGTAAGTGAATCAAATAAGACATTACAATCAAGAGGAAATTGAAATCATCTGCACAAGAAAAGGGTGGCTTCATTATTCGTGGGCATCCTGGCTGTGTGGTGACACTGAAGACTGATGAGACCACCCCATCTCTGGAAGATAAATTCAATACACAGGTATTGCTATAATATATTCTCAAAATGTATGGAATATACTTAACAGATGGCTAGGGAATGGTATTTTTATCTTTGGATATTCCTAACAAGAAGGAACATAATTTGCAACAAGACAAACCTGTAATAAGTTTCATACAGATTCACCTTCCCAACTCCTATAGCAAAATTAGAATAATTTCTCAGGAGGAGGGATTAGAAGTCGAAGGCTTTACAGTTTTTATAAGTCACCTTGGTAGAAGTGAGTTCTTTACTATCAATAAAACAATGCTACCCCTGCACCTTTAAATAAGAAGACCTCCAAACATTCAGGGAAATCATCCAAAAACAAAAAATTTCAATAAACATTCACTGACTCATTTAGTTAATTTTTGTCTATCAAAGTTTTGTAAACTTCTTCTTAAATTTCCTCATGGCGTCTAATAATTCTTTCTATTCATCTTTTCTCTGACTCTTCCCAAGTATAAATTCGGCCATTACTACACATTTCCAATTTTTAACGTTTTCCTGAGATTTTCTCTCATATTTTTTTACAATTACTTTGACCACCTAATCAGCAAACAATTTACAAAAACAAACAACACAGAGAGAGAGAGAGAGAGAGAGAGAGAGAGAGAGAGAGAGAGAGAGAGAGAGAGAGAAGAAAAAACATGATGCTGGTCATATAATGGATTTCAGTTTGGTACTCTGGTGATTTCTCCAAGATAAAGTTACCTTAAAGCATGCTTCCCAAGTGTGTAATATAGAAGTAGCTAAAATAAAGGTGAAAAACTGCCAGGAGAAAAAGTGAAATCAACTTAAGTGGCAAGAGATGCCATAACAACCATTGAAGCATTTTTGTAGAAAACTTTAGACTAAGAAGTTATTTGTCCAAATGATTCCGAATTATCCAAAATACACAGAATAGTTTGTTTTTAAATGCTAATGTTTGCTCTTTCTTAATTTTAGAGGAAATCATTGCAGATGAGGTGTCATTGTCCCTGTGTTAACTGTCCCAAATGAAGGACTAGAAAGGCAGACTTAATGGATGTAGGCAAACTTCAGGATAAAATTAATCTTCTAAAAGTTGACATGCTTACCTTTTGATTCCTTATAATTAAAATCTCTAAGTATAGTTCCTTGCAATGTTTGGTCAGAATTCAACACGCTTAAGCTAAAAATTCTATAAGGTGTGGCCTTATTTGTGTCATTACGGTGTTTTTTGCTACATACTGGACTGAAAGAGAGGCTTAAATTAGTGGTGTAAATATAAGTTAAAGGCTCACGACCAAAATGTCAAGGAGGCACTTCTCACCTATTGTTAAGTACAAAATAATTACATCTGCAACAAGTTGGTGCTTGCTCCTGTCTTACTCCCATTCACCTCATAACAAGAACTTTTAGATTGGTATTTACACTTACATCATTTATTGGGCTCTTTTGTCTATCCACTATTGACGAAGTATTATACAACAATCAACAAGTGATATAAAATAATTATGATGCCAATATTTATATACCAATGCAATGTTTAGAAAGTGCTTTCCAATGCACAATCTCATTTGACTTTCCCAACAACCCTGAAATGAGTTATATTAACTTAAAAGACAAGGACTTTAAAGCTTAGAGAAACATCATAAATTTCCCAAGTTTGCACAGGTATCAGGCAAACAATGATTCTTGTTTTCTATATGTTTGTTTGAGGATGTTCTAATCCAATTAAGATTTGAACTGACAAGCTCTGTTCATCTGCAGGATTTTCTCTTCCTGGGGAATAAAGGTTTATTGCAACTCAAAGGACAGATATGATGGTGTCTGTGGGAGTGTCTGGATCCTTTAAGAAAATACCCTAGAAGTTCTTTGGAGAAACTATATGAACACAAAGTCACCAAGAGCCTGAAATGGCAATCATTGGAGGAAGATTAAAAGACAAGCTTGCAGTGATAAAGTTTGTAAACTTACCGTGTAAAAGAGGGAGGATGAAGTACAGATATTTAAGGGTTGAAAGTATCAGGAAAATCAGGAGAATATTCCTAATACCTACAGAAGAGATCCTTTCCAAGGTCAAGCAAATAAGTATTTCATATTTGGGTTTCCAAAAGTTAAGACCATGCAGCAACTTCCTGAGGGGAAAATTAAAGGAGGTGGTTGGTGGTAAAACATTCAAAGTTTCTACCTTACCAAACTTTGAACTCTGAAAGGGAAAAACAAAGTAAGTGAACTGTAGATATCTCAAGAAAGCAAAAATAACCTTATGGAACAGAAGAAAAGAGTGGGAGGAGGAAGAAATACACCAAATGGAATTATTTCAGACAAGTCCACGCTGTTTGCCTGACCTACAAAGAGGCGGTTTTTCCTGGGTTTATGATGACGTACTTAGCACAACTGGCCACTTGAGACACCTCAAACACAACAACCCTACAAGCATAGCGACTAAAGAATTCACATGTCTGGTGTCTGGGACTCCAACTTAGATCTTATGACACAGTGTAAATACATATATATATATATATATATATATATATATATATATATATATATATATATATATATATATATATATATATATATATATTCTCTTCTCCTCTCTATCATTGCAGAGACAAGGCATGCACAGGAAATTACTAAATAGTATAAAGAAAAACTAAATAAAATATTTTCCATTTTCCTTTCCCACTCCCACGTGTTTTAGTCTGATCAGACATCTATAACATACGAATTGTCAGGGGAGACAGTCAGTGATTGGCATCATGACATTTGTTCAGACAACTGTGATTGTCCCCTGATGGTAACCTACCTACCACTCCTTCTTGCTCTGATTCACCTACCACACTGTATTCAGAGTGACTTCTTTCTGAAATATGGATCTGATAATGGCATCCTCATCTGTAATACACACAAACACACACACACACACACACACACACACACACACACACACACACACACACTTAAGACGCTCTAATGATTTCCTATTAAATATAGATCAAAGCCTAAATTCTCTAGCATGATTACTTCTTGCACTTTTGTTAAACTGGTTTCCCAAACACAGAGCACTGCTCATCTCTGTGCCTTGTTGATACTGTTTGTTTTGGCTAAGATATCTGCACACTCCTTTCTTCTCTCTATTAACTCATGGTCATATCTCCAGGCTCACATCCCCTAGACAGCCTTTTCTTACCCCATATCCAAGGTTATTTTTTCTACTTAAATAGTGTAATTATGTTTTTCTAAAGATTTTGAGAAATATTTATTTCTCTTAGAAAGGGAAGAATATATCCTGAAAATGACTAGGGTAAAATGTGACATCACAAATGGCCTAAGTGTGGAGAGTACTGCGAGGCATGAGACAATGCAAGAAATGTGTTGTTCTGCTGTAAAAGAGCATATAAATGAGATCCCTTCATGAATAACCCGGAATTATTGGTGCATTCTGTAAAAAATCTTAGAGTGGGTGAATTTACACTTGAAAACTAATATAGAACCAAATCTTTGTGTCTTCAAGGAAGCAGGGGGAGAAAGTAGGCATTAATGCAGGAACTATACCATAATAGTGTAAACCCTGTAAATCTGCAAAACTTTTAGGAGGCTCACATGTACTTAAACCATAGAATGAGACATGATGAAATGTTATCTATATCTCCAGAGCCAAGAAGACCCAATCTGACATCTACACTACTCTTCAATTATGGGCTCTACCCTGGTCTGTCTTTATTATAATTAATTATGTATATGTCTGAATCCCATACTAAATTATTATATCTTATAGGATAAGGATTCAGGCTTATTCACCTCTGATTTCCTTTATACAGAAAATACAACGAAATACTTCTGAGCAAAATTCAACAAATGTTTGTTGAACGAAATTGAATTAAATTATTCATAAGAACATTTTCAAAACATTCAGAAACTTCATAATGATTCCTTTCAGGTCCAGTTTTTGAAAGGCAACCAAAGTATGGATGAGGGTCTGGGAAGAAAAGAAAGGAGATGTTGTGAGTGTGGGTGGGAAGGTCGGAAAGAGGTACCAATCACTGTGGTCAAAGTGTAGTGTGAGGCCAATATGCAGGAGATATGTCCTTAAGAGTGACTTCTTCCATGAACTTTCTCAAAATTGAGACTGTTGATATGTTGAATCAGAGAATTCTTTGATGTGTGGGGCTGTCTTATGTATTATGCAATGTTTCTCAGCATCCCTGGCAGTAAGTTTCAATAACACCTGCCAGTTGTGACCAAAAAGATGTGTCTTCAAACACTGCCAAATGTCCCCAGAAAAGCAATATAACCCCCAATTGGAACATCTAATCTGCATTGTAGGAGCTGTATAGCACCTACTGTGGCAGAATTGGGTCTCAGCATCTAAAGGGGAGGGAGTGACTATCATAGAGATAATTTGCCATGAAACATTTGTCTGACTTGTTCACTACATCTCACTCTTGAGTGGTCAACCTTATTCTTGATTTTAACTCCTACTCCTCAATGCCCATCAATGCCTGCTGACTCTGCCACATCTCCAGTTTAGCAGCTCTGTCAGGGAGAACATGATCTCTGCTGGCTAGCCGGTTAGTCCCATACCTTATTCTAACTGCTCATTTGGGTACTTTTAATTATTTACCTATTTGTCATCAATTTACTAAACACTCTATTCAAAACTCAAGCTCCAGAATTCAAAATTAGCCTGACTCAAGCTACTCTCCTAGTTCTGTTCCCCTCTCCTGGCTTCCAGTAGCTTCTTTCTGTATATCTGTATTCTTATCCTAAATATTACCCTCTGCTTTGATTAAAGAATCAGTATACAATCTACAGGACAGGTATCACCACTGGAACCAATCTCTATGAAACAGAAATCATGAATCCCACTAAGTATAGATTCAGGATGCAAAGCAGCATTTCCTTTTGCTTTGTGGTTTTTCAATATTGACAAACAAACTACCACTGAAGGGGAGAGGGGCCAATGGTATCAAGAAAAATGATGACAATATCTTTGGATTATTCCAGAACACATTCCATTCCAAATAAATGTGCATAGCAGTAATACTCTATAAGGTAATATGCTAAATAATTTAACTAAGACTTTAGCAAAATAAAAGAAACAAGACACTATCACTGTGACCACGTCAATCACTTTGGAATGGATAATAATGTGAAAGAGAAAGACGAAGAGAGGTAAGAAAATAGGAGGCTGAGCTCTCCAGCCATTCAGAAATTAAGATGAGGTCATTAAGAAAAAAAAAGAAAAACCCTGCCCAAAGACAAGCCAATGAATAACTCAAGCATAGCTTATGTTATTCAGAAACATCTAATTCTAATTAGAATTGAGAGAATTGACTCTGAAAATGAATTATGATAATCAGTTTCTTATGAGACTTGAGTCCCAGGAAATCAAGAGTTTTAAACTATTAATTGACTCATTTTGTAAGAAATATATACACTTAAATCAACTTAGATTTCTCTATTGGCCCTATTTTACACAGAGAGAAGTAAGAATGAGGAAATGGGCTATTGAGCACATATATGTGACTGACTGGAGATCAAGAAGAATTTGGGATATGTTTTACCATTAAAACCCTAAAAAGAAATGTAGGTCTTTTTTAAATCAGATGCTGTTCTAGCATAAGAGCTTTGTCCTCATTCAGTTTTCCAATTACAATAACTTAAAAAATATGTAAGTGAACTTGCTTTAGTCTCAAATGTGAGAACAATTTTCTCACACATACAAACACATGCACACACATCTAATCACAAGACAAGTCCACTTCATTCATTCATTCATTCATTCAGTAATTCA
This sequence comes from Cynopterus sphinx, assembly GCA_030015415.1. Taxonomy (NCBI): domain Eukaryota; kingdom Metazoa; phylum Chordata; class Mammalia; order Chiroptera; family Pteropodidae; genus Cynopterus; species Cynopterus sphinx. Next base: position 78,741,222 of record CM057386.1, on the reverse strand, counting down.
GTCAGTCAGTCAGTCATTTATTCAAACAGCTTTTATTGAGGGCTTCCCCTGTGTGAAACACTGAGAATAACAAGATAAATTTCATGATAGGTATACCGTTTACAGTCCCATTCAAGTAAATCTTCCAGGTCTACAATCTTTGCTGAAGGGACAGATATATTTTATCAGATGTCTTACAAACCGCCACCAGAAGTGATTGGCCAGGAACAGTCACCTGATGCAAGGCCAGCCAATCCTAAAGCCAGCCAGCAGTCTGGTGCCCCCAAAAGATAAGTAGAAACCATGTGATTCCTGTCTCAGGACATTTAAGAAACAAATGTAGGTGACTAAAACAGTTGATAGTGAGAGCTGAAGTACACAAAATAAGGGGCATCAGAATAGCCACAAAGGCCCTATGAAAGATGAAGCTCTGAAGAGATTGTTCTATGAGTCCAGAGAGAAAACCATCCAAAGAGGAAGAAAAAAAGAGCATGTACATCGACTCAGCAGAGACACACAAAAGAGACCAGGAGGTCTCGAGAATAGCAAGTCCCTGGAGCAGCCTTATACCTGATGGCTTCCTATCCCAGGCCAACAAAATTTGGATAATGAAACCCCTTTTTCTTGAGTTATTTCACTGAGTCTCTGTTCCTAGTACCTGAATGACAAAATGTAGGCTTCAGAAAGTCATAAACTCAAGATATCAATAACCCATTGAAAAGACTAAAAACAAACAAAAATCCAGAAACCTCACCCTAGCATTGAGTCAAAATTCAGTTTTGATACAAACACTGATATGTCAGGCCAGCAACTTGACAATCCACTTTATGTGCAAAATTAGGACCGCCCCTCCTCCTATCCTTCCTCTCTAATGAACCTTATGTTAGAAGTTTAGATTTGCTGAGCCAATTCTATTTGAATCAGTATATCACTGTCAGGTTCCAGTCTGAACTGCTTAAACCCCCCCATGTTGTTTACCCTGGAGTCATGAACAGGAAATAAAGGCAAAACGGATGGCACCTAAGCTAGCAGGGAGACTAATGTAAGTAAAACACAGCATTGAACTGTGGAATTTGTAATTGGTCTTAATCGCATTTAACATCTGTTTCTCTACTTTAGCATATAATTTAGATGAAGCAGCTTAGAAATCTCAGCAAGAATCCATATTTTACATTTATTGAACGACGAGCACTTTCCAGTGATCAAATTGCTATCCTAATTCACTCATAATAATGTAGTAATTTGAAAAGTCTTTTTTATTTTCCTCACAAAATGTTCTTAGTCAGTGGTCCTAGCTACTAAAGACTTCCCATCTGCCATCCCACCAGTAGCACTGTAAGATCATTGACCTAGGAGAAAGTCTCATAATCCTCCACTCCCTAGATATGCCTCTCTCTTCATTTGACCTCTAACTTCACCTTGCTGCTGAAACTACCTTCTAGAAAGTCACCAACTGCCTCCTACTCATCAGACTCAATACACCATTCTCATTTCTGTTCCTTCTTAGCTTTCAAGAGAGATGTAACCCACTCAACTTAAAATTCTCACTTCCCATTGCATCGTAGATTGGTGAATTCCTATGAATTCTGGGAATTTGGCTCCAATCCTACTTCCCTGACTGTTTTATCTACTTCATAAGGAGAGTTCCATGACCCTTGTTCTAGTTGAGGACTACAAATATATCATATTTGTCCTGCACAATGTTTTTAAAAGTCTGATTTAATGTGTTACAACCCATGATTCTCATTATAACCTAGTTATAACCTCTCTAGAAAGCTCCAATCTAGCAACACTGGGCCCACTCACTAAAACTGAGTCCCAGTATTTCCTTTAAGGCAGGTCTACCTCCTTGGAGCCTCACATTCCCTACCACACACTCAGTGGGCAAGGATGCACAGACCCCAGGCTCCCCTCGCTCTTTAAGTTACTTGCTTCACCCTGGTAGACTTTCCAACCCTCTTCCCATGGTGCCTTCATCCACATCCTTACAGCAATAGTTGACATTTGTTTATATTCTACCTCAGCTTTCTTCCCTTTATCTTTTCAGAAATCCTCTTACTTTCCACAGCTTCAAAATTACTTCCTTTGAAATGATGCCTAAGTGTGTACTTGGATCTTTATCACCCTTCTAGCTCCATACACAAATAGCTAACAGCCTGCTGATCACTTCCACTCAGAAGCCTCATTTACGACTTAAATGTATTATACCCAAAATTGATCTCCTGAATTACTATATCTACTTTACCCCATAGTCCAATTTCTCTCACATTCTATTATTCCTCTCTTCCTTTCAGTCACCAAGGCCTCAAACCTCCAAGTAATCTTGACATCTTCTTCCATATTTCCGATAAAGCTGGTGCTAAGTTGGTAAGGTGTGCCTCTTGAATGCCTCTCACTTCTACTGCTACAGGCCAACTTTATATCATCATAGCTCCATTGGCTCTACTGAGCCAGGCCCTGAACTAGCTGCTGAACTCCTATGCTATCTCCTGCCTAGATTACTGCAGTCTCTTTGTTTCTTTGAATGCTACTTGCACTGTCCAATTCATTCTACGTGTTATTGCCAAACTAATTTCCCAAAGCACAGATTGACGCAGTTAAAGGACTTTCCATTTTTTTCCCCTGACTTCCAACTAAATGAAGAACTTCCACAACATGGTCTAATCTACTCTCCTATATCTATCTCCTCACTACCTCATAATGCAAGCATCATATACCACACAAACTAGTCTTTTCACTGTTTTTTACACTTGTAGCATGGTTACCCACCTCTTTATAATAGTTGCTCTGCCAGAAATCATTCCCAACCATCTCTCCCTTCTCTGCTCTACTTCTCTTAAGGTATGACCCCCATAACTCAAACACCTATAATCATTGTGTCCTTGTTCAATCAATTATTCTAGAGTAGATTTTCTTAGAGCAAACATTGCATCTGCTATAAAACACACAATAATGCCATGCACATGGTAGACATTTAATATCTATTCAAATGAAATGATGGAAGTCAACTTTTTATGTCCAGTTTTTACCAAAAACTTTAAAAGAATTATATCACCATCAAGGCATTAAGAATGCAACTGAAGGAATACAATTTCAATAAAGACTTAAGTAATGTTTATTAGTGCTTCTCGGGGGATATAATGTGAGACACAAAAAGAATCAGTATTGCTGAACACCCACCTCAGGGTAAATGGGACAAAATCTTAACAATGCTCAGAACTCCTCTTGACCCAGCTGGTCTAAAGAGTCACAGAATTGAAAGCCCTCCTGGGTCTATAGCTCTGGTGTAAGAAGCTTCCTTTTAGCAGAATCTACTCAGCCTTATACGTTCCATTCTTACTTCCTTCTGTCATGGCACATTTTATTTGAGTGGTTGGCATTTGAAAGGTCCCTCTGAATAATAGATGACTTTCTGGAAAATGCAGAGAGCATTGTTGCCAAGAACAGAAGACCCATTTGGTGAGCTGGTCAGATTACAAATTCAGTTTTAAGTCCAAATCCCTTTCAACTTGAAACCTTCTGTCAGCTTGGAAAAGGAAGGCCAGGTCTGGTCAGCACTTAGCAAGGAAATAGCCATTATAATTAAGGAGTATTTTTTAAAACAACAAATATCACTCGTTTCAATGAACAAAAGCAGCTTTGGGAATTATCGTTACTACCATTACTCTTTTGTAAAGTATAATCACTGTACATAATATCAAAACATGGTAAATCTCATGCCTTTATATAAGGCACAAAGAATTAAAGTCGTGGTTCTGTTTTATGTGGCTTTTTAAGAGATAATTTACCTATTGCTGAGAAGGCCCAGAGAGATATAGTTAAAAGTAATTTTAACCAATGTATGAGGTTCAGGGGGACACAAAGATGGTTATGACACAGTAGTAACAAAACGTTGCCTCTCTAGTCTCCATCACAATAGAACTGGTCAGTAAAGGGACCTTTTCTTTGTCAACTATGAATTAGGCTACAGGGCTTCAAAGGTTATGAACATTCACTTCCTAAATAAAGACAATCCAGCTATGATTTTGACTGCCATTAGATCAGGATTTCTGAACCTTTCCTGGGTCATAACCCCTTTAAGAGACTTATGAGTCTTCTGCATTTATTTCCAGAAATGTTCTTAAATGCAAAACATGAAATAAATGGAATTACAAAGGAAACTAATTATATCATAAAGATATCATTTAAAATTTGTTAATATTGTGATCTATGTGCTTCTTTATTAATGCATTTAATAAAAAGATCTAGTGGCGCTGTCTAATTAATATCATAATTTTAAAGTAGAAATGAGCATATATGATATTTAAATGTATCTACATCAATAGTAATATGTACAAATACTGTGTTGAGGTCATAAATACTACTCATTATTCTAGTGGTTTGTTGCCTACATTCATAACAGATAGAAATGTGAAATTTTAGTTAAAGATTAGTAAAATTCCAAATGCAAGTTTTTTCTCCATCCAAGTTCACAAACTTTTGAACTCTGTTCTGATAAAGAAAAGATACATATCCTCTTAATTAATTCTGTTGGTTATTTTAAATTCCCAATATTGTTAGAAACTTTATACCTACCTTGAATTAATACACGATACATGTTTGTCAATTCAATGGTCCTAACTCAGGCATCGAGAGGGGTAAGGATTAGGATGTCACTTGTATGTGCAGACTGCAGGTCTGTGGTTCTTTTTTCTGTTCATAAGATTAAGTGATGAACATAAATATTTCTTATTGCACATCTTCTCCATTAAGGTTTTCATTAAGTCCATAGATTCTTATATAATGTTAGGATTATCTGATTTATTTGTTTAGACTGGAAAACATCTCTTTAGCATGCTGTGGTGTTCAGTAAAGGACTTCTGAAAACAAGCAAAGATTTAAACAATCATTTAGTAATCAGCAGGCTTCCTCAAATCACATCTTAGCTCTAAGCTCAGGTACAAATCAGTGGACTTATTGTCAACAAAGCACCCCATTTATTTGAAATAATCTTTGAAAATCATTCATGAGTAAAATTCTTATTATACTCTAAAATAGAGTCTATGTACAACAAAGGTATATATTTCCATCAATTATTCCAAAACATCTATTGAGTGCCTATTTTTTACTAGATATTGAGGAAGTCCAAAGAATATGAAGGGCTACTTCTTGTTTTCAAGAAGTTCATAATCTAGATTTAGAAAGAGAAAGATCTTGAAAGTTAGAGACAATATTTAAAGGTTACAATCTCATCTATATTGTATTCCAGTACCCCACTGTCAACTTTTAGGAACCATATCTTCACCACATTCATTGCAGGGAAATCAGATTTTATGCAAGAGGGGTTTTCCTAAAGAGATATTTCAAAACTTGAGAAATTTAAGACTAATTTTCTCATAGGAATACATTTAAATATAGGCTTTCATTCTCAGAGTGCATTTTATTATACTCATTGTAAGGGCACATTACAGTGATGTTTATCATACAGCCATGTCCCCATAATCTTATTAATTTTTCTGCATTATCCTTGACTGAATATGTGACAACTTTAAAGAATCTGAAAGGAAGCTGCTTAGCTGTTCCTTCTTAGCTTACTCAGGATTATTTTTAATATTTCCCAGAATTCTTTCTGCTAAATAATAGCACAGTGAATGGGATTTTATCACAATTAAGTTATATTGCAAGGTTACTATTTTGGAAAGTGGCAAAGAAGGAAGGGTGATTCACAGCCCTAATACTAACACCACTACCTGAAAGTGTGAATAGTGTTTCTATTGGCTCTTTATATTGTTTCATTATAGTAAGTAGATTTAAATTAGCACATTTTAGCTCATGGAATAAAGGCATGGTTCACATTATTCTGACAAAGAGTGGGTGTTCTTTCTCTTTACCAGCTAAAGCGGCACTGCCAAGTAACAATATCATATATACCATTTATTGTGTACTCAGCCCAACAGCTTTAAAATTGTATAATTTTGGCAACTATTTTTAATTTGGAAGACTCCCTTTATCTCAAAATTTCATGTAAAATAGGTCATTATTAATATTTTTGTTGTGCTACTTGAAATTTACCTAATTCTAATTTATATACTACGTGAGTTACATTTACTATGTCCAAATCACCATTAAAATTATTTTTAAACATCATTGCTCCTGTCCAGTTTTAAACTTTTCAGATCCTCATCTGTGGGACTGCATTAGCAGCTTACATAACTTATATAACATTTGAGGTTTGCAAAACATTTTTTCCTACTTTATCTCATTTTGACATTATAATTACTATATTCAGTAGATAGGAAAATTAAAATATATTCTCATTTGAACAAATTGAGGCTCAACAGTCTTCATTTCCAGGATGGAGCTAGAACACAAACCCAGAGCTCCTGATTTTAAATCCAGAGACCTTTCTCACCAAAAATGAAAGACGTCAGGTGAAGAGGTATATATCTAACAGATGAACAAACAATCACGGCTGTGATCATTTGAAAGAGCACTCTGAAGTATAGTGATCGGGATGCTATTTTACTTCAAAAAAAAAAAAAAAAGGAAAAGAAAAAAGAGAGAGAGAATGAATTTAATAGCTCATTGTTTTTCAAAGAGCATCATTGGCAAAGCTTTATTGGGGTTACAGATTGCGCATAACTCAGTGGTAAATAGCAGCGAGAATCACTAGACCAGAGAAGATGGGATATACTCTATACCTCTACCATGAGAAGGTCTATATGTGTGCCATGACGCATAGTGTCATGGAAAGAGCACTTGTCTTAAAACTGGAAGTCCAAAGCTGCTCCAGTCAAATTTTATGCAAGAGAGGTTTTCCTAAAACCTCTTAACTATCCTTTTGGGGAAAACAAGGCATTTATTGTCTGGGAGCTTCATTTTCCACATCCAGAACATGACTGCTGCCTTGCCTGTTTCACAGGAAACTGAATGAATAAATAAGAAAACATTCTATGGAAGGACCCTAATCTGCTTTATAAATGTGAGGGGGCACCTGTGAAGAGTGGAGTAGAATGCTAGTTAAGAAACTCTGTGATGGCAATCTACTTGAGGTACTTAAATAAAGAGCACATAGAAACAAAACGTCTTGTTTCCCTTGCACTCCTTATAAAATATCTTTTAGAATTCTTTCTTCAATTATGAAATTAATATATGCTCACTGCGAAAGTCATCCAAATAGCTTAGAAGTGAATAAAATAGAAATAAAATATTCTCCTTCTCCTCCCACCTACCCTCATCCCATTCCCCAGAATTACTACTGGCCTCAATTTGGTAATACCCTTATGTAGGCCAGTCATCTTCAGCAGCGTGATGACAGCATGGAGACAAAGCACGGATGCTTGTTCTCAACTCCATCTGAAAAAGGACACACACACTTCACCCTGGCCTTGGCTCTGGGCTGTGAGGCATAACATCAGTGCTAATGTTGACTAGAATTACGCTGAAGGCCTCACATGTAAGTCCGCTGTTTTACTCAGGTAGAAATTGGAGTCTGGACTATGTGGATGTCACTTCCCATTTCTGACAAAGAAGATGAATGGTTTGCTGTCTTCAATCTGACTAGTGGCTATTTCAGCCAGCCTGTGGGATGCGACCCTTTTTTCTTCACCTGCACTGGCATGTCAGAACCCAGAGGATCTTGGCCAGCTCAGAGATGCTGCTTGTAAATCAGGCCTGTGCAATTCATTGCGGAGAGCAAGACTTCCCAGAGAGTGTGCAGGCTCACTCTGCCAGGGGTGCTCTCAATTCCTGATTTATAATCGCTCTCTGGTAAACCAGGTACAAAATCCAGGTTTGTAAATCAAGTCTTTTTATTTAGGATTTATTGGCATTAGTTGAAAATCTGTTTCAGAACTTGTAAATCTATATTAGGATTTGTAAACCATTTAAAGATATGGAAATTCATTTTTGGACTTACAAAACACTAAACACCATTTGGCTACCATTACTACTAGAAAGAACAGGAACTTATAAACCAAAAGAAGGATGCTAAGATTTACTGGCAGCTGCTATAAATTAAATCCTGGGTTTATAATTTCAGATGAGTACAGATTTATAAATCCAACTTGTGATTCACCAAAAAACAAACAAACAAACAAGGTTTTCATTCTAATTGAAATATTACAGAGTAGTATCACTGTCAATACCCTACTGATAAGCTAAATATTTTGAAGTAAAGGTAATGATCTATTCAGATTAAGATTTGATATATGGAACCAATAGGTCATTGCTGAAAAATCTGCAGGGAAAGTGGTCTGTGCTTCTGCCAATCCTACAATAAAAGAACTGAAAAAGTCTGAGACTGTAACTGGGCATAGCCTGGTGAGAAAATCACTACATTAACTCTGAAACCCGAGGGCACTTTGGCTGTGCACTGGAGATCTTTAACAAATGTTCACTCTCCACAATACAAGCCAAACCTTAACTTTGAATCTATAGGATCTCATTAAATGTTATACTGCCCAAATAGACACATTGCCCAAGTAGGCTGATCACGGCTGCCAAGATTGTTATTACAGAGCAATGATCCTCAACCAGAGCAATTTTGCCCCCACGGCTATTTGGCAATATATGGAGACATTTTTGGTTATAACAGGGGAAATGCTACCAGCATCTAGTGAGTAGAGACCAGGGATGCTGCTAAATATCCTACTATGCACTGAATAGCTGCTCACAACAAAGAAATATCTGGTCAAAATGTCTAGAGTGTCACCTGTTTGATTGAGAAAACATGCCATAGAAAAGTATTTATCACAAGCCAGTGCAGGATGACTGAATTGGGACCCCTCCATCTCTAGTTGCATTGATTATGTCATTCAGGACAACTTAGAAGCTTTTTTTTTATTATTATTCAGTTAATCCAAAGGAAGAATATGTTCAAAATTCATAATGTAGTAAATATGATAGCTCGCATTATGAATTTGCTTTGCTACTTCAAATGTGCTCTATATTTGATCAACAGGTCTTCTGCAAAAACTGAAGTTACAGCATTTGGTGAAATTATTTGACTGGAGGGACTCCTCCATTTTATTTGAAAACAAGTATATGGGTTAGGAAGGGAATACAAGGCAAGGAGTCTTTCAGGCTTTGTTCAACAGTTTTATAAAGAAACCCCATGTAATGAACTCCCTGGGAGCCTGAGACCCTTTGATTATATGGTGTTTGGAATAAAATAAAACAAATCCCATGTTATTCTATTCTGACCTGAAAGTGATTTCTAAATGATCACCTTGGGTGTTCTTTCCCTCTACTTATTGTTGTGTTCTTCCATTTGAATTACTGCTCAGCTTCACCTCAGAAGCCAGCTGAATATTGGCCAATTGTAAGAAGACAGTCTCATATTGAGATTATAGCAGCTCTCCTCAGACTTGCCCTATTCATGGACCTGGCCATTATAAGAACCTAAAGATGGAGACAGGATTCAACATTCAAATGGTGCATTTAAAGAGCATGGTGAAATATATTGTGTAAATGCAAATGAACAGAAATATAGCATTGTAAGAGCTCAGCCACTTGTGCAATTAGAAAGGAAATCGGGAGTATAGAGTGCAGCACCCAGCAGAGCACTCAATTCTGCACTTGGGGAAAAAAAAGTTTAAAGAAACGGTGTGGTGACTCAGGTCTTTAGAGAGTTTAAATCAAAAATATCTGAAATGCAACGCATATGTAAGTAACTAAATCATATCCCTCCTCACCTCCTGTCTTCAACAAACATTTCCCCAGTGACATTCTAAAATGCACATTATTTCATTGACTTAGGCTGAGTTTTGTCCTATTTAATGATCCATCTGTGGCTTTAACTCAGTAGTTCCTAAAGTCATTTCCCTCACCATAAGATCTTTAAGCATTCATGATATAGGAAGGTCAGCAAGAAGGCTCTCCCATCTGGTCATCTGGATTGTTTGTAGAAGCTTAATATATAAATACAGATTGGAAAGGATCAGGAAAATATTGAATTTCTTGGAATTTCACCATTCTGTGTGAGACAGCACTAAGCAAACAACAACAACAAAAAAAAACTTATGGTTAGAAGAGTAATCTCATTTCATATTAATTCATTTATCAAGTAGATAAATGCCTAAGAAAGGGATGGAGGGGATGTTCAGGATGATTCTAAGAAAGAGATTCACAATAATTGATATTTGTCATCAGGAAAACTATTCTTTCTCTCAGTATTCTCCGCGTCTACCCAAGCTTCCCCCTGCTGCTCAGGATCCACCACATGGACCAGCCCCCATTGAGAGCCTATAGCTCATGTCTATAATCCTTTTAAAATTCTTTCCTCTCCAACCACACCTGCCAGATTTTTTATATATAGCCTTCAGATCTAGGAACCACTCAGCAAAAAATCACTAAGCCAACAACATTCATTGTGAACTTAGGTTTTCCAGGCTCTGCTAGGTGATGGGATTACAAAGATGAGTAAGCCACTATCTGATATTGAGGCTTTTATATCCTAACGGCAAGATAGGTGTGTAAATAAATAATCAAAACACAACATATCTTATGTGCTGAAGGGAAGACACTTCAAGGTACAGTGGGAGTACAAAGGAAGGCAGTGACATCTTCAAAAGGTGACAGTGCTTGAATTAGTTCTTGAAAGATGAGTGGCATCTAAGAGGTAGTGAAGCAGAGAAGTCGTGAGAAGAACGTTATAAATGAAGAAACAGTAGGGTCAGACATAAGTCATAAGAAGAGCAAGCTCAGAGTATTCAAAAATGTGGCATGGCTAGCATAATGATTTTCAATTAGGAGGTGGAGCAGAAAGTGACAATAGTGTAAAAATCACCTGTATCAAATTATATGACCCATAAAAAAGCAAAGGACCAAAATCCAGGATGTAGGTGAGGGACTCATGAGAGAAATATTAGAAAAGTAGATTGAAACATGACAACTAGATAATCCAAAGATTTAACCACTATCAAGTCATTAGCAATATGCGTTCTTCCTTGTATCTTCTTTTACTTTCTGCTAACTAATACATATCTAGAGAAATAACTTTATTCTTTGGGTTGGTTTGATAAGTGATATGGACTTCACAATTGTCTCATTTTCTATGGAAGCTCATAAAAAAGCATCTGTTAAGGTGGTAAAAAGAAAAAGAAGAGAAACTAGAAATAATTTCAGAATAATTTAATATTGACTTTATTGGGAAATCTTTTTGACCTCAAGATTTATCAGCCTTATGAACAGACACAGAAAAGTTAAAACATGTCAAACTAGACTGGCTAAATATAGCACCTGAGTCTGGGGTTTAGAGAATGATCCCAGGGATATATTATATTCACATAATATTTTCTCCTGTGTCTTCAAAGAAAAATCTTACTTCTTTACATAAACATATTTCTAACTTCTCTCAGGAGGAAAAAAACAATCTCAGTTGACTACCCAAATCTTTCCTGTAACATCTTTCTGGTCTTACCTATGTTAAAACCAATAGGAAAGCAAATTTAGACGGGAAATAAATCTGAATGAGACATGAGGGGGGAAAGACTGAGAGATGTCCAGTCAGATTTTTCAAGGGAATAGATCCTAAGTCCTGAGGCATGTACATCAGTTTTAGTCACCCAGGCACTCTATGGTAAGGGCTAGAGGGCTCTCCTCAGCAAATGTCAACTAAATCCCTCATGTCTGCCCAACAAAAACCTCATTTTATGAGGGAGGGAAGTTATAGATTGAAAAATGCTCTTTTTGTAAAACTGTGGTCGTGATGTTCAGTAAAATGATAAATGAATAGGTTGTACTGGCAAACTACAGTAATTAGGCCATTCCTCATTTCTTTATTGGAGGCAGACCTAGATGTTTAATCATCATTATATGATCATTTAATTTTAGCAAAGTATTACTATTGGTAATATTATACATTAACTTTCTTCCCTTCTCTTTTTTAAAAATGGTGATGAAGGGGAAAACAAGAAGCTTTAAATCATGTCTAGAGTTTAGAAAGCAATAAGTCCCTAACTTTAAGTTTTAATCATTTTAGTATATTTTTTCTGATTTTCATAGAGATAATATTATAGAAAATGTAAAAAACACAAAGATATGCAAAAAATTAATATAATCACTCACCATTACACTTTCTTTAAAAAATCATCATTTTTGATATTTTGGTGAATTTTCTTTCAGCTTTTTTTCCTTTGGGATTTTTATTTTATAATATTCACAAAATAACAAGATTTAAACTAGTATCAGACGCACAGAGGCATGCAAATGAAGGTAGCAAAATACAGTTATTTTAAAGCAATTTTAGAAAACTTAAAAAGCTTTTTCATACTAATCGCTGACCAGACATGGCCACAATAAAGAATTAAGTTTTTCTTCTTATCTTTGTGCCTAAAATCAACTAGGGGAAATGAATAAACATAAATTAAGAACTTTCAAGGAATAAATATCTTCAAAGAGCTTGAATCTGTAATTTCCCCTAAGAACAGATTTATCATCTAAGCCCATTCTTTTCAACTTAATGCATCGACTCTTCCATAGGCTGGTAAAAAGCAGTTCAGTAACCACGTCCTCCGTCCTCAGTGATAAGACCTCCTGCAAAAGGATCAATAAGACCTGCTTTCATAGAACTTTTTTTCTTATCCCATAACCTCAAAAATCATTTTGCGCCACAATGATCACTACAGGGAGGAAAATAAAGAGATGTTGAATCTATCAAAGTTTTTCATAGTGAGGCTGGTTTATTTCAAACCATCACAGCATGGTGGTTAACAGCTCTGGAACAGCCAAAGGATGGAAGCAGAAGGAAAAAAGAAACTGAAAGATCCTCTTCTTTCTTTACAGGGACCATCAAAGTTAAAGGGGAATAAGATTCATATTCCAAGCAATTTACTACCCAATTTAATTTGGCACTGGGAATTTCAAACTAGGCTAATTTTTTTTTTATTCCACTCAACTGAAAAAGATATCTCCAGAATAAGCTCTAATTTGGTATTGATATAAGAATTGTTACTAAGTGGGATAAAAAGAAAGAGCCAAGTCCAAATTAGTTTGGGAAACCAGTAAACAAATAAATTTATTTTTTGTAGTATTTCTCTAGGTCTTTTCTATGCCATGTACACTGTGATTCTCCCTGAGATGCCTATAGTATATAATATTCCCCAAATTTATGTTTATATTTTTCCTTTTCTCTGATTTCCCCAGAACTCATTTTGAGAAATAACTATTTTGTATGTTTCTAATCATTCAGATACAGTAGGTCTCAGTTTCAGAGTTGATTCTTGTTAATGTGAATATAAAGGTTATTACTTATAAATACAAAGTCTTAATTATAAAGTACTTAGATGGCATGAAAACATGCAGTGTAGTATTTGAGAAAATATCTCTGAACTTAAAATCATTGGTGTAGACTGTGCTATCACTTTTCAGGTTTAAGACCTTAGAAAAATTATTTAACCTTTGTGGATCTTAGTTTCTCCCTCTGTGAAATGGAAGCAAAGTATTGCCTATCTCACGGGATAGTTATAAAGATCAACTAAAAGCTCTACAGAAAATAGAAATTGCAGAAAAAATTGGGGAGCTATTGTAATTGTGACTAGTGCCTGCTTTAACACTGAAAGATATGCTCTTTGTTAGGTATTTTCAAATAAGTTATAAAGAAAGACTCTTTGTTTTATTTAGCAACTTTCTTTCTGAACTTCTATTTCTGAACCCTCATTGAAAGATTAAACTAAGGCATATTAAAAATTTTTAAGAGTTTATTTGAGCAAAAATCTATTTGAAATGGGCAATGCCAAAGCAGAAGTTAGGAGCACTCAGCCGACAGGAGCCAGGGGAAAGACATATAAAGTTAGGTGGCGAAGAAATTTTTTGATTGGCTGTGCTTAAAGCCTAGTTGGCCGTTTGTGATTGGTCATTCTCCCTGTTCTGATGTTGTGACCCTGAGGCATTTACAGGCCTGGGTTTTGGTTTGCTTTTGTGGGCTGCCAGGGTATCAGAGTCATCTCAGTCTGATGACTTTTTGTTCCATTATTTTAACACCTCACAGTTCCGTTTTTCTCTAAAATTGTTTTCTGTGTCTTTCCCATATCAGACTAGAAACTCCAGGAAGGCAGGGCTGGGTGTGATACTTCCTTTGATTAATGGATTATCAGAGGGTATTGTAAGGTAAACTCGTGACAGGCCTAGAAAAGTTTTAAAAGCAAGTCTTTATTGGCAGAGTGCTCCCAGGCAAGGTTCCCTGGTCCAGAGAGGAGAGGGCCCAGAGAAGTCGCACCCGGGGGTGGGAGGGCACAGCTTTTATGGGGTTATGTGGGGGTAGGGGTATAGGGTGGGGAATGTTAATCAAATGCTAATTGAGCATTAAAATTAGGGTAGTGGCACCTAGGGCTTTAAGGTGGGCCCTTATCTGGATTCTGATATCAAGCTGAAAAGTTTCCAGGCAGGCATCTGGCTGGCCCTTCCCCCACTGACCTAACAGGTATTATGCTCAGATGGAAAAGATCATCAATATAATTGACATTCTCCCAGAGAAAGTGTGTTTATTGATGCAGATGTACATATTTGAAGTCATAAGATGGAAAACTAATATCTATAAGCTGTTTATGTTAAGATAATATTCAGACGTATAATGTATTTAAGCAACAAATCAGTCAAATGGTCAATCTAAACTGACAGTATGGCATTAAAAGTAGGAAAGCTTTATGACTGATAACAATGATTATCAAAAAGAAATACACCCCCAAAACCAAGGAGCAAAGCAAAAGGTCTGAAGTAGAAAGTGTGAAGCAAGTTGATAAATCTACTCTCCAAATAGTGCCTAAGTTAATTCCACAATAACTTTATTACATTTTATATTTAAGGCCAAGAATTCAAAACATGTATTTTCCCAACTCTATTTGTGTTTAGAGAAAAAGTGCCATCAGACTGTATGAAGGCAAAACTGCATTTGAGTTTCTATGGCTTACATTATAATCTACAGAGAGTAGGCCATGCTCCCTATTGATTAAGCCAGCCCTGCTCAAACCTTTCTTCCAAAATGCCCTTCATTGGAAGGCACATATGCTTATCTCTGGGAACCTGGGAGCTCACCTCTGAGGCAGTGCAGCACAAACGTGAAATTTCTTTAAAGTCTTATTTAAAATGCAGAAACATCATTCAATGTATTCATAATACATTTGAGTCTGCTTAAACATAAAATTAACAATTATATTTCTTATCATCAAGGAAACCTGATGCTTCAGGAAGGTGTGCCATGTGTCCATGGTATGCCTTGCAGTACAAGCTGGCATGCACTAAATATGATCATTCTAGTAAGGATCAAAGAGCCCTGTCTTCAATTTTAACAGTCTCATTAAGCTCTTTCTCACATATTATCCAAAGACATACTACAACAATAAAAAATATATTTGCTTTTTTGAGAAAGAGAATTCTGAAAATTACATGTGGGTTCTTCTTATGTAATAATGGAAGAAATGTTTTAACATGAGAAACCATAGAGCAGATGAAGAGCTATCATGAGGCTATAGTATGACTTTATGCTCCAAGCCTAGTACATGAGCTTAATGAAGCTAATGTTTTATGTTGAACTGAAAAAATTTCTTCATAATGGTTTTCTTATTGTAACTTAAATTTATGTCAAGGAGACTTAACACATCCCTAAGGAAATATGTTCAAGGTTTTTTGCTTTCAAACTTCATCGATACATAAAGTTTCCTAAGGCCCATGGTGGGAATACAAGTATTGTGTCTTGTCTTTCAAGAAAAAAAAAATTATCTTAGTATTTGCTCAAGTCTAAAACTGTTTGACATAAGATGAGTAGGCCAACAGTATCTGAATATGGCTATCAAATTCTATTTATAAAAAGTAAAGCTATGCTAATGTGCCGCCTATTTGCTCCCTCCTGCTTAACAGTATTAAAGATTAAAGTCAATTGTTTTGTAAACTGAAGGGGCCAGTAATGGTTTCTTGGGAAGCTTTCCTGTCAGCATTCCAGATTAGGTTGCTATTAAATTTTTCTTCTTACAATGGCTGGCTTGGGTCATTATACACTTAAATTGAGTTGCTGTCATTGTTACATACTAAAATGAAAGACCTCTTGGCCTATAGTAATATAGTATACCTTTTAAAAAATGGGTACCAGTACCTAACTTATAAAAATAAATCTGATTGCATTATAGTTCCAAACTTCAGAGTGTTTCAAAGTGATTTAAATAAAATATCCAAATAATGTTTATGCATATCAAAGACAAATGGCTGAGTTTTACATTTACTTGCTTTCAGTAATCACTGAAGCTTACTGAGTGATTACAAGATACAGCAGACTCATGGTCTTTTTTCTCTCTTGTAATTTAATTATGTCCTGCTCTGAAGTGAGGATAGTCAAAAACCTGGATTTTTTCATAATCCTATAAATTATTTGTTCAAATTAAAGAATGGTCATCCTGATCTCACCATTCTAAGCACGTTATTAGAGAATTCTCCTACTGACTTGAAAAGTCTATGCATTATTTAAATTCTCAAATGAGCCAAAAGTTTAACAAAAAAGAAGGATAACATCACATTTCTTAGGTTTAAGTCTTCTTTCTAATAAAAACAGAAAAATTTCCAACTATCACTTCTAAAGGGAGAAGTAATTTTTTCCTACTTTTCCCAGGTTTGTAACACCTGTCATTACCTAATTATACAGAAGCAGATTAGTCACACTTCAAAAATGCTTATTTTTAAATATTACCTCTATTTTCAGAGCACTTTCTCTTTCGCCTTAACTTTTTAAAACAAAAATACAAGAAGTTCTTTTTCTTATACTACATGTCTATCTAATAGAAATGTAATAATTTTGATACTACTTTAAGATCGGAGACTCACAAAGAACTGAATTTAGGAACTCAACAGATAGATGGATTCAGGGATAATGTAGATCTTGACATCTCCAATTCATGGCAATATAAATTGCCTTGTTAAAACTCCAAGTCAGCAATATTTAAATGTAGACTGGCATGACAATTTTTTTCACTTATAAATTTCTCTAAAAATTGAAAAACTCTTGCATTTTGAATTGATCCAATAGCTCAAGAGTACCTGAAATTCTAATAATTATCCTTTTTCTAGGTCCTTCAATCACATTGCCTATTCTGCTTTTCTGGGAAAAATACCTTTTTCCTCTCTAATGCATCCTTTTCTTAATCGGTGTGCTTCAAACTACAGAGAGAGAACAAGTAAAATACATGTGCGTGTGTATACACATACATATACGTACTATGATATATGATAAAATTATTTTTAAAAAGCAAGAGAAAGATAAACATAAAATTTAGCTTAATATCTGATGGAGAGAGAGAGACAGTGTTTATATCTGATGGAGAAACAGAAGTTCAAAATAGAAGAACACATAGGTATATTATGTAAGTTACTTTCAATGGTCTATTCCTTGAGTTAAGAGGTGGTTTCATGAGTGCTCACTATTTTATCAATAAATAAATATAGTAAAGGAAATAAAGGAAAGACTTCCAGAAGTATCCAGATAAGAAGGAAAAATAAAAGAAAGGAGACTAAGGAAAAAATAAAGAAGAAAACCACCAAAAAAGGCTCCAGGAATATCGTGAAGATAAATGGATGTTCTGGAAGCATCTCTCCAGCTTTTGGAATCTTCTAATTCCTAGTTCAGTCCTCTCTCTTTCCTCTACAACTGGTTTTCTATAAGAGAATGTTTCCTTGATCAAATCTTCCATGTTTTTACATTGTTTGCAACATATAATTTAGGAATAGACAAATGGTAGGTCCTCAAAAATTACAAGAAAAATGAAGTAATGGAAAAGAAACCCACATGTCCAAACAATGCAGCTGGGTCTCAGAAATCACTGTCTTTTGTCTCAGAAATCCTTTCTACAATATTCCTGATATTCTACTTCTGTTTGAATACATCCGGTAATAAAGAGATCGCTATTTTGAGGTAGCTTGTTCTGTAGTCAAATGGCTAGAATCACTAGAAAGGTCTTCTATATTATAGAGATTCCAAATTGATGACTGTAAGTACTAGATTATCTCTGTAGGGTAATGAAAAAGAAATCTAATCCTTGTCCCAAAAATAGCCTTTCAAATATTGGAAAAAAATGTTAAACCCTTGTAACTTTCCTTTTTTTTTCAAGATAAGCATTTCTATTCTTCATAACATGATTTCCAGGCCTTTTTCTTCTCTGCACTTTCTTACCCAGTACTCTTCAGAACAATAACACTGTCATTAAAGCACAGTCCCCCAAAATGAGTTCAGTTCTCCAGATGAGATCTGACCAGTACAGAGCAGAAAAGATTTAATGAAACTTCTCCATAACCTGAAGTCAATATTTTTAAATTTGCCATGTGTAAAAAGATTAGCTTTGGACTTATAAAGGAAGAAACCATAGTTTAAGGTTTGAAGAAAAAAATTTTCTTGTCCTAAGATGAATTATTCCATGGAGAGCATAAAAGTAATATGTTATATCTACAAAGCATTTTAAAGCCCATTAAATGCTTTCATGTACATTATCAGTTTTAGTCTTTGCAGCCCTCTCACTGTCAGGTGTGAGTATTTCCATATTTCAGATGAGAAAAACAAAATCATCGAACAAGTCAGAGATGGAGCCAGAGCTAAAACTCATGTATCCTCACCCTAGATCTACCACTCTTTCTAAGATAGCATGCTGCTTCGAATAATTAAACAATCATTAAATGGCTGACCTCACTCTAAATATCAACTAGGAAACAAATTTTGCAAAAGAAATCTAAATACACTATAGATTTTAAAATCAATAAGAAAAAGATTGGTAATTCAACATTAAACAATGAATTCATCTGCCAGATTCACAGAATAAAAAAAAAACCACACACACAAATAGCCAATAAACATGTTTTAAGATGCTCAGTTTAACTCACAGATTCAGATTGCAAATCAAAACATCAGTAGGTTATCATTTTTCACTATCAAAGTTGGCAAAAAATAAGAAAAAAATTGATAACACAGAGTGCTGGAGAGACTATGGGGATAACAGAAACTATATTCTACTGAATGAAAGAATAAATTAATATATTATGAGTACAAGTGCACATTGGTACAAATGTTTAAAGGGCAATTTGCCATAACTGTATAAATTTAAATAACTTGCCCTTTGACCCCAAAATTCCACTTTTAAGATTACATCCTCAAGGCTTTTATAAGTGTGCAAATATTTTTCTGAAGATATTTATTGCTGCATTGCTTCTATTAGCAAATAAATGGATACATTCTAAATATCTACGATTAAAAGAATATTAAATAAATCACATTACATCCATGCAATGGAGCAGTGTGTAGCTAGCTATTAAAAAGATAAGGTTTGTCTACTGTTAGTCCATAAAAATATGCCCATGATTACTTATTAAGTAAATTGCGGAACAGTGTGTAACACAATTCCAGTTGTAAAAGAGCAACACTCATGTATGTGGTCATTTATAAATATAACTGTTCATATAGTGCAGACTATATATATACAAACAAACGTATGTCTATGAAAACAAAATGTCTTCAAGGATATTACACATACCAATCAATCAATAATGGCTATTTCTGCAGAGTGGAATTAGATAAAGCAAAAGATGAAAATATCAAGGAACTTTTATATTTCAGATTTCTTGGATAATATAGTATATTCAGAAACAGGTCCGGAATATTTTGCAACATCTAGAACATTATAAAAGTAATATAAAATGGGGTTTCTTTTTGAACCAGATATTCGTCCGTCCCATTACTTTTTATTTAGCAAGCAACAACTTTGTGTCAAGCATTGCACTAAGCATTTCACAGACCTTACTTACGATAATCTAAATATTAATATATACATGAGTTAAGTATTAGCATTCATCATTATAATGAAAATATGATCCAAACCTCTGCTATTTTGATCTATTGCCTGCATCAGGATGCACATATTTACCTTACTGAAACTCTTTGTGACTGTGTATAATTATGGTAAGAGAGATCAAAATAGCAAAAATTTATATTTTAAAAGCCCTCAAGAGGAATGAAGCTTTCAAGTTCACAATCAATGGAATAGGAGAGTTGTATACTAAGATTATGATTTGTCATTGAGGTAAAAAAATATATATATCCCATGGTTCTAAGGTCTTAGATGCATCAGATATTTTAAATTACATGTCACCATTTTAAAATGGACCTATTCTTCATGGTAACAAGGGAAAATTCTTTAGTAGTTTCACAAAAGAACACAATAAAGAAGTCAAATCATACTAATACCAAAATACATAAAAATGCACAAAAAAGACAGAGGGTAAAAAACAAAGAACCAGAGCCCTTCTAAAGAAAATCCTGTTCCATACGGTCAGCCCTTTAACAAGAGCTCCTCCACTCTAATTATAGCCATTTCTCACAACCAATCAGCTTGAGGGTTAATCCTTCCTATTAACATGCAAGGAGCAACCAAGGCTCAACTACAATAGGAGGGCACATAGAACCCACACAATGGACACACTTGGAGCACCCAGTTTAAGCAACAAGGGAGACTGTGCCACTGGACCCCACTGGACCGCTACTACATAAGGAATGGAAGGCATAGGAGCTCTACTTAAACTGTAAAAACAAACACTGGAGGCAGCCAAAATGAAGAGACAAAAAAAAAAAAAAAAAGCTGTCCCAAATGAATGAACAGAACAAAGCCTCAGAGAAAGAACTAAAGAAAATGGAGACACACAATCTATTAGATGCAGGATCCAAAATACTGGTTATAAGGATCCTCAATGATCTTAGTGAGAACTTCAACAAAGAGATAGGAAACATAAAAAATAGAGATAGGAAACATAAAAAAGAACCAGTCAGAAATAAAAAATACAATAATTGAAATAAAGAATACCTTAGGAAAAATCAACAACAGATTAGATGAAGCAGAGGACTGAATCAGAGTTCTGGAAGGTAAGTTGGCAAAAAACACCTAATCAGAAGGGAAACAAGAAAAAAAGAATCCCCCCAAATGGAAATAGTTTAAGAAGCTTCTGGGACAACACCCAGTGTACCAACATTTGCATATAGGGATACCAAAAAGGGAAGAGAGAGAGCAAGGAATTGAGAACCTGTTTTAAGAAATAATGACAGAAAAATTCCCTTACATAGTGAAAGAAATAGCGATAGAAATCCAAAAAGCACAGAGAATTTTAAGCAAGATGAACTCAAAGAGGCCCACACCACGACACATCATAATTAAAATGCCAAAGATTAAAGAAAAAAAGAGAATCCTAAAGCAGCAGGAGAAAAGCAGTTGCGTACAAGAGAGCTCCCGTAAGACTATTAGCTGATTTCTCAACAGAAACTTGCAGGCCAGAAGGGATTGGCACTAACTATTCACTGTGATAAAAAGTAGGGACCTACAACCAAGAGTACTCTATCTAGCAAAGCTATGTTTTAGAATTAAAGGATAGATAAAGAACTTCCCAGACAAGAAAAGCCTAAAGGAGTTCATCACCTGAAACTAATGTAATATTGTATATCAACTGTAACTAAAAAATTAAAAAATATTTTTAAAATATCAAGAGAAAAACTGGAAATTCTCAAACACATAAAAATTAAGCAACACTCCCCTGAACTAATAGCTCAAAGAAATTAAAAGGAATATTAAAAAGTTTACTGGAACAAATGAACATGGAAACACAACATATCAAAAGTTATGGGATGCAGCAAAAGCAGTTCTAAGCGAGAAGTTCATATTAATAAACATCTACATTAAGAAGCAAGAAAAATTTCTAACTTAGAACCTGACTCTACACCTCAAGAAATTAGAAAAAGAAGAACAAACTGAGCCAAAAGTTAACAGAAGAAAAAACAATAATAGTAAAGATTAGAGTAAAAAAAATAAAATAAAATAAAGAACAGAAAAACAATAGAAAAGATTAACCAAACTAAGAGGAGTTTTAAAAAAAAAAAAATCGACAAAATTGGTAAACCCTTAGCTAGACTAACCATAAAAAAAAAGAGAAAAGAACCAAATTAACAAAACTATAAATGAAAAGGAGGCATTACAACCGATATCACAGAAATTCAAAGGATCATAAGAGGTTATTATGAACGACTATTAGCCAATAAACTGTACATTTTAGAAGTGGAAAAATTCTTAGAAACATACAATTTACCAAGACTAATTCAGTAAGGAATAGAAAATCTGAACAGACCAATTACTAGTAAGAAGACTGAATCAATAATAAAACACCCTCTCACAAGCCCCCCCCCCCACCACCACCAAATGGCATAGATGATAGAGGCTCTATTCACCCCTCTGGCGACCAAATAAAAGTTGTGACAAATAAAAGTTTCCAAATAAAAGTTGGAAACAAGGAGCAGCAACAAGAAAAAATGGCCTGGGACGAATGAGCCATACAACCAGGGAGAAATCCAAGAAATCACCCTGCAACGATGGAAGGTAGGACAGGGCAAGGGTGCAGGGCTACCCAGTGTCAAGTGGCTGAGCGAGTTGGAGGCTGCAGCAGCAGTAGCAGCAGAAGCCTTTTAAAGGAGCTGCATCAGTAAGCGGATTTTAAAGGTGATGGACGTGCTCACTCTGAGCACCAGTGCTAATTTGGCTGTGCGCAGGGGCACCAGGGACTTACTGGGAGAGACACAATGTCAGAGTGCAGGCTGAGGTGAGACTCACTTAGTACAGAAGTGCCAACAGTATCCATTTTCCCTGTTGAGCCCACCCCCACCAGTGCACTAGACACAGTGCCTCCATAGCTGTGATGTCATCAAACTGGATTACAGAGGTCTCTCCACCCAGAGAATTCTCTGAAATCCCACCTCCACCAACTCTCGGCCCTACCCAAGCCACATCCAGATTTATCCTCAACGAGTCAGGTGCTCTTTACTGAGCAGTGCTTAACTCACACTGGAGGCAGTTGGCCTCAGTTTCTGGTGTGGGCTTTTGAGGCTACTACGAGCACAGCATCTGTGGATTGCTTGCTGAATCTTAACAGGTGGCTCTGGAGGGAGGAGAGGCCTGGGCTAAATTTGGCCTGCAGCTGAACCCCTCTCAGGACTGTGCCACTGGACACCTACTTCACAAATCCATACTAATAAGACCGGGAGACTTAGGAGCTTTGCTTAGTACATTGAAACAGACATGGAAAGATAGCCAAGAAGGGAAGACCAAGAAGCAGAAGCCACATGAGAGAACGGAACAGAGATCCAAACACAATGAAGTCAAGTAATCTAACAGATGCAGAGTTCAAAACACTGGTTATAAAGATGCTCAATGAACTTTTGGGAAGTGTAGATAACATCAATAAAGAAATTTAAAAAAAAACATAAATATGGAAGTGGAAATTATAAAAGGGAACCAGTCTGAAATGAAGAACATGTTATCTGAGAGGAGAAGTATATTAAATGGAACAAACAAAGGAATAAACAAAGTGAATAAAGAAGAGGATCAAATGCCTTATCTAGAGGACAGGAAAGTCAAAGACTCGCAATCAGAACAGAAAGTGATAAAAGGCCAAGATTTTTAAAATAATTTGAGTATATGGTACTCTAATAAGGGCCCAAATAACCATCTGATCAGTGTAAAAAAAAATCAAGATTTTGAACAGCTGTTTGAAGAAATAATGATGGAAGGCTTACCTACCTGGTGAAGGAAATGGACATAAAACCTTAGGAAGCTCAGATAATTCCAAAAATCGAGGATCCAAAGAGGCCCACACCAAGACACAGCATAATTAAAATGCCAAAGGTTAAATACAAAGAAAGAATATTAAAAGCAAGAGAAAAACAGATAGTTACTTACAAGGGAACACCCATAAAACTGGCAGCTGATTTCTCAAAAGAAACCATGCAGAACAGAAGGACTTGGTAAAATATTTGACAGGATGAGGACCCAGGATCTACAACCAAGAATAATTTATCCAGCAAACCTATCATTTAGAGTTGAAGGACAGGTAAAGAGTTTCCCAGACAAAAATAAGCTAAAGGAATTTATCACCACCAAGCCAGTATTACAGGAAATGTTGGAGGGACTT
Organism: Cynopterus sphinx; assembly: GCA_030015415.1. NCBI lineage: Eukaryota > Metazoa > Chordata > Mammalia > Chiroptera > Pteropodidae > Cynopterus > Cynopterus sphinx. Next base: position 78,717,297 of record CM057386.1, on the reverse strand, counting down.
CTTTAAGAAGAAAAAACATGTATCAGAAACAGGAATAAAACGTGGTGACAACTACATTCCTATCAATAAGTACCTTAAATGGAAAAGAATTAAGTGTTCCAACCAAAAGATAAAGTGACTGAAAGGATAAGAAAACAAGACCCCTACATATGAAAAGGAAGGGGATGGAAAAAGATACTGCTTTCATAGACCTAGAAGGTATTTAAGTAAGATAAAAATAAACACTATATGATTTCACTTATATGTGGAATCAAAGGAATAAAAGGAACAAACTAATCAAAAACAGATTCACAAATATAATGGACAATTTGGTGATAGACAGAGGGGAAGGGATTTGAGGGGTCTGAGAGAATGGGATGAAGGGTTAAAGAAGTACAACTTAGTAACTGATGGATGGTCACGGGGATGGGGAGCACAGCAGTTATCATTATTACATTGGCTTGGTCAGGGGAGGGAGAGAGCTATTGGGGGGGGATTGTTTTATGAACTATATAGATGTCTAACCAATATACCGTCTACTTGAAACTAATTAAAATAAATAAATTTAAAATAAATTTTTTTAAAAAACTCCCAAAGAGGAAAGCCCAGGACCAGATCGTTTCACTGGTGAATTTTACCTAGCAGTTAAAGAATTTCAACAACAACCCATTTTATAAGGCCAGCATTACCCTGATACCAAAAGCAGAAAAAGACGATACTAAAAGAGAAAACTACAGACAAATATTCCTGATGACTATACATGCAAAAATTCTCTATAAAATACTAGCAACAAAATTAAGTAACACAGTAAAAGGATTGCACGATCAAGTGGGATTTACCCCTGGATTGCAAGATGGGTCAATATACGCAAATCAATGTGATACATCACATTAATAAAATGAAAGAAAAGAATCATATAGTCATCTCAATATTTACAGAAAAAGTACTTTACAAAATTCAACATCTATTCATAGAAAGGCATAGAAAGAATATACCTCAATATAGTCAAAGCCATATATGACAAGCCCACAGATAACATCATACTCTGTGGTGAAAGGTTGAAATTTCTTCCTCTAAGATCAGGAACAAGAAAACGGTGCCCACTCTTGCCACTCCTATTCAACATAGTACCAAAAATCCTAGCTAGAGCAATCATGCAAGAAAACAAATAAAAGTTACCAGAATTGGAAAAGAAGAAGTAAAACCGTCTCCATTTGCAGATGACATGATTTAGTACGTATAAAACCCAAAAGACTCAACCAATAATAGTTATATCTAATCAATGAATTCAGTAGAATTGCAGGATACAAAATTAACATACAAAAATCAAGTGTTTCATCTATGGCCATGCTATCATGAACAAGCCAGATCCCATCTGATCTCAGAAGCTAAGCAGGGTCGGACCTGGTTAGTACTTAGATGAAAGACCACCTAGAAAGACCAGGTGCCGTAGGAACAAAAAATTTTAAAAATTAAAAAAATAAGGATTGTAAATTGGCAAGGTCCTTGCAATCTGTGAGGTCAACTAAGAATTGCCTCATCTAAAAAATAAATAAATAAATAAATAAAAATAAGACAAAATAAATCAGTAATAATAGACCATGAAACAGAACCAAGAGCCCAAAAATAAACCCAAGCATTTATGGTCAACAAATATTTGACAAGGGAGCCAAGAATACTCAATGGAGAGCACAGTCTCTTTAGTAAATGGTGCTGAGATAACTGGACAGTTACATAATAAAAGAATAAAAATGAACCCATATCTTAAACCATTCAAAACATTAACTGAAAATGCACTAAAGACCTGAAACCATAAAATTTTTAGAAGAAAGCACAGGAACAAAACTCTTTGACATAGATTTGGAAACAATTTTTTAGAAATGACACCTAAAGTGCAACTAACAAAATCAAAAAGAAACAAGTGTGACTACCTCAAACTAAAAAGCTCTGAGCAGCAAAAGAAACCATCAACAAAGTGAAAAGACAACCTATGGAATTGGAAAAAATATTTTTGAACCATATTAATTGTTTATTTTGTGCCTGGCACTATTCAAAGTTCTTATGCATTAACTCATTTAACTCTCACCAAAAAAATGAGGTATTTTCTAGTATTATCTCCATTAAACAGATGAGTAAACTGATGTACAGAGAAATTAAAGACTTTGACCAAGGTCACATGCTACTAAGTGGAGAAATTAGGATTCAAATTTAGTCTTCCAGGTTCCTGAAGGACCATTTAATCCTAAAAAGAACCCATAAAGCATTTAACTGAGAACTGTTTGTGTAATGTGTGTGCTTTTTCTTACCCAGGATCTCATATGTATTGCAATAATACTTTCCTCTGAACTGGTCAGAAATATGTAGGTTTCCTTCCTCATGATTCATCTTTCTCTTATGATCCATCAGGGTTTTCCCTGGAGATCTTAGCTAGAAGTTTCATTTCCTATAAGAAAGAGAGGGATTGATTCACAGAGGTGATTATATTAACAAGGAATAACATACTGTATAGTTAGAGAAAACACTCTTAATGTACAAAAGGAACAAGATACAAAAGTAATTGACTACATATTCCCATAAATAACTTTGAAATTACTACATTACCAAAATTTTACTCAGCCCTACAATAAAACATTATTTCTCACTAACATTTTTATCTTTCTAACAAATCTCACTTCCCAGTTTTCTGGCACACAAGCATTTTTACAACTAGCACATTGAAAATTCACCATATCAGATCACACTACCAAACAAAAACGTGATTAAAAGGTAAAAACAAAATATATTTAATTGTTTATAAATTTTATATTGTGAATTTTTATTTATAACAAGCTTTATTACACAGTTAGTTTAAAACTGCTCACAAGATTACTTACACTAACATATAAATAAATTAAAAAATCAGGGCCTGGTAAAATATAAATTAAGATAGAATATTAACTAATAGATACATATAACAGATTGGTTGCCAGAGGTGAGTGAGTGGAAAGTGGGTAAAATGGGTGAAGTTGGTCAAAATATACAAACTTCCAGTTATAAAATAAATAAACACTGGAGATGTACAGCATGATGACTATAGTTAATAATACTGGATTGCATATTTGAAAGTTGCTAAGAGCATACGTCTTAAATGTTCACATCACAAGAAAAAAATTGTAACTACATGTGATGAATGTTAATTTGACTTACTGTGGTGATCATTTAGTAATACACACAAATATCGAATCGTAATGTTGTACACCTGAAAGTAGTATAATGTTGAATATCCACTGTGCCAATAAAAAAAATAGAATATCAATACCAAAAGGAAAAGTATAGACTTGCATATATGTCCTATGCTATTATTAAAATAGAGCTAAAATTTTGTCTCCTAGCATCTGGGTAGCTTCTAACAAACGAACAAATAAAATTTAATATGTAGGCTATGTTTTTTTTAACACCTAAAAAGACAGGTCCTAAAACAGGGGACAATAAGAGATATAGAAATCAATGTTTTCAGTAGCATTCCTACATTATACGCATTAATGGATTTTTAAAAAACAATTTTTTTTTGTATAATATCCATCAGTGTAAACCAAGGACAGAATGCCAAACCATAACTTAATGAAAGTAATTTTGTGTAGTATGAGATTGGAGAAAGGAGTCATGGATCAAAATCAAAGGTCTGGCTACTCTCTCTTATACTTAAACTAATCTTTTTGAATGGATTCAGCAAGCCTCAATGACCACTCATGGCAAGAAAATTCATCAAGGCAACAAGCTGACACAAATCCCTATAGCTAAGCAATGCACGGAAGCCTCTGGGAGAATAAATCATATAGTCTGCACAACATGGGCACTCTCTGTCCCAGACCAACTGTCAAATCTTCCCTAAAGGTAGAGCTAACTTCGCAGTATGTAGTTTCAGCCCTAATGACCGTTTACTTCATTTCCATGTCATTTATCTGATAGTATCCCTAATAGGCACGGGGGTCTTCATGGCTGTACAGGACAGTCTCAGGGCAGCTTATGATTTATTGGGCTGGCTCCAATCTCTCTCACTCTTGTGATCTCTAGAATATGAACATTTTCTTTGGAATCTTATCTTACAAATGGTTTGTGTTCTTCTAAAATCACTGTCTTGTATTTTATTTTTACATAGTAAGCCTTATCTATATCTATCCTCCAGTACAATAGATTTACTTTCTTACAAATATTACTCAACATTTTTCAACTTTTTAAAAATATTTTCTTCCACTTATGTTCTTCTATGACATTCTTCTCTGCTAACATTCCCCAACCGAGACTCATAAAAATAAATATAGTTTTTCAAAGTTCACTATATTTTAGTCCACTGTTTGTGATTTGTTAATCTGATTTTTATCCAAACTTGAATGTGAGATTTTATCATTTAGATTAATATGTAGCATTTGTGTGCCTTGTCTTCACGTTCCCTGGGTAACATGGAAGGCCCCCCGGACCCTATAAAGAACTTCAACATTTAATATAATTTTGCATTCAGATTATTCTTCAAGAGATTTTGTTCTTGGTGATTATTTAAGTAAAGAAGTATCAATGTAGGTACAGGGTGGAGTTGTTGTCTGTCAGGCAGCATTCCCAGGGTCTTTTAGGAACTCCTCATGCCTCATCTGCTCCTTGCCGACTTGTAAAATATACTTGCATAATTTTTCAGATGTTAATGTTTCTAAAATGAGGTCTTCTGTTTGCTGGAACACTGAATAAAATATTTACATTTAAACCTGTGATTAAATCTTTAGCAAAATTTATAATTAATGCCCTCTCAGATCCCAGGAAATATGACAGTGGAACTTATGTCATTCCTTAGAAACAGTGAGCTAAAAGAACCAGTTGTGTATTAAAGCCGCTTTTGGTGCAGGACGGACAATTTAACCATACCATCTACATAAAAAAGAAATTTAAGATAAAGGATCATGCTTTTGTACCATCTAAAATTCTAATAATTTATAAGTAACGTTGAAAAATAATAAAGGAGGGGCCAGATTGCAGCCTTGCTTTATACTCCTGTGAATTTGTCTCTGATCTACAGAAGACCATTCAGACCTATATAGATTCTTGATATAATGTTAAAACAGGATTTGTGCAGGGGTAACTGCAGATGTATGTTAAGTTTATGACATTTAACTTTGTCTAGGGAGTCAAGAACTTGCTCACAGTCCTGTTATTACTTCAAACTGTCCTCTAAGGCAATAAAGAATTTAACGCTGACAACCAGGAGATTAGCCTACAACCTGTTTGTCCCACAAATAAAATATAGACTTGAGAAAACCAAAAATCATTTTAAAAAGAATTTGTCATTAAATTTGGATGGAAATGTCCAATAAAATACGCAGTTTAATGGATGTAGGATATTGCCTTTTAAAAGATGAGAAAAATTTAAATCTGAACCACTCAAATGGGATCTTGTATATAGAATTTGATAAAGAAGTCCTTGAAAAGACTTTAAACAATTTTTATGACAAAAAGAAATTCACCTTGTACTTTTTAAATTGAGCCTTTTAATTAATATTTTATGGTAGACATAATGGGTACACTGGATATATTTAATGTTATCCACAAATACAAAATAGAACCGCTTTTAAAATATATGTCATCCTAGTTAAGAGTCATGATAATACTTATTTGGCTAACTGAAACTAAATCTCTGAATAGGGAATGAAACAGCACAACTAAAGCAAAACTGAGAGTCAATTTATATCTTCTAATATATGTCCTGGGAAGAAATTGCCAATGCAAAACTAAATGTAATAAAAATAAACATTTATTAAATATTTATCAAATATTATGCTAAGCATTTTATACTTCTTAGTTCATTAAAGTCCCTACAACCTTCCCAAATAGGTATTTTATTATTTCCATTTTATAGGTGGTGAAAATTAAGTTCAAAAAAGATGTAGCCCATTCAGAAAATAAGTGACAGAACAAAGTTACAGACCCAAAGGATCTGACCCCAGAGTCTCTGTCTTGACTATGCTATTGAGAACATTGGGCATTCTTTTGGGGCAAGAATGTAAAATGTCCATGTCTGCTCTGTCCACAATACCAAGGTGGAAGGAAAACTATATCACCTCCAAGAATGGCCCTCTGATTTGCACTTATGCAGCTCTTTTACACTGTGAGGAAGGAGGCTCATATGTAGCTAACTCCAGAACTAAAACTTTTTTCTCTTACTGAATTTAATACCAAAGATATAATAACTAATGTGATTAAGTATCTCAGTGACCTCACATATTGCAATTTAGAATGTCATGTGGCTACAGTTCTTAATTCCACCAGAAGTGCCCTTCCCTTTCATGTTGACTGCATGACCAATTAAATATTCTCCACAAAGGCAAGGTGACTCTAGAGGAAAACATGCAATTATGTAGTTTCCAAGTAGTAATTATCTAAAATTAATTGCTGTTTTATGGGAGTTTTGATCATGCCAAACAATATTTACAATTGCAATTCATTTCTAAGATAACATCTTCCTCTGCTTAGCTAACTATCTATTCAGTCATGCCTTCTCATGTTTGGAAAACATGTATGACTTACTGTATAGTTAGATGAGTGTTCCATTAATTCTAAGGGAGCTATTTGAACAGGGAAGATATGCAACAGTGTGGAAGAAATAACATTATGGAAACCAAGAGTATTTATGAAAAAAAATTGGTCTTCCTTGTGCCTACTTGGGTTAACATTTCTGACTTTCATTATAAAGCCTACTGCTGTTATTAATTTAACTTCATCGAGAAAATTAAAGTTTCATTTTCCAGGCTTTTTTCCAATCTTTCATTCTCTGTCTGTCATCAAAAGATAAGAGACTGAAGATCCTGTCCCATTTAAAGAGTGAGTCAATTCAGCCATTTTTAAAATCTCTCTGGAGAGCAATTTACCTGTGTTTCTTTTTTCCCACTAAAGAGAAACTTTTGAAAGTAAAGACTGGGGCTTACTATCAAAAATCCTGTGTAGTTATTAAGCACAGGAAATTTGTGTCTCTGATGCCTATCACAAATTTAATAAGAAGGTATAATTACTGCAAATTGTTTTCTATTTGAAACTAGTGACCATTTCTGTCACATATCTCTTTGAAATAATCATGCGTGATGAAAACCCAGAAGCACTCACTGGTGACAAAGCACCGGGATAAGTGTGTAATTAAATGATACCTGTCTGGGTCTCTGACCCTGTCTTCTTTAAGAGAGATGGCGTTACCACCGACGGACACGAAAAGATATGGCTAAGCTTATGTAAATTCCCACTCCAAGCTCCACACTCCTCAGCAGTGTTTATATGATTTCCATAACCCAGAAAGAAAATGCATTCATTTAGCATGATGAGATTGGGTTCAATCTGACTGATAAACTTTTCAGGGCTGATGTTTCACCATTGAAGCTCTGAAATGTCAGAATCTCCCCCCAGCATTTCAAAGTTGCATTCATTCTGAAAGCAGAAAGAAAAGCTGTTCTCATTATTCTTTAGAGAAAATAGTGTTTGGTTGATACTTACTCTTCTCTCAATCCTTATGTCCCCACTTCTCCCCTACAAGTCAGCTCTCTTCATAGTCAATGCAATTTTGTTTATTCCCCTTTATCCTCTACCTCCACAATACCTGGCCCCCCTCATCCTACACAGTTTGAAGTAAAAGAGACCACCCTCTCAATCAGAACCCCAGAACAGGGGACCGACTAAGCTTAGCAGCAGAACATCAAGCATCTTGGAATCTAAAAAATGAATAGATATCCAGTTACATTTTTATGACCACAAAATAAATATTTCTCAATGGCATGAAAGAAATGTGTCTCTGTTTATATATGAGTAAAGTTTCATGCAATAGTGCTTCCAAAATGTCACTTTGGTGGAGGTAAAGGGGTTATATGTTAGTGGCTAGGTTAAGTCAAAGATGTTTATGAGCAGGCATTTCTACTTCCCAAATACGGAGAAGAGTGAATAGACAGGATAATGTAGAAAGATATCAGAAATAATATATAATAAAATTGGTATGGGTACTAGTCTACGAAACAATAAAAAACTTAAGATGCCAAAGATTCTTCACAGAACCTCCACACCTCAAATTTTGCCATGGGACTATTCACCCATTGAGGTGAAAGGAGTTGCTTAAATCTTTGACCCCAGAAAAGAAACTTTAAGATAAATTGATAGCACATATTTCACAAATCCAGAAATGTAATAACTAAGTGATTATGTATCCAGGATTCTCTGATAAACATCCTTTCCAACTACTGGGCTACTATTTTCAGGATCTGAAACTAGTTCCAAAGAAATCAGAGTGTAGTCCCTGAGTAACAGGCACTCTCTGGTCCCCATGTTTCTAACAAGGAAGGTTTAACTCACCCAGTATCACCATCCCTGCCTAACATGATTTTTCAAAATTCCCTCGTCCTGACGCAGCACATATCACAGTGCTTCTCCCCAGGCTGGGTTTGCTAAAACATCCTGAATTCGGACAAATCAGAAAATTCCCTATAAAGTATTTCAAAGTTCTATCTGGGGGCTACTACAAATTATCAATGGAAAGAGATAAAGATTAGACAGACAGATTAATTGATTGATTAGTGAACTAACTGATAATATTCTCACCCCTTCTTCAGGATAAAGAAATCTCAGCTTTAATTACCCAATCCAATCTTGGAAATCACCTTCAAAATAAATTCAAGAAAATTACATTAAGTTCAAAAAATCATATTGTCTTCAAGCACAAGTATCAACACTGCCACTAGTAGAATTTTGCACATGTTTTGCTTTCTCTTGCCCCAACTCAAAAAGAAGGTTGGCATGAAAACAATTCCCAAAAGAAAAGTAAAATATTACTCATTTCTCAGAGCTCATTGTTTGATTCAGTTCAACAGTTTAACACAGAATCCAGGGTTTTGCTTTTTATATTTTTACTCATAAATGGTCTAATTAATGTTCTGTCTCTGGACAGTGCAATTTCATAAAACAACCCCCAAAGGGAGAGCTGCTCTTTCTCCTGAAATCTCAAGATTGAAATCAACATCCACTCTATAAGAACAAGGATATTGATAAATGAAACTAGAGAACTGCATCACCCACTGGGAGCAGCACTTTGCCCAGAAAAGTTATTTAACAAATGAAGAACCAAAGGGCAGTCTCCAGTGCCAGACGATAGTTCTGATGAAAGCCACATGAAAGAGGAATTCACAACTCAAATGGTTATCAGAATTATCTGGGGGACTGTAAAAATATATAAAATATGAGTGCGTCTCTAGACCTAATGACCCAGATTCTGAAGAGTAAGCCCAGGAATTCACAGCTTGTAATAACTACTCGTTGATTCTGATGACCCACTAGTAGGGAACCCATTGACGTAGGGCAGTGGTTCTCAAAGCATTCTCCCCACCCAGCAGCATCAGCATTAGAAATGCAAATTACTGAGCCCCACCACAAGCCTCCTAAATCACAAACTCTGGGTATAGGCCCCAGTGATCCACCTGAGCTTTAGCAAGGCCTCCAAGTGATTCAGAAAGAGATAGAGTTTGAGAACCATTGATCTATGGAATTTAAATTAAGCCTTGGCCCCAAAGAACCAAAGGATTCTTTGCAACTTGGAGGAAACTTAAAAGCAACTAATTTTACTTTCTAGAGATTCTGACAGCAATTATTTATGGAAGGAGCAAACAGAGTGTAGAAGTGAACTAAATACAAACGTGGGGAAGAGAAGACACCTAAAGCCACATTGCCCAAGATACTTAGATTTTGCGCCCAGCAATAAGCAATGAATATATTGAACATGAGTAATTGAGGAACTTCTGTTTCCTGACATTTACAGAGACACTTTAAAGAGCTTATAACAATACCACCCAGGTTACAGGAATGAACTTAACTAATTTATGTGATTTTTTGACCATCTAAACAGAAAATAAAAGATCTTATAATGCTTGTATACTGGTCCTTCTCCCTACTTCCTTCCATTTCTATACATCTATCTTCCCTCCTAAATGGCTACTCATAGCTTCCTCTCTGACCCTTGTAACTCTGAATATTTCTCCAAGAAATCTGAGATTTTAGAGCAATGTTTCTCACCTTATTTTCCTTGTTACACCTCTTTACAAAGAGGAATTTAAAAACATTTTTCCTAATCTTTCTGTGATATAATACAAATACACTGTATAGCTTCTTATGTACCATGTGTCTATCTGTACATAAAAAGGAAAGACTATTTTTACCCACCCTCAAAGAACTAATTTTGGGATGATGTCACCTCTGTTGAGAATATACCCTTTAGAGATAATAAATACAATTTTGTTCTGATACACTAGATGTAAATGTCCCAGTTATTTTCCTAAATCAAATTAAGTCTAAACCATCAATCAAATGCAAACATTAGGCAGAAAATCCAGTCTTAGTCACATTAGGACTGGGAAAGTGCTAGAAAATTGCAGAGGGACCCTGGTTTTCAGTCCATCATGGTTGCCATTGTGATGCTCTTGACCCTGCCCCTCCAGAGGACTTTGGGGAGCCAGAAGAGAGGTTTCTCCCTCTCTTCTCTGTCCCTCTCCCCCATCGGCCAAACGTTCACACACAAGGCACTCACACTCCAACTATTTCTACTCTTGGGCTACTTTTCTACTCCCTCAATCCTAGAAGTCACCTCTCTATTAACCCAGCTCGTCCTGCGCTGAGCCCAGACTTTAAAAAACAAAAAAAGCCCTTTATTTTAATACCCTGATACAAGGCAAACCCATGACACACATGACTGCCCTCTGGAGGCGGGGAAAGACAGGAGATATGCACATCCTTGGAAATAAAACTACCGGCCAGTTTATTTCTCAGTGAGTTTGTCCTGCTATTTCTAAATTCTAAACTTTTCAGAGACTTGACTAGAGCTGATTAAAAGCAACAGTTTTAAACCCTGGAGAAACTCCTCTGCCATCAGGCTACTTGTTGAAATAAAATTGTTGTTTCAGACTAACTAACACCTTTCTACAGAAAGAGCACAAGCTTTGCTTCAGAAGGGTGAGAGTTCCAATCCCACCACCATCAGTTAATACATATGTGACTTCTATAATCATCAGCGCCCTCATCTGTAAATTGAGAAAAATAGTAATACCTATCTTAAAGGGTTATCGTGGAGATTAAAAGAGAATGAATGAAAAATTTTACCTCTGTGCCTGGTATAAGGTAAAGGATCAATAAATGACAATTATTGTTAGCACTAAGTCAGCCAACTCAAATAGGAGTTTGCTCATTCATTGAATCAGAGCACCTGATAAGGGAAGTATCAAGGAGTAATAAATGAATTACTTCACCATGAAGAACTCCTCCCCTTCTACAGACAAGGCAGTGTTTTTATAGCTCAGGATTAAGCCATGATGGAAGTGGACTGGAGGAATCTGATTTAGAAAGGAAAGTGGAGGAATACCTGAGTACCCTCAGTGGCTGAAGTAAAAGTGAACTTGGCTGGGTAGTTCGGGAAGTAGAAGTAGTTATCTTGGGACCCACCTTCATTCCAATCAAACTGTATCAGAGTGTCTGGATAGCTTTGATGTCATTCACTGGAGTACAATGTCCTATCATGAAGATGCTTGACCACTTTTAATCAACAGATATAATGTTGCAAGCTTAGAATTGGCTGACAAGCAAGTTCACTGTGGACTGTGAACAGGTATGAATGGGTATTCATCAACAGCTTTTTCTAGGAACTTCCCAACTTTTGACTTGCTGTATTGCTCTCTTATAACTGATTCAGCCAGCAGGGAATAATTAGCAGCCCTGACACACAGGAACAAAGTGTACAGACTTGAGTTGATGTTGTGCTTAATGAGCCTATTTAAAAAGTTACAAATCACCCAGCTTCCCATCAACCTCCACTTAGCACTTTTCTCATGCAGAGTGCTGCAAAAATCAGAACACATGCTGATGGGGTAATTCAGTCTTAAAATTTGCCATTTGCCTGCATGCCAAGGTACATAGCAAACTAGGAAAGAAAGAAGCTTTCTCTTATTTTTTACATATATAACTATCACTAGGAGATTAGTAAGAAAAAAGATTAAGAAAAACTATCAGTTTGTTAATTTCTTTGATATATTTGAACAGATAATATATGTATGAATATCATCCTGACCATCAGATTACATATGCATTACTCCTTTTATATGGGAAGAACTTTGCTCAAGCATTACTGATTGGGAAATATGTTCAAAATGTTCCTTTCTATGCCAGACAAAGAAAAAAATCACATATGCTCTCACAATTTGTTGCAATAGTGACTCTATTTGGGATCCTCTTTTAAAAAGTCTAATGAGTTGTGTACAGTGAAGAGATGGGAAGGGCACAGGTAGTAGCATGAGTCGTCCTGGGGCTGGCTCTTAAGAGACCTCACCCTTGAAGAACAGGGAAGTTTAAGTTCTTTTTCTTTTTTACCTTTCTTATTTATCATTTGCCTTCTGTCTCCTTCCTTATCCAGTTAAGCCTATTACATGCCTAATGCAAATGCCATTCTCCTTTTCAAATCTTATTTTCAGAAAAAGTTTTCTCATTAAGTCAGCAGAGAAATAGAAATGTTTGACAAAATAGCAATGCTGATTCACCATTTCAAATGTCTTTGATTTGCCACACCCTCTGAATGCAGACAACTGCCCCCTGCTCCATACCTGCATCACCTAGATGCCTTTTCTCCTTGACACTTCTCTATCTCCCTTATGATACTTTTGAAAACGTTATTGGATTAATGTTTTCAGAACACAAATCTTTATGCCTCATTACTGCCTGTCATGGCCACTCAACCAGAGTGAGTCAGAATTCACCAGCTACTAACAGAAGGCAACCATAATTTATTTCTAAAATATTAATACACATTTTAATATGTAAAAGGCCCTCATATTTCTACACTAAAAAAAATGCCATTTTAGGATTTAAGGCACAATCACAGTACTGCAAAAACATTATCAATGTGATCTATAATGGAATCTTCTCTTTATAATCTAGGAGACACAGATGATACTCTGAAAAATTGCCCAGTCTTAAGACTAAAGATCAGCCATTCCACAATATGACTAATCTAAGAGCCGTAGTCTCTTCCAACACAGTCTGAGTGTCTATCCAGTCCTCCACATGCTCCCTAAAGTGATCTCGCCACTCTATCCAGACATGACTCCACCATCTCCTTTCTCATGTAATCTATTCTCCTGGAACATTTCCACTTCCAAACTGTCTCCATTTTGCACCATCAATTTCTAACAGCTCTGTATTACAACAGACACCTAAAGATTTATTTAATCTGTGTTGTACCATGCAGCTGTACTTTAAGCTGCATTGCTTTTTGTGCTATGAAAATAATGTGTATGAATTAAGCTAAGTTTGAATAATTATCTGGAACATCTACATTGCAGCTTCTTCTTGTAGCTTCATTGAATTCTTCAACCTAGAGTGATTCTCCCTTTCTCAAAATTTTCTTATCACTTATAAGAATGATGATTTGTTTATAACCTATCTCATGTGGGTCTCTGTTTGCTTTATGTTTATTATTCCTGATTCGTCAGCTATATTCCAAATTCCCGGTGGGCAGGAGTTTTGTCTTTATATCTATTTTATTTCCCACAGCATCCAACTAGTGCCAAGTACATTAATAAATATTTGTTGACCTAGCTTTTTATCTAAACTAATGTTTCATCTACATTATATACTTTGAATTGGAAATAAATTTTATGATTCTAGAAACATGCTTTAGTATTATAGATTTGTAGTGTTGTTAAGGGAATTAGTCATAGAACTAATCATCCAGAGGTAACTAACCTCATAGGCCACTGGATATCAATAAAAATAAATTCAGAATATAATTTAAAATATGCCTTCATGATTAAATACCAACATGTTAATAAAATGTGATAAAAGAAAAGGTGGTAAAAGAATAAATTTTATACTTTAAAAATTCAAATAGCATACAGTAAAATAAATGAAAATTTATTGATACATTTCTAACAGAAGAATCCTAACAGAGCAAGCAACAATTATAAATACTCACTACATGGCAGATATTGCTTTGTTTTGCATATAATAATATTCACATGAGCCCTCTGATTGAGGATTACTATCCCCATTTATCAGATGAGAAAATTAAAGCACAAAGAGAATAAGTAACTTTTCCAAGGTCAAAGGGCTCATTACTGGTAGAGCTAGGATATAAACCCAGGCATCCAGCCCTGAGGTCTATGCTGGTAATTATTGTGTCTTATGGTCTTTCTATACAAATAGTAGTGACATAAAAAAGCTTTTAGATTTTTTTTCTATAATTCTTTGTAGGGGGAAAACACTAAAAAACTCTGAAATTAGAACTAAACAAGGTTCAAATGTAATCTGTTTACACATGCTAAAACATAGTCTTTATTTAAAAAATAACTGATTTGAAAATCACTAATGGTAAATAAATATGATAATAAATTGAGGAAGTGATTGAGCCTGGTTCTTACCTAGGAAAAGTGAATTTTAGTAAAAATATAAGCATTCACACCACCAGAGAATTTTCATTATCTCTATTGTAACACAATTCTAAAAATGTTTCTTTTGTAACTTCTTTTGCAGCTGTATCAAAGTGCTATTACTTTCACTCTATGAAAACAGTACATGAAAGTTGAGTTAAATATTCTCAATTGTTTGGATTACACTTTTCACAAAGCATATTGGAGGCTCATAATAAAATATGAAATATTTTAATTCACAAAGCATTTTTTCTTAAATTTTAATAAAGCATGAAGTTACTTTAATTCCATTTATTTTTTTAAATTTATTTAAATTAGTTTCAAGTATATAGTACATTGGTTAGGCATCTATATATTTCATAAAATCATCCCTCCAATTGCTCCTTCCCTCCCCTAGCCCTTCACCAAGCCATCATATTAATGCTAACTGCATTCCCTCTGGTGTGCTCCCCATCCCCATGCCCAACTATCAATTACTAATTTGCACTTCTTTAATCCTTCACCTCATTCTCCTAGCCCCTCAACCCCCCTCTACTCTGCCCATCACCAAATTGTCAACTATATTTGTGAGTCTGTTTTTGATTAGTTTGTTATTTTGTTCCTTAGATACTGCGTATAAGTGAAATCATACGATATTTATCTTTCTCTGTTCCACTTATTTCACTCAGAGTTTTTAATAACTTCTATTTAAAACTTGAAATAGTCACAATAGGCCAATGTTATGCTGTGGTAACAAAAAAAAAAAAAACAGTGAAAAAAATAAAGCCTTATTTCTGCCTTATGCTACTTGTCTAACTATATCTACATCAGGCCCTTTGAGTAGGGGCCATGAGGGGACTCTGCTTATTTTTGCCATCCAAGGAATCACATTGATAAATACGCGACTGTTTTAGGACTCCATCATTTCAACTAAGTTTCCGGGTTCACCAAGCAGGGGAAGAGAGCATAAGGAACCACAAATCAGCTCTTTAATATGCCCATTGAGCAGTGGCACTTAATTACCAAAACAAGTCACATGGTCATGCCCAACTTCAATGCAGGGTATGCCTGAAGGTGAGGAGAACTAGAATCTTGTAGAGCACAAGTGATATCTTCCAGGTATTTTTATTTTCATAACTTTCTAAAAGTATATCTTTTGTTACATTAACTTATGGGTCTAAAAATTTTAATTCTGGTATTTCAGTTTTTAACTTACTAAAACAAAAGAAAAGCAAAAGCTTAGTAATTTTATAATCTTTTATATAGAATGAATTACTTTAAGGAGAAAATTCATTTATTTATTTCACAAATATTTATTGAGTTTTTGTTTGTGTAGAACTTTTTTTTTTAATGCTAAGAGCAATTCAAAAAAATTAAGAAATAAAGCATCTACCTCCACAGTGCTTAGAAAATAGGTCAGATAAAATGCCAACATAAATAAATTAAACATGATGCTTAATAGATAAATATACCCAAGGGGGTCAAGAAAATTGTCATGTAATGTGTGTTCAAAGGTGAGAGATATTTGAGTAACAATTTTAAAGCTGGAAAGGACTTTATATGTTTCAGGGTCTAAAATCCTTAGTACGTATATGAAGAAAATGAAGCCCCCAAATCTTCAAAGTTACCTATCCAAGACCATTCACTTAGGTAGCTACTCAAAGAGTAAAACTTATTAGCTATAAATAAATACTACAGGGAAAACAAATGCAAAAAGGAATACATTTAGAAGTTTAAGGAGCACTAAGATAAAGAATATTCTGGAATTCAATAATTAAAATTAAAATTTCATTTATAATTAGAAAAAAATTGTTAATTGTTTTACTGGTCGTACTGGTTATGTTAACACATTTACACTTTAAAATCAGCACGTGTAAATGTTATTTTTAATGAAATTTTGTACCTTTAAAAAATCCGTAATGAAACTGTTTTTATACAGTCTATTTTATTAACCCAGAAAGCACTAGCCAAAATCTTTGAACACTGGAATAGTCATTTAAATGCTTAATGTAGTACCTTTTTAAAAAGCCAGAGAGGAAAATACAAGACAAAATTACAGCAACTTTATTAATTGCTACTCAAAATGCCAAATTTACATATGTTTAAATAAATCCAAATGGCAAAACTGACCACTAAGCATTTTTAGACAAGTTTAGGAAAATTAATTATGTTCTTTATCGTTTAAGAAAAACAATTTAGTATTTTAAGCATTTGCTTTTTTGTCAAAGACAATAAATTTCATTAAACATATATAAATTATACTGCACTAAACAGTATAATAACTAAAAACACATGGAAAATGGGGTCAGCCTTACTCATTGCATCACTTCCAAATTTAAACCTAATACCAAGTATATATGCTTGATTTAGAGACTTTTTCTAGTCTTCTTTTTAAAGCTGCTATTCATAAAAAGGTCAATAGGTTGTCTTTTAAAAATAAATCTGCAATCACCACAAAATGTCACTGTATCTGACCAAAATCATGATGAAAGACCAGAGGCTAAGACTTGAGTGCAGTAGCTCAAAGAGTTAGAATGAAATAGTAGATGGAAGAATTCAGAGACAGGGGCCAACTTCTGCCCCAGACTTGCAACTGAAACAACCTGTTTGACTTTTGGTAGTTGTAACCTTGGCCATCTGAGCATTTCTTAATCCTCAATGACTCTTAGCCATGAGCTCACTCTTTCTGAAAAAGTAGAAAACCACCATGAAGCTGCGGGTCTTAGGTTACCTTATGAATCTTGCTGGTAAAGTTTATAAGACACCACTATTCATTCTCCACATCAGTGGCTTTCACCTTTTCAGCTTCCCAAGACCATCAAAGCAATGCAACACTCCAACTGAAAGAATAAAATCCCTTCACCAACAGTTTTCATGCGGGAAGTGGTAGGATGCAGACCAAAGACATATATCAAAATCTCAGATTGCTTGCCCCTTCAGCATTTGTTTCTATTCCCCACCATGATCATAAACTGATGAGCACTGCTGTAAAGCTTTGCAGTAAAAGTCCTCTATAATCAGGCCTGTATTGTAAGCCTGAAAGGCTCAATGAAATGGGACACCTGCTGAAAGAGAGCCTCAGACAACTCTGCTGACTAAGTGTAAACTGTGGCAAACCCCTGTCTTACTTTCAAGCCAGAGTGTGCCCCTATTTGGCCTCTAAACCTCCAGCAGTTTACTCAGCATGAGCACCCACATCGCTGCCATCTCCTCCATACACACATATGTGCATACATATACACATATTGGAACACACACACACATTTTGGTGTTCATAAGGCTTAAAAATTCTCACACTTAATCTTTACAATAACCCCATAATGAAGGTGACATTGGCTCCAACAAAAAGATCATAAAAGTAAGGTACAGAGTAGTCTAGAGTCTGCTCAAGACTAGAGTCTGCCTCAGAACTAGAAAGTGATAAAGTGAGGAGTCCAAATCTTCATCTATCAAACTATATCCCAAAGACAGTTTCTATTTCTAGAACAAAGAGGGAACAAATGGGAGTCCCAGAATTACAAGACAAGCACTTTCATGTGGACCACTGGTGTTGGTGTTACCCCAACTTACTCCCAGATCCCACTATACTGTGTACATATAAAATTGGTTTGTAAAGACAAACCCATAAATTTTGGGTTTTATTGCTCACAACTCACCATAGGATAAAGTCCTGGTTGAGATATCCAACAGTCTCCACAGCCCCATCTGAACACACCTCTACAAGCTTAGTGCCACGGTTCCCTAACTGCCTGCAACTTTTATTTCTGCCAAACTGATCTATTCTCTCTCCCCTGAGCAAACTTTCACTTGACCCACCCACTCCAGACTAGCCTCTCCTTTACCAGAATTTTCCAAAAAGACTCCCACATGACCCACTCATTTTTTATTTATGTATTTTTATACATGGTTGGAAATCTGCTTATGTGGAAATCTGACTTAAGTTACAGTCAGACTTTCAACTGCGTGGATGGTTGGTGCCTCTAACTCTTGTGTTGTTCAAGGATTGACTGTACTTCAGAATGCTTGAACTATACTTTATGTGACAAGTGTGTCTGGTCTCTACAGATTGATGACAGGATACAGAATGTCATAGCTGAAAGACAATTGAGAGATCATCTTGTCCAAAGGCCTCACATTACAGAAAAAGAAAGTGAACCCACAGTCACGCAGTGAACAGATTACACACCTATGATGTTCATTCAATCAATTGCCATTTATTTTACTCTTCTAAATACTCTAATCAATTCTATATTAATTATCAGCGCTGTATTTATTATGTCAATAGCCAAAACCTAGCAATAAAATAACTTATGACAGAGCTAGGCTTGGAACCCAGTTACCCTGACTTCACCTTGGAACACAGTTTTTGTTAATCAGATAATTATGTTCTATAGCAAGCAGCCAGCCCAGAGACTGTACACAGCAGGCATGTTAACTCATTCTTTGATTATAATATTTATTTATCCCAAAAATTTCCAGTCCAATTAAAATGTTATTCATATACCCATATGACACATGTAGATAAGATTTATCAAGCCAGTAATATTTTATAGCAAACATTCATCCCTGACTCCCCTTTTCCTCTCAAACTCCATATCCAAGATATCCAAGTGTGTTTTCTTTTATTTTCCAGATCTATCTGCCTTTCACCCTCTCTACTTCCATCATCTCAGCCCAGGCCATCAGCATCTCTTATCTAGACTATTGCAAAAATCCCAACTGGTCTGCATTCTTCCACACTCCCTCAAGCCTCACCCTGTCATTTCACCTCAAAAGCACTTCACCCACCCACCCGCAATTTAAAAATATTCAATACATTCTCATTTCTCTTAGAATGAGATTTAAACCCATTGCCATATTGTAAAATCTGTCCCCACATTATCTCATACCTCATTTTCTGCATACACCCTGTTTGGTTTTCTGTCTGTCCCTCAAGCATTTCAGGCTTTCATCCTCCAGAGTTTTTCATATGCTGTTCTCCTCTCTAACAGTGGTCTCCCTTCCATTCTTTTAGGGCTGCCACCTCTGGCTTTATGTATCATTTAGATGTCATTTTCTGGAGAAGTCCTCTCTCTCATTCAGCCCCTTACCATTACCATTTGCGTCATTCTTGTCTCAGTACACTCTTTCCTTCATTCCACTTATCACAATTGGTACTTATTAAGGGCATTTGTTTTATGCCTATGTCTCCTCTACCCAACCCAAGACTGTGATCAAACGAATGAGGTCAAGGATGATGCCTACCTTCCCACAGTAGTATACCCCCATCTGGCATTAAGCTTGGCCCAGAAGAAACACTAAATACATTTTTGTTGAATAAATAAATGTCCTTGAAGATTCACATATGCAAAAAAAAAAAATTGCAAATATAAACTGGACTTTATCTGTGAGGCTACTATAAATGAGATATTATATCACAAAAAGTACAATTTATTACATGTGTGTAAGTCATACTGACACTTTTCTTTCTTTTATGGAGAAATGTGGAAAATAGTAAATCTGAATTTCAACAGGGATTTGACTTTTGGGATTTTTTTGTAGAAAAAAAAAGTCATAAGTATGAGCTATCAGTCAGTGTTTCCAAGTTTCTGAAGCTTCCTGGGAGATTCAGACTCTGTGAGTAGGGAAAGGGACCAGGGACCAGGGATTTGTCCTTATAAAACATATCCCCAGATAATACTTGTCATCAGTGAAGTTTGGGGAATATTGGGCTAGATCAGTTGCTCCCAACCTTGGCTGCACATTACAATCATCTGGATAGTTTTAAAAAATAGTAATACCTCAATATCACACCAGAGATCCTGATTTAATTGGTCTGGAGTGCAGACTATACATCAGGATTTCTCAAAGTTCTTTGGCTGGCTTTAACATGCTGCAAAAGTTGAAAACCGCTGGGCCTGATGACAGCATAACAGATTTGTAATGGATTGAATAATCATGCCAGAGAGGATGCCAGTTAACAGATGCCAATAACAGATGCCAAACTGTGAGGAAGTTCCTTCTAATAGAAACTACAGGCTTTGAACTTAGTCTTTTCATGATGAAGATTTACTGGTGATTTGAATGGAGGCAAAGTGACTTGCATAATAGTTTTTTCTATTGCTTAAACTGAATAGTAAATAGTTTGGGTGATAGAATTAGAAGCTGAAATTTACCAGCCTAGAGTCATAGGACAGCAGCTGTATTAAATAAATGACTGCAAGAAGACAGGATGGGGTGACATAGCTCTGAATAAAAAAAAATTTGAAAAAGACTTAAGGGTTTTATTTGACATTGAGCTCAATGGGTATTTACAGTATGAGTACCAAGGATATTGTTTTCCATTAATGGCATTATAATATTTAACGAGAAGGAGATAGTCATCCTACTCCATACTGAAATCAAGGGCACCACAAATAAAAAAGGACATAGATAAGACCATGCATTCACAGAGGGGAGCAAAGAAGGTAGCTTACAGGAGAAGAAACAGGGACAAGAGCAGGAGCATTTGTAAAACATAGATTAGATTTATTCTGAAGATAGCAAGAATTTTGTTAGAACTAAGAAAAATATGCAGAAGCTGTACTAAAACAGACTTAGGCTCAACATGGATAAGAACTTCCCAATAGTAGTGTCTAAAAATAACATGAGCTACTTGGAAAGCACTTAATTCCCCATTGCTAAGAATCTTCAGGCCTAGAAGGAAGAAGCCACAGGTGGTGCCATATTCTTATGTGACCCATCCTTTCTAAAACATTTGTTGCAAAGCACAGAGTTGATCAGAAAACTTATCAAATATCTGTTAAAGCCTTGAACTTGCTTGTGTTATGTAAGGAAGATCCGGCCAAGGCTGACCTTCTTCCCAAGCAGTCAGTCTCCCCTTTTGTCTTATCTTCTGTCTTATTCATTCTTTTTTTTTTTTTTTTTTTTGGTTCAAGTTCAGGAATCCCTATTTCTCTTTCCTTTCTATTTTTAATAGCCTATAAAAGGAAAAGACTCATCAATCAGTCTTTGATCCTAACAATACTCAATAATTTGGCAAAGATAAGTTGTAGAACTTACACTTCTTTATGCTGCTTGTTCTATACTAGTTACCTCCTTTTCCTGTATATGTGTGTGTGTGTTATATGTATACATATTTATACATATATTTTCAGCTACAGCTGAATAAAAGAGGATCAGTTCCATCCTTTGCAAGCATCTCCAAAAAATGTGATCATCATCAAGTTTGTAAAGGTCCTATGAGCTTCCTTATTCCTATGAGTTGTTTCAGCCATTTAAAGCTCAATTGGGGGCAGAGCACCCACTAAAACTGCCTACAGAATCCATATGACACAGGCTCACCACCCACCCTCAAAGCCACATGCTTTTCAGGAGCTCCTGGCAGGACTTCCCACCTGTACTGGCCTCAGTCCTGGCAATAGGGGCTGTCTTCTCTGATCAGACCCTGCTTCACAGAGCAAAGAATCTCTGAGGCCCACGGCACATGGCTACCTGCAGCCCAGTGCTCCCCTTCCTCAGTACACTCTGGAGTTTCCTCTCCCAAAAGCCTGCACCTGCTTTAAGGACCCAAACAAGCTTCTTCATAGGCCTCTGTCCTCCCAAGGGAAGATGGAGGCACTATGCATACCCTTGGGTTCAGAGGCAGCAGTTTGTTGTGAGGAAACTATTGTGTAGGGTATTCACACAACTGCAGGAGAGCTGTTTCTTAGTAAGGGATGTTGCTGCAGGTGGGAAGTAAAAGGTTCCGGCATCCCTTTGCCTCTTTCTGACTCTGTCCTGAAATTGTCACCCCAGTCCCTGGTGACCTAGTGGCCTTTCCTCGTCTTTTCTTCCCATAGCAAATTTGACTTAAGTCTTGGGTTTTCTTAAAGCTATTGCTATACTTCCAAATAGTTCTCAAGTTCATCACTTCTTCATTATTCCCATCACTACTACCCCATCTCTCCTCCCTAGAATACTTCTTAATGTCTCTACACTGATCTCTGCATGACCACCTATCCTCCATCCTATACTGCCATTGTGAGAAGTTTTCCAAATTTGCTTAACAATCCTTAGAGGCTCTCTAGCATTTTATAAATAGACTTCAAACTCCTTAGAGTGGACACAGGTCTCCAGCCTGCTCCAGCTCCTGCTCCAGCACCAGCTCTTATCTGTCACAGAGAAAAAGCCAAGCTCTTCTCTACCTGTTTCTTTGCACATTCAGTCAGCTCAGTCTGCATCACCCACTGCAGTTACTTAACATTCACTCATCTCCCTGATCCAATGCAAGAGTCACCAGCTCAGGAAATCCTTTAGAACCTTTGTTTGAGTTACAGATTCCTCCTCAAGGCCCCCATAACATTGGAGCACCTACCTGTTATAGTTTTCTTCTTTAACCTGAAATACTAAATCTGATAAAAACAAGAACCAATTCTTTTACATTTGTATTCCTAATGCCTGACACATAGATGATTTTTAAGATTTTTGTTTAAAGTTACCCTAAGTTGTTATATGTAAGACACTCACACAATAAAAATCTTCTATAATTGTTTTGAAAACAGAAGATCACTTTCTACTTCTGGTTTTCAAAAGCTATGTTTATTATTCATAACCTAAAATAAAGACCTGGAAGGTAAAAATACGCAACTTACATTAGTGAAAATACTATTTGTAAACAAACACTGTGAAAAATGTTTATCCATGCTAGCAATCAGCAGATGCAAATTAAAGCAACGCTGAAAAAAATTTTGCACATTAAACTAGCAAAAAATATTTAGTGACAAAACCTAAGGTTAGTTGGAGTGAAATTGTTACATCTTTGGCTATTTCTGGCATTGTACATTGGCCCATCCTTTTTGGAAAGTAATGCGGCAGTATTTACTTAGAATCCGTGAAGATATTCATACTTTTTGGCCCAATAATTGACAAGGGATTTGACCTACTCAATACAAGATTTTTTATTAATGGAGCAAAATGCTACAAAATATTCAATGGTGTGTTCTTATAGCAAAACAGTGAATGTCATTTAATTACTCAAATGTGTCTCAATATACATAAACATAAGTTGGAAAAAAAATATTTGCAACCCACATAACCAATAAGAAATCCATATCAAAAATAGGTTTTTAAAAATTCTATAAATTAAAAACGACAAATAAACCAGCATGAAAAATATTTGGGCAGGAATAAAACTATGAATGGTCAATAGACACTGAAAGATGGTCAACTTCATTAGTATTCAGGAAAATGCAATTAAAATTTAAAAATAAGCTATCATTTACACTTATCTAATTGACAAAAATGAAAAAAATGACAACCAAACATTGATTTCCCATAACATGATCCAGAGATTTTTTTCTTCATAATCTGTCTAGCCTAGAGAACCTGGAATTGCACTAGGAGATAGGTCCAAGATTCAGAGGAGTACTTTTTTCACAAGCAAAATTCTAGAACAAGCCAAAAGTCCATCGACAGGAAAATAGATAGGTATGTTCCACAATGGAACACCATACAATAGGGGAAATGAATAAAGTACACAGTTCACACAACACCAACAAATCTAGGATAAAGTGTTAAGTGGATAAACCCAGGCATTGAAAGCATATGAAATATAATTTCACTTATCAAATTTTTTATTCATAACTAGATTTATTGGTTAATTATTGGTTAACTTATTGATTAGGGATATACTTACATCAAAGCTATAATTAAAAACAAGTAAAAGACAAGCACAAAATTCAGAATAATTTCCTTTGAAGAGAGTAAAGAGAAGGATAGTGGAAGGAGGACACAGGCTTTACAGATAAATGAGTTTTCATTTCTTTAACTCTGTGGTTAGCATAGAGTATTTTTTATTCAATATTTAATATATAATATTTTTCAAAAAGAAGCAGGTCACAAAATAGCAAATATTTTATATATTATCCATATAAAGTAAGGGCATATTGGTGTAAACGGTAATATCAGGAAAATGATGTAGGATGACTTATATATGATTGGAAAGATTAACTTCTGTGTGATTATGTATAATTGTCATATAGCAGAAGAAAATTATGAACCTCCCATTTTAGAGAGAAAAATGAGGTAGATCCATGTGGTGGGATTAAATTGGATATTTTTTTCAGCCTCTGGGGTTTTCTCCTGCATTTCCTTTTTGTCTCTTCCACAATAACCCCATTAATTCAATATTATTTATTGAGAGAGAGAGAGAGAGAGAGCAAGAGAGAGAGAGAGAGAGAGAGAGAGAGAGAGAGAGAGAGAGAGAGAGAGAGATTCTTGGCTTTGAGTTTCAAAATAGGCTGTGGGAACCCCTAATGGAGAAAAAGGGTTGAAATCCAGGGTTATTGATTTGCCAGAACCAAGTATTTTAGAACTCACTGAAACAGGCTGGGTTTAAAATTTCTGCAATTAATAATAGATGGTAACAACAGTCGATGAAGAGCCTGACTACACTTGAAAGAACTCAAATTTTCCCTGTATCTCCAAAAGGGATACAAAACAGGGTAGATGGAGGCTTACAGTTAGTACCAGGAAGATACAAAGTGATCTGCATGGACAGAACTCGTGATCGCGGCAGCCTCTGACATAGCAACAGATGCAGTGAAGCAGAAATGAACGATCAAAATCAGTGGATGAGTTACGCCTCAGCAAATTCCCTTTCCCGTCATTGCCTAAACACAGCATAACACCAGCTGAAATGGAGACGTTACCCTAAGCAGAAGCAGAAATGGTACCCTGAAAAGTTATCCTGAGGAGAAGGGGAGAAGGGTGAACTGATTGAGAAATCACTTCAAAAAACTGCATCTGCCTAAAGGTCACTCTATAGGTTTCAACATTAGGAACAATAAGGAATGGAAATAACATCAGTGATAAAGAAATAAAGGTATGTTTGTTGCTTAGGAAATGTCAGAATTACTACATCTATGTTTTTTGATCCCATAAAAAGACATGTGTGAATTGACATGAAAAATTCTGACAGAAACAGTGGATTTTTTATTCATACTTTATATTTGTCTATATATAGCCACTCTCTCGGTCCTATTTTGAAACATCATAGATATAATATCATTCTAGATTTTCTAACTTTTTGGTAGAACTCTATCGCTTTAGGTAAAATACTTAATTTTATTTATTATATGCCTAACATTAAAATAATATTAAATAAATTATTCTTTAAGATTAAAACTTTTTTAATGAGCAGAGAGGCTGTCAGTAATTTGAAGCAGAAACAGGAACTCATGAAGACTTTGAGGCAATATTAGAGATCAATAATAAAATAATTGAAATTTTAAAACATAGCATAGATGAAATGAATAGTATATGATTGTAGCTACAGGACAAGTTAGTGAGCTGAAAGATTAAATGAAAAACTCTACCAGGATATAACAGGAAAACAAAAGTAGATTTAAATGTAAAAAGAAAAAAATGAATTATTGAGTAGAGAAGCAGAAGAATCTTCTTTGGGAGTATAGAAAGCCCAGAAGCAGAAAATGAATGAACGAATGAATGAATGAATGAATGAACGAACGAACAAATAAATGATTCTTATTCTATGCTAGGCATTGTTCTCAGCATTTTATAAGCAAAAATTTCTTTAATCTTTATAAGAACCCTAGGAAGAAGGGAACATCATTGTTCTCATTTTACAAATGAGGAAACAAAGACAGAGTAGCAATTGAGAACCTCACACAGTTAATAAGTGATACAGGACTCAGATCTAAATCTCTCTGACACTAAAATCTGTGACCTTATGGTCTGCAATATGCTCCCTCTCATGAAATAAAGAGAATATTTCCAAAATAATGGTGATATATTTCCAAGAATTAAAGGATGATTAAAAACTTCAATTTGAGAAATGGTCACACAATGATTAACAGAATAAAGTTTCCAACTGGGAAAATTATAATAAAAAATGTAAATATAAGAGAATAGAGGAAAGATATAAGCAATTCATTTACATAGGACAAAAAAATGCAAGAAAATAATGAAGCAATGTTTTTAAAAGAACTAAAGAGAAAAAATTCTTGACCTGAGAGTTTTTTATCTAGTTAGAAAGTAATTTATATGTAAAACTACAATAAAGACATTCTCAGAAGTTTTACTACATACACACTTTGAAAACACTTGGAAAAATTATCTACACTGATCAATCTCTGAATGTATTAGGTATCTTGTCCTGATTCAGAAACAAAAACAAAGCCTCTCTGGAAGAAAACACCAGAGAGAGGAATCATTTTTTTTCTTTTCTTTTTTTTCTTTTTATTCCTTCCTTCCTTCTTCCTTCCTTCCTTCCTTCCTTCTTTTCTTCTTTCCTTCCTTCCTTCCTTCCTTCCTTCCTTCCTTCCTTCCTTCCTTCCTTCCTTCTTTTTTCTCTCTTTGACATTGGTTAACAAAATCTAATAACTTTCAGTTGTACACTTTAACAGTAGTGCATATATTTATTTACCCTGTGTATTTGCTTCCCATAGTTAGATTAGTCGAGTATATAATAAGTACTTGCTAGCATAATACCACACATCTGGTGGTTTAAAATACAAAAATTTATTTTCTCACAGTTCTGGAGGCTGGAAGTCCAAGATCAAGATGCCAGCAGGACTGTTCCTGGTGAATCTTTCTCCTTGACTTTCAGACAGCCATCTGCTCACTATACCCACATTTGGCCTTTTCTCTGTGCACATAGAGACACTCTTGGTGTCTCTTCCTCTCTTATGAGGACACCAGTCCTATTGGAACCTACCCCTATGACTTCATTTAATCCGAAGTACCTTCTTAAAGGGTCTATCTCTAAATATAGTGGGGGTGGAGAGAGGGTTGGGAGTTCAACATATGAATTTGGGGAAGACATAATTCAGTCCATAACAATGACCAAGAAAAAAAAACTGAGAAGAATCAAATTACCAAAATCTGTAATGAGAGAAAAGACAACACTGTAAATCTTCAAGAAATAAAAAGAATTATAGAGGAATATTATGAACAACTGTATGCCAACATATTAAACAAATTAAAAGAAACAGACACATTTCTTAAAAGATATGAACTATAAAACTGACTCAAAAAGATATAGAAAATCTGAATATACCTATAAAAGTAAAGAGATTGAATTAGTAATTTAAAAATTTCCCAAGGAGAAAATCCCAGGCCCAGAAGCCTTCACTGGTAAATTCTACCAAACACAAAAAAAGAATTGTCAATCCTTCTAAAACTCTTCTATGAAACAGAAGAGAGGAACACCTCCCAATTTTATAAAACTAATATTACCCTGATACCAAAACTAGACAAGGAAAGAAAATTAAAGACCAGTATCCTTTCTGAATGTAGGTTCAGAAATCATCAACAAAATAAAAAAATAATGAAGTTTAGTGACATATAAAAAGGAATATACACCATGAAAAAGTGGGATTTGTCCTAGGAAGCATGTTTGGGTTAACGTCCAAATATCACTCAATGTAATAAATCTGAGTGAGAAAATAAAGGAAAAAATACAAGATCATCTCAATAAAAAGGTACTTGGCAAAACCCAACATACTTTTATGACAAAAAATATACATATCAACAGAGTAGAAGGGAATGTCCTAACCTGCCAAAGGGCATCTACAAAAAAAAAAAAAAAATCCACAGCTAACATTATACTTAATTACAAAAGACTAGATGCATTCTTCTTAAAATTAGTAACAAGACAAAAACATCTGCTGTTACCACTTCTGTTCAATATTGTGTGGGATGCTCTAGCAAGGACAGTTGGCAAGAATAATAAAAATATGGTTGGGTCTTGTTTTTTATCCATTTAGCTATTGTATGTCTTTTGATTGGAGAACTTAATCAACTTACATTATGGTGAGTACTGATTTGTAAGGACTTACTAATGCCATCTTAATATCTGTTTTCTGGCTGTTTTGTGATTTCTTTATTCCCTTCTTCCTCTCTTACTCTCTTTGTGAACTGATGATTTTCTATAGTGTATGCTTTTTCTTTTCCTTGTCATTTGTGTATTTACTATTGGTTTTGCTTTGTGGTTATCATGAGGGTTACACAAAACCTCTTATGGTTACAGCGATCTGTTTTACGCTAATTTTGATTGTATATAAAACTCTATCTTTTTATTCCCCCCATACACTTTTATGTTTTTGATATCACAATTTACAGTTATTTTTATTTTTTCTTTAACATTTTTACTAGAATGATTAACAATACCATTTTACAATATTAGAGTATTCTGAATTTAGCTACATACTTACTTCTTCCAGTGTGTTCTACATTTTCATGTGTTTTAATGTTACTAATTACCATCCTTTCATTTCAGCTTAAGGAACTCCTTTTAGCATTTCTTATAAAAGTTTTCTTTGTCTAGGAAAGTCTTTCTCTTGCCTTTATTTCTTAAAGAAATATTGCCATCGTATTATTGGTTAGCAGTTTTTTCTTTCAGCGTTTTGAATATGTCATTTCACTTTCTCCTGGCCTGCCAGGTTTCTGCTTAGAAATCACTAATAGCCTTATGAAGATTCCTTTGTATGTGAGGAATTTTTTTCTCTCTTGCTATTTTTAAACTTCTCTTTGTCATTGATTTTACACAGTTCTTATTACAAAGTGTCCAGAAGAAGATTAATTTGGGCCGAAGTTGTTTAGGGGCCTATGAGCTTCATAAACTTGGATTTCCAAATTTCTCCTCAGATACGGTAAGTTCTCAGCCATTATTTCTTTTCCCCCAGTTTTATTGAAATACAATTGACATATAACATTGTATTGCTATTATTTCTCTAAATAAATTTCTGCCCCTTCTCTTTATCTTCCCTTGAAATTCCAATAATGTATAAATTATTGCTTTTGATCGTATTCCATAATTCACATAGGTTTTCTTCATTGTTTTTTATTCTTTTTTCTTTGTTCTCCTCTGATTGAATAATTTCAAATGATTTCTATTCAAGTTCATGGATCCTTTCTTTTGGTTAATCAAGTCACTTGTTGATCCTCTGTATCTCACCTTTCCTTTTACTCACTGTATTCTTCAGTTCCAGAATATGTTTGATCCCCTTTTATGATTTATGTCTCTGTTAAACTTGTAGTTTTGTTCATGTATTATTTTCTTGATTTTCTTGAATCATCCTTTTGTGTTTTCTTATAGCTCACTGAGCCTTTTCAAAACAAATATTTTGATTTTTTTTTTTTAAGCAGGCAAATCAAAGATCTCTGTATCTTTGTGGTCAGTTACCAGATTATTGTGTTCCTTTGGTGATATCAAGTTTCCTTAATTTTTCAAGTTTCTTTAAGTCTTGAGTTGCTGTCTTTACATTTGAAGAAGCAGTCACCTCCTCCAGTCTTTACTGACTGGCTTTAAGAAAAACATATCATCTCTCAGTGATGCTAGGGATCCTGACACTTTTTCTTAGGCATTTCTATGGATTCACCTGCTCCACATTTCTTGTTCCCTCTTAGGAGGAAATTTGTAAGATTATATGCCTTCTCTCAATCCTGAAAATCCAGACCAGGTGCTGACAGCATCCTGTGTTTGTTTTCGCTAAGGTGGTGCTAAATGCTCAACTTCATATCCTTTCTCTCAATCCCACAGTCAACCTGGTGTCTATATATGTTCACTAACCATCTGCAAAAGCTCACAATCACTGCCCTTGAGGGCATACACAGGGAGCCAGCCACAGGTGGGGGAGGGGTGTGTGGAGGTGAGGCATGATAAGTGTTTATTATGCCCTTTGGGAGGATCCACAGGCAAGGCATCTCCAATGATCCACGCGTAGCTTTCTTGATGGAATCCACAAAATGAATAATAGGTTCTATGTCTCTTTAATACATTTTGAGCCCTAGCTGCTATTCTCCTAGCCCCTTGCTGCCCCTCAGTCTCGCAGCTCACCTCAGTATTCTGGATGGGGCAAGAAAGAAAAAAATAACCTCTTTGGCAGCATTCTGCATGGGTGGGGAAATCAGGTACTCAGTCTCATCCCCACTTTCCCCAGGAGGAGAAGTAAAAGGTTGAGAAGGTATCTCTTGGCACTGAGCAATGCCACCTTGGAGGAGGTATGATGCCAGAAAAGTGAAATTATTCCCCTTACCCTCTTCAATGTATCCGAATATTGGATATTTTTGCCCCAACAGCATGCTAGTACTTCTCCTCTGGACTCCCATCCTCTCATGAGGTATTCTCATCGATGGGCAAGCGTCAGAATCGGTGTTCTTTGAGTGTTAAAGGATAGAAAACTCTTATTCTGCCATTTTAATGGCATCACTCAGGACAACATTACTGTTAATGGCCCAGAGATGGAGACAGCCCAACTGTCCACCAAAATAGAATAGATGAATAGGACACTATACAGCAACGAGAAAAAAAGAAACTATCCCACATGTGGCAACATGAATGGCTCTCATAAAAGGTGCAATGACCAGAAGAAGCCCGTCGTAAACGAATACACACTATGGTGTTAGAAGTTATAATAGTGACTGGAATGGAGCATGAGAGAGGCTTCTAGGGTACTGGTCATATTTTCTCCTTATCTGAGTATTTACATAGTGTGTTCACTTTGTAAAAACTCTTCAAACTGTACACTTAAGATTCATGCATTTTCTGGTATGTATATTCTATTTCAGTAAAAGATTTACTTCCAAAAATAATATTTCTCTTCTGTCCTGATTTTCTAAAGTAACCAACCAGAAAATATAACAAAATGGAATTAGATGCCATTATGATTATTTAATTATGTGTGAACATTTGCACATTCTCTAGCTCAGTGGTTCTCAACTGGGGACAAGCCAGAGGACATTTGGCAATGTCTGGAGATATTTCTGATTGTCCCAACTGGGGGGATGCTACTGGCATCTAGTGGGTAGAAGGAAAGAATCCTACAAAATATCCTACGATACACAGGACAACCCCCACAAGAAAAGTGAACTAGCCCAAGATATCAATAGTGCTGAAGTGTGTTCAAACTCCCTCCGAACTGTAAATTTCACAAGAAGAAATGTCTATCTCTTTGGTTTCTGTCTCTATACCTAGAAACCAGCAGAGTGCTTGACATACAATAGGCTCTCAGTAAAAAAGTAGTTGAATTAATAAATGAATTTCTACCCATTCACCCACACCCAACACCCATGGGTGTGGGAACACACATACCCTTTGTCTTGCATCTTAGAGTTCTCTCTTAGTTGTGCCTAAGTGTACTGCTTGCTTTAGAAGACCTTAGGAAAGCCAAGAAGATCCCCAAGGGTGGCCCAGGTTTCCCTGGGAGGCGTGGTGCCAACCACCCAGATCCACATGCAGTCTAGGGTGAAGCAAAGTGGTAGGAGAAGACTTTTAGGATCACACACTTTACAACAGTGACCAAAAAATTAAGTAGTAATTTGATGTTAAATCCAGAGATGACATTTTAAAATATGATTTTTCCCAAAGAATTCTCTATCCTTTATATCCTTCAGGACTTTAGAAGAACTGGGTATAATCCCAGTAGGTAGGGGCCGGACCAAGGGATCTAGGATCATAGTTATTTCCCTCTGACTAATGGCCTATACCTCACATTTGGAGAAAAGCTGTCTGAAAATGAAACTTATCTGGCTTTAATTTTAAAACTTCTTCTGGAGTTATGAATGGAGGTTCTGGCTTCTCCAATCCACTTTGAAATCTAAGCAGAATCCATTTAGAAGACATAAACAGTTAGCAAAGAAGCTTAATAAATGCCTCTCAAATTATTTGTGTGAATGTGGACAAGTCATTTGACAGCTCCAGACTTCAGTTTTCTCATCTGCAAGTTATGTGAATTAGACTAAACAGCCTCAAATTCCTTTCACCTAAAATTTGATGATTCAATGATTTAAAAGGCAGAAATTATAAGCTCTAATGAGGTGATATTTTGAGCTTTGCCAAGTCGCAGGGTTTTTCTGAGTTCCTCTATTACAGCAGAGTGCGCCAGCTTTGCTTGATGCCACCAACAGGTGTGTAATTAAGCCTGATCTTTCTCCAGCATAGTTCATTTTCCTGTGATGGGTCTACAATTAAAACAACTCCCTCCCCAGAGAAGTACACATCAGTGTTATACTTTTCATCTTTAATTACACTGGTTGAAGATGAGTAAATGTGCCCAAGATCCCAATAGAAAAGGACCGATTCATTAGGTGGTTGTAATGTGCCATCTAGTCCGCAGTTCAGGTTACTGTGTCTGCACAGAGAATATGGCCCTCGACAAATCTACTCAAATATACCAATGATTATATCCACCTGCAGTTGCCTACCTTTGCAATAAAACTTGACAAATACTAAAGACCTGGACCTTTCAAAGAGATAAGTACAGTGTCAAAGCCAAAACTAATTTACTACTTCAGTGCTTTTTAGCACGAGGGCCAAAATAGCCTGTTAATACTTTATAGAAGAAAAGGGAGAGTTTCCAAATTTTCATATTACCACCTCCTTTCTCAGTCCACTTCTTTATAGCTCTTTTTTCTCATAGTGCTAATACAATCTGACTTCACTATTCATTTATTTGTTTATTTCCTTATTATCTGTCTCCCTTCATTGGAATGTCAGCTGGGGGAGGATCTGTTTCATTTAAAATCATATTACCACTGGAAGCACCTGTCCTTTGGCATCCATTAAATGTTGTTGGTTGAATGAATAAATATCGGTTCAGAATATTTCCTTCAAATGTACTTAGTGGAGGTTTCAGGGTCTAGGGTAACTGATGTTGAGCCAGTGTGCCAGACTTGACATTTCTTTGGCATTATAATTCTCTTAAATACTTGGTAGGTTTGGGTTTTGAAATTCCAGTTAATTCAATGACTTGATATTCAACACCCATGGATCTGATTAAGCATGGTTTTGAAATTAGAACCCAGACTGGGAATTTTGTCCTTTAGCAACCAGTCTAGGTGCTCAGCTCATCCTCTCTGGGCTCAATTTAATGACATCTAACTTGGCTTCTGTTTGAGAGCAATTTGTCACCAGAGCACCAATTGTCCTGTACCCTTAACTGCACCCCAGCTTTGATGAGGAGACCACTAGCAACTCTTTGGGGTAAAAAGACATAACAGAAGTTGCTACCACGCCCCTAATTTATGCCCCAACCTCAGTAAGCACATGCTTGAGCACCAAGATACAAAAAGTGACACTTAAAGCATCTGCTTCACTACTGCATAATACAACTTTCCATTTTCATCACCTGAGATAATATTTGAAAGTGCAACTTTTTTCAAAAAGTGTGATTAAAGGGTCTTCACCAAATCCAATTCATCCTATTCCACATTGTAGGATCATTTATTTGTAACTCTGAATTCTAGAACTCATTTTTGTATCGTTTAGAAGGCTTTCTGTTGCAAGGAAGGGAAAATAGGACTTAAGCAAACAAACAAAATATATTTTAATGGTTCACATAACTGAAAAGTCCAGGTTGACTCCAAGGCAGACTCAAAGGTAAGACATAACTTACTTTGGAGTTGTTTCCCCAAGGAAATTGGCGTGTACTTACTAGAATGGCAGAGCAGCAACTAAGTCCTGGAAGGCCAAACTTGCAGATATTCCCAACAACAGCGGTTCTCAACCAGGGGCTGTTTCACTCCTCTGGAGATGTTTGTCAACATCTGAGGGCATTTTGGGTTCTCAGAACCAGGTGTGCGAGGAGGGGGGCTACTGGCATCTGGTGGGTAGAGGCCACAAATGCTGCTAAACAGGCTGCAATCACAAGCCAGCCTACCAGCCCACACTGTCAATAGTGCCAAGACTGATAAACCATGACCTATATATAGTAACTGAGATTAAATATTTCCATTTGCTTATACCAAAGGAAATGCAAATATAAGATGAAGCAGGCAGAGAATATAAACATAACAAGAATACTCATTACCCAATCAATTCAGGGGACTAAGTGGAAAAAGGGGAAAGTTTCCCAAACTCCAGACAAATGATATATGGGACACATATGCACACATTGTTTAGTCATATCTGAATTACATTTCTAAGAAGACGGCTACTACATATCAGCTTTTTAACCCACAAAAAGGCTGTATAACTTCCATATACTAATCATTATGCTAAAAATAATTTTAAATACAATTAATGACCATATAACTGTTGAGTCAATAGTCCTGTGTTTGTTCTTATTCTCCTTGACTTCTCTGTAGTATTCAAAATTATTGACTATATATCCATTTCTCACATGAAATTCTCTTCTTTCTTTGTTACTGTGGCTCTATATCCCCCTATGTTCTGTATCTCGTCAACTTTCATGATCTCGAAGAGTATCTCTAGGTGGAAGATTTACAAATATGTATCATTAGCCCTTATTTCTCTCCCCAGGTCTGGTCCTGTGTTTCCAGCGGTCTATTAGACATGTCCTCTTGAATATCTCCCTGTTGTTTCAGATTAAACCCTAACAAAAATCAAATCTTATATTTTCCAAGACCATCTCCCATTTTTGACTTGCACATTTCCTCTTAAAAATTTTGACTGACCCAGGCTGTGGCACCATTTTCAACGCCACTCTCCACTTCAGTCACCTGTCCCAGCAGTTGCCCAGTCCTGTCAAGTTTCATTTTTGCAATCTCTCTTGCATCTTTTCCCTCCATTCCAAGCCCCACTGCCACTAGCCTATTTCAGGTTCCTATTGCTTTATTCTAAACCATTGTAGAATCCTTTTCACTGATCTCCTGCTCCACACTATGCCAATCTACCCTGCACACTGTTGTTAAATTATATTTCTGCACAATTGCTTTGATGATATCAACCACTTTGCTCAAAAGTGTTCAGTCTTTCAACTGCCAACAAGATGAAAGGTAATCACTTTAGTCTGAATATCAAAGTTCTTGATAATGTGACTTCAATGCTACTTTTTAATCCTGTTTCCTGCTGTTGACCTGTATAGACTCTCCTCTTCAATCATGGTGGTTTCTGTAACTTTTCTGCATACATCTTCATGATTCTGTTCACACTGTCCTTCCAACCTGTAATACTCTATCTCTTCCTTCCTCTCAAACATACCCCAATCTATTACCTCCCCACCCTTCTTCTATCACGTGACTGGGGCAAATTAGTTCCCACCTCACACTGTTATAATCTCTGTTACGTGGTCTGCTTAGGACCAGAGGCCGAACTAATTTCACCAAACCTCCTCTCTCTCCCACATTCCAGATCCCACCTTGGACCCCCACATCATTTCTAAATGCAATTGCAAATCTTATGCCCAGTTGTCATGACTGGGCTTTTGTTGTTGTTGTTGTTGTTGTTGTTGTTCCAAATTTCTGTCATCTCAAGGACACTCCAGCTTTCACCCACCCACACTCCTTCCACACCTCTGGGGGTATGGAGTTCTGTTACAACTTCTACCTGTCCCCCATGGCCCTGTCTCATCTATATGTCAAAACACGTTGCTACTATATCATGTATCTTTCAAAGTCAACTATTTGTCGACAATTCTGCCCCTTGAAAAACAGTTTTTTGGTTGTCGAATTGAACAGTATGCCAACATCTGAACCTGAGTCAGCTTCCCAATTCCTGTCCTATTCTGGTAAAGATATATAATTCTAGGTCTAGGATACAATGTATTGGATTAGCTTGCACAACTGTAAGAAACTGACAGGATCCACTTCATTCCCAAAACACTGTGCTCTCTGGAGTTGCAAAACATCACCCCTCCTTCAGGCCTAAGCTAAAGATCATACTTTCCTCTCTAATCACTCTCAAGAAACCATGGCCTTACAATGTATTCTCAACCTAATCTAATTCTTTCCCTTTTATATTTCAATAATATGTATAGTCTGTATATAATTTATTTGGTAGTCAATTATACTGACTTTTGACATCTCTTTTACTGTTATCGATAGCTATTTGAATCTGAGTTCATTTTACTTTTCACATCTTGACTCACCTATTTCAACAACATGGGAAGCAGTCATTTATAAAGGCTAAGAGCATGGTTTCTAAAGCAAGATGGCCAAATTCAGTACTGCCTCCTTTATTAGCTGTATAATTTCTAATTGCAGTTTTTGATATTTAAAGTGGTTGTCATAAACATTAAATAAGTTACACATACAAAGCACTTAGGACATTACACTTACGTTTATTTTATAACTGGAAAGTATATGTTACTTTTAAAAATATTATGAAAGGAAATATTTTTTACCTCAAATAATTAATATTATATAGTTTCTGATACATACTTGAGGCCTTACTTTGAAGAGGAAAGGAGTGTAGGTTAACATTCTTGATAGAGACAAACAAGTAAGCAGGATTCAATGAAGAAGCAGTCACAGAATCCCTAAGAATGGCATCACTGGGCCATATATTTTGTTCACAAGTTGTTTGCTCTTTACTCTGCTTGTCATTGTCAGCTAATTATGGGAGGTCTTGAAAAAATAAGTTTTGATCCAGAGCAAAGGTCAGGGACCTCCAATCAGAGAGCCATAGATTTTCAGATCTTGTCCTTGATTGAATTATGTCTGAAAATGCAAGGATTACTTTGTAGCATTTAGGTTTTAAATTTGTCTCTGAGCTGCCAAAAGCAATTCACACAGGGAAGTAGTAAAACATCAAAAAGAAAAGTAGCTTCCTTTTATGGTTAATTTTATTGCTTAAAAAAGTTTACTACGTGCTCTTGTAACGTCCTTCAACATATTCATTTGTGGTGGAAAGATATAAAGCTAGATCAAAAGTGTAGATGTACCATGTTTAGAATCATTAAAATTCCCACAGAAGTTTGCTAACAATTTTTATTACTTGCTACTAAGTCAATAGTAGTGATTCAAATATCCCTTCCTCTTCTCCCCATATTTGGAATAGTCAGGACTGGCTCAAAGAGTAAGTAATGAAAGACAGCAGCATTCATTTGCATTTGGTTTTGATTGATTGATTAATTGATTGATTGATTGAGATTATGATACAAGATCTCCCAATGTGGCCATGAAACCCACCCAAACTTTCCTGTTTTCTTTTCCAGTATATCTCGCAAAAGCATTGTTCTCTAGGATACTAGTCTAGAAAATACAGTCAAAAACACTTCCCAGGACTTATCCATACCTCCAAAACTCACCTTGGAAATATCAGCCAACCTGATACAAAATACCTCAGATAATTTGACCTCCAGGCCTTACTCTCTAAATTATCAAGGAGGAAACATGTTGATTTAAAGAATTTTTTTTTTTTTATTACATTGAGGTTTTTGTTTGTGTACTTTCCAGGCAACAGAGGTTCTGTCTACACGCTTCCCAAGCAAACATTCTATAGCTTTATAAAATTCTAATAGTACCAGGGATTTTAAAAACTTTCCACCCCATAATAAGGGAAAGAGATATGACTTGCTCACATAATTATTAGTGCAATTTTCATAGAGCAGAGAAATCCTGCCAC
This sequence comes from Cynopterus sphinx, assembly GCA_030015415.1. NCBI lineage: Eukaryota > Metazoa > Chordata > Mammalia > Chiroptera > Pteropodidae > Cynopterus > Cynopterus sphinx. The sequence continues at coordinate 78,679,599 of CM057386.1, read as the reverse complement.
CACCATCACCCGCCAGGAAGGGAGTAAACACATCAGAATACCTAAGGAGTTAGAGCATTTGAAAAAATTCAAATGATTCTGCTATGTTTCCCAGTTGTCACATAGGGGCAGGTGGGGATGGTCCCTCTGCTCCAGTTAATAATCTTTGATGTCTGCTGATTTATTTTCCCTTCAACAAGTCAGTGACCACTGGAGAGTTTGGGTTCCAACAGAATTTGTATATACAAGCAGAAAGCTGAGAAATATAAAGTATATCTTTCCTGATAATAAATGAATTCATTTTCAAGTAAATATGTAACAACGAAAAGATAGTTGGTTTTTTTTTGTTGTTGTTCGTTTGTTTGTTTTGTTTTATAAAGTTCAGCCTGATAAAGATTTGTGGTTATTGGAATTCCAAAAGCCTGGAAAACATAAAATAACTACATTGTAATCAGCAGTAGAAATAACCACTCATCTTGTCATCCAAGATGAGAAACAATTTATTCAATGGTATAAAAAAATGGATGCTGATTTTATTTTCATCAAGAGTATAATATACATGATAGAGGGAAGTCTTTTTTTTTTTTTAAATAAGAGGGCTAATAAACTTTTCATAGTTATTTATCAGGCTATTACAATGCAATCTTTGCTATATATTTCAATTCCCTAAACTTCTTTATTTCTTCATTTTAGAAGGTCAGCAACGCAGTGGAACTGAGTTTTCCCCTGCTATTGAATCCCCAGAGTTGAGGCCACAAACTAGATCACTTTTCTTTTAACCCTAAAAAGTACAAATTACTAATCAATATAAAAGAAAATCCCACTCATGTAATTTTTTTTACACTAACATGCCTGGCTATATGCTGGGTTTAATAGTCTAAATACAATTTTTCTTAATGTTACATTTGTCCTAGAAATTTATGTCAGAAACAAGTCCCCAGGCAATAGTTAGGATAACAGATAAGAGTGTCAGGATGAGGGATTATCTAGATCTTTCCATGCTCCCCTCAATCAAAATGCAGTTAATAATGAACACTATGTCTGATAAAATATATGCAGCTGTCTCAATGAATAAACACAATGAGGGCAGGGGTTTCTCATAAATGAGGTGGTTTGTATGATAAAAATATTCACTACAAGTAAGAACATAACAGCTTATATTTATTAAATTCCTATTGTCTGACAGATGTTTCACACTGTACTTTGTTCATTAATTCAAAACTGCAGAACAGCATGTAAATTGGTGATTAGAGTTTACATTTTTTATTAATATTATTTTAATTCAAAAAGTGTGCTAACTAGCCCCAGTTCAAACAGCCGGCAAATGCTGGAGCCAGTGTTTGAACCCACTATTTCATGGACTCATTTACGAACTCTGATTCTATTTATAGTTTTATCTCCATAACTAAGTGTTCATTTACTTAAGTAAGAATTTATGCCTTGATTATAAATATCCTAATAAATTTAAATTGCTGTGTTGTTGTTTGGCTTGGGGAGTATTTGTTTTGTTTGACTTTGCTTTTTGTTTTTCCCATCTCTCACAGTTGTGCTTTCACAAGGTTTCTTTGTAGTAAGAAGCTTGAGCCAGAAAGTTTTTCTTTGTGGTTACATTTATGATAAGGGTGCAAATCTTAATTAAGTAAAAATGAATACTTTTCTTCAAGAGTAACTGTGGACAGCAAAGCACATTAATAATTTGGTTACTTTTCTGCCTCACAGATGTTGGTTGGCTCTGTTTTTAACATAGTCAAACAACTGTATCGAGGCTGGCACACCTGATTTGATTTGGGGTGATTATTGAGGGACATTTTTACTTGTTAAATTATAGTGAAGACCCTGCTAATAAGAAAGCAATTTCTATCATCTGTCTATTAAATAGATGACTACAAAATCCACCTAGGACACGATTAAGTAGCAATTATTTATGGACAGTGTTTTTCTGTTTGTTAATGGAACAATAATAATAGCAAACATAGAAAATAGGAAGTATCAGTTCAAATTATGTTCACATTCACAGCATGAGACACTAAAGCCACTTAAGTCTCCTTTCAATTTAACCTGAATAAGTCATACATACAGTATAGTTATCTTCTGAAAAGAAACCACCTGACTCGTTAGAATTTCTTATTTTACATAGCACTGAAGCTTAAAACAGCTTTAAAAATAATTGTGTAAGACTTACCAACCAAATGCTTTTAACTACTTCACTTTCCTGTAAAGAGGTATGTAAATATTGACAAAAGATAAATTTAAAAGAAATTCTTTGTCAGACCAGGTTTAATCTACCTTTTGTAAGTACCTATAGCATGAAGAGCATACAATAGCATTGGTAATAATAGCTAATAGTAATTTCCCATTTAGTATATACCCTTCAGCCTTCTACCAACAACCCCATGGATAAGTCATATTATTATACACATTTTTAGATGAAGAAAAATGAGGCTTTGAGATATTAACTTGCCCACACTCACATTGCAGGTAAATTAACAGAGCCAGGATTCAAACCAAATTTGTTTGACTCTAACTCTTATGCTATGTGATTTCCAAAGCAATACAGGCTTCTTTCTGCCCTAAGGAAAATCACATTCTTTCAGAGCCCTGGTCCCCATACACAAAAGCCTTAAGTGCATTTACCAAGGCAAAACTTACTTTGTAAAAGAAGAGATAAACTTGGTCCTACTTAAACATTTGACCCCTAATTCAATAAATGCATATTAGAATACCTACGGCCTGCCTACGCCATATGCTAAGTGAAGGAGTGACAAAACTAAACAGGATGTGAGCCTGTCCTAAGGGCCTCAGAATCTTAGATGACATGCAGTGTATGTCATCCTCACTACTAGAAGTACAACGAAGCAGGATTGCTGTGTGCCTCAATCTCACCTCTCCTCTCTTCTAGGTGTCCAGCACCAGCCTACCTCCCCTGCAAATGCTCTTAATGACTATTCAACTTACATTTAGCCTCCATCTCCTCTCTTTTTTGGTAATTTTCATATTGTTTGCAACTGCTTCTATAATTTTGTTATTTTCTCATCACCACCCCTACCATTTCTAACTATGGCTGTCAGCATCTAGCCACCACGTGGGATGCCAACAGGACCCCCAGATTCACTGGGTCGTACATGACTTCCCTTCCTCCCTCCACTTACCACATGGCCTCAGCTTCTTGCTGAAGGAGGAGCCTAACCACCTATCTCAGCCTCCCTGTTAACAAAAGCCCAAAATGCCCTCTGCAATAGACTTAACTCAGTGAGAGCAATTCAGTGAGAGCAATTTCAAGAGATAAATTCCACACCCCACCTTCCACCAAGACTTGAGCTGTAGTGGTTTCATAAGCCCTTACAGAGATACAGTATTACCAAGCTGTGTTTCTTATGAAGCTCAATAATGCACCTTCTCCTTCTCTGCCTCATTCCTCTTACCCCCGCACTCTTGCTGCCTTGGTTTGTCACTTTCATCCCAATAAAGTATTGGCAGTTTCACTTCAAATATTCTGTTTTCTAGGAAACCTGGGCTAAGACAGTAACACACTAGCCTGAAGTTCTGTGCAGTTTGTCATGTATGGGTCAGAATATCTTCTCAAAAAATAGTTTTCCAGAACATTAGTGTATCTAAAACATAATTGTTGTTTAACATCTCTTTCTTCAGAGTCTCTATAGGTACTCCCAATCCAAAGATGAACTTTGGAGTGAAAATTTCATTCACAACTTATCTAGGCAAAAACACTTCTACTGGCCATCACATTTTGATTCATTCCTTTGTATAAGCATTTATTGTTTCAGGCATTCTCTTTTAAAAATTAAATATCCTTAAAGAGATAAAATATGACATTATTGAATACAGTTCATATAAAATAAATTATCTGATTGATTGGTTGATAATAATTGATCTAATTATTACATTACAGCAAGCAAAGACCAAGGCAAAGACAGTATATATACCTAGATAAAGTTCTTCTACATCCAACATAAGGATCTGGAAAGCTGAAGCATCAGGAAACAGGAAATGGATGCAAAAAGATGAAGTAAGTGAATAAAAAAAAAGGCAATAACATGCTCCAGATTTTATCTAGAAAAAAGACCTATATTTACCAAATATTTAAATGTTAAGTAAGTTTTATTTCTTCATTCTCAATAATTAGTTTGAGAGACTTTTGTAAACTATTTTTTTTTTAAGTTCATTCTAATATACAGAGATTTATAAAAATGAATTGCTTTGACGTGTCCTCATTGCCATTTGGGACATTTCACCGGCCAAGACCTTTTTGGTCTCCACCAGCTGAAATTCAGGGCAGAAAAGAGAACCAGAGAACGGGTCTAGAGCAAGGAGAGGAAAATTCTTTTGGAGGAGACACTGGTACTATGGACAGTCATTAAAAATTTTGCTGCTGTGCAGTCTATCAGTCATCATATAAATAGAAACAAATTTTAAGCTCCATAAATAATAATAGGGTTATGACTAGAGACCACAGTAGAAATCTAAGAACATGTAGATGGTGATTCACTTGGCATGACTCACAAACCACCCATATGGGCATAAAATTTTTTAAATATAAATCAAAAATTACATCCAGTTTGAGATATCACAGCCACTCACTTAAAGCATTTAGTTAATCTTCACTGATTTATAGCTCCATATTATTCCCAAACTAGTTGTGGTATCAGGTATGCAAACTAAGAGAAAGCCTTGGTTTTAGCATCGGTTTCTTTAAAAACTGAGTACTACTTTTGAAACAGAATTCTTGACCCTTTTTCTCTTTTTTGTGTCATTTTTTTATTTTCTCATTAACCTCAGTCTATATGCTATCGTGCTCAGTCTACTCATTTTTCTTGGCAAAAGAAAAAAAAAAAACTATTTAACCCCTTGGTTATGGAACAGCTTTCAGGCAATACAATACTTATTCTCATCCAAAATTTCTTCATGACCTTTACCTGGAAACTGGTTTTTATTAGGTTTAAAGTATACTTACACACATACCTGGTTTGACACTTTTGTCTGACTTGACAGCTCATGTGTCTGATTTATAGCCTTTCTGCCTTCTGGAATTTCCAGAAACGATTTTGCTGAGTGTCCTGATTGGAAAGAGATGGATAGTTTCATTGAGCAGCTGTAGAAAGCTGTTTCAGACATAATCATAATACTTTATGTTCGATTTCCTTCTAATTTTTCAAAATACTTTCACATCTATCCTCTTGTTTAGTATCTAATTTGATGTGGGAAAATAAAGGGAGGCAAAAGCAGAAAAAATAAAAGAAGAAAAATTTAAGAGACCCAGGAGAGGTCTGCTTTACTAGAGTACATGGGAGAGAATTTAGAGACGACAAGGGAATGTAAGCAGAGAGCTGTCGTGCTGGGAAACCCACTGTATGACAGAAAATACTTTAATTGTAGATGGAAGACAATGAGAGATAATTTGATTATATTGGAAAGTAGAATCACTCTTATTTTATATGGTATGTTTCAACTGAAAAACTCAAAGCCTTTGTTTTATATTATACAGACCAGCACAGGTATGTGGAACATGGTCTCTAGTCCCAAGCAAATCAGAATTTGAGTTCTAACTCTGCCACTTAGAAGTTGTTTAACTTCTGAAAAGTTACATGTATTTAACTCAGTTTTCTCATCTGTAAAATTCATCAGTGTTCTCATCTCATACTATAGTGGGACCAGTGCCATAAGCTTACTATGAGGATTACATGCATGAACTGTGAGGATTACAAACAGTCTGGTGCATGTTAAGTGCTCAGTAATTGGTAGCAATTGTTACCCAGGACATACAAATGTTTTGGCATTGTGATCTTTTCTCCAAGAGTCTTGGGAAGAATGAATAGGTTATGGCCATAGCTAAACAAGAATCTCATCATGATCAATAAAGAAATTCTCTTGACTGAGTTTCATCAGTTCTTTTTGGAAATGAAAGTGGAAAATAATAAAGTAGTTTATTACATGATTATAAGATGTCTATTTATGATCAACTCTTGGTGCATGCATATACTATACTACTAACTCTACCACTAAACTAACTCTACCACTGAAGAGCAAGAAGCAATGGCCTATGGACATAGCTGACTCTTCTCATATCAAATATTAGTGGAGAATCCAAAAAGGGTCATATAAGTATAGATTAATGACTTCATCCTAATAGGAATTTTTTGCTCTCCCCCCACTTTACCTCACTTCCTCCAAAATAGACCCACTCTTTTTATTGGAGTAGATGATGCCTTAAGCAGCACTTGGATTTGCTAAGAACTATTCCTGTACTTGAACAACTTGCAGAAGTGCCATCAATCTCTATACGTGGCTTTATAGGCTCCTGCTCAGTCCATCACTTGAAAGTTTCCTTTAGTTGGAGTGTAACAAAAACCCTTCATGGTTTTGTGTTATATGTTTAAATCATGGTCACCCACAAAAAGTTGAGCTCATCTGTATCTAAAAAGACTGCCAATTGGGGTCTACAGCACACAGAAGACAATGCTGTTTCTATGCTTTCTAGCCTGGGGCTCATCTACAGAATTCAAAGCGTTTTTTTTTTCCCCCTTAAACAATTTAGCTACAAATAGAAACATGGCCCTGTACTTATCTCATTAAAAGAATCCACCCTCCAAAGAAATTTTATGTGTTTCCTCATTTTACAAAGACAGGCATGGTGTCTCAGTCTGGTTTATAATGAACATTGCCCAAGGACTACACTGGTCTTTTATTTCCAGATAAAAAAAGCTTGCAAAATAGTATGTAAAATGAGATCAGGCTCAATGTATATATTCCTCTCTTTGAAACTGAGTGTAATCATATAAAATGAAGTGCCAGATGTAGGGTTAAGATTTAATTTTCAGTTACTAATTTCAAATATGACTAATTCTATTCTGGAGATGAAGTGGTAGAAGTAAGCTTAGGACCAAATTTCTTAATTACTTCTGAAGCAAAATCTTCCTGACAAATTAACATTTGTAATTTTAGTAGGCATAATATCAGGAACTAGAGTATAATTTGGCCTATAATGCTGTACTTTTAAAAAATTTCCTATTTATTCATGTATTTCCTAATGATTATTTAAAACATTAATTTTCTTCAGACCCTGTAGTAGTATGCCCAAAATTACTATTAACTTTATTTCCAGGTTAAATGGATGGAAAGAAAGAGGTTGCTACGAATTTAAAATGCCAGTGTTGGAGACCAAATCAAGGATCCATCTGCCTTAAGGAAAATTCTTTCTAAAAATAGATGGGACCACCCTGGAGAAGGACCTCTTCTGCCTGTTCCACTGCATCAGTCTACAGCTCTTATCAACAAAACCCCTGCCCTGAGAGAGATTCTCATCATGTACCTCTTCAGCTTTCCTAGTTTCCAAGCAGGGCTTTCTTTCAGACAACACAAATATCATTTCTCCTTGCTGTCCTCTGGGAGCCTTCCTTGGCTTTCTCCTTACCTGTCTCTTCCTCCACCCCTACTGCTTGTGGCTTGGTCCTTGAAGGTGTGCTCTCAAACTTGCCCACTTCCACTCCCTGTGCCTTACTGGCTACTCTTTTTACCTTCCCTTTCTCTGTCTTGATTCTAGGAATATTCAGAGCACTCACTCTGATCATCCTTAGCATCAGTTCCCTTCACCGCACCGTCCTAACTGTACATTCGCATCACTGGTTCGGCCTGCAGTCTTGCCTGTTCCGGCCCAGGTCTGGGCCCCTCCTTCGTGTCAATTATCACAATGCTTCTCAAATTTTAATGTGTATACCAATCCCTAAGATACTGTTAAAAGGAATATTCTGACTCTATATCTGAGATGGAGCCTGAGGTGCATTTCCAACAAGCACGCAGGTGATGCTGACATTATTGGTCCAGAAGCCACACTTCAAGTAGCAAGGATTTAGCATCCAAGATGCTGGCATGTAGACCAGACTGTCTCTAACCGTCCACTTCTTAAGCCACAGTGGATTCACTGCATTTACATAAATCTTTCCCTTTATATGACAAATTAAGCCTTTACAGATTTTGCTCCAATAATTTTAGTTTTCAAAAAGCACACTCAGAATAACTCACAGTACCCACAAACACCCTTCAGTTCCTTAACTTGCTCCAAGACTCGTGGAATCCATCAGTGCTATAGGGGAAGAAAACTTTTGAAGAAATTGAACATAGGGTGCTTCTTGGCATATCCATAAATTCAGTAAGGGCTTTTTTTCCTCTCCTTTGTTTTTTACAGATTTTTTTTTTTTTGAGAGGTAAACGCAGGCTAGAAATAAAATTTCCAGGTGCTCTTGCTTCAGCCATTTGTTTTTTGTGTACACCTTAAAGTTTGGACTGCCTCTGAGCCTCAGTTTCTCCAAACATAAAAGAGGATTTTCCACTCAACTCTGTTAGAGTAGGATTTACAGTCCCTAGTGAAACCTGCTGTGGAAAGATGCTATAAAAAATGTAGAGTGTTCTTGGATCACATCTGCACCAAGTCCAGAAACATTTTTGTAACAGAAGAAAGACTTAGTGTTCTCCATTCTCCACATTTTTTTCCTCTAATGAGGTATGGAACTATGTAGACCATAATGACTAAAGCTTAAAGTGTAGGCTCAGTTACTATGTAATCTCATAAATCTCTCTTGGTCATAAGTAACAGCTAACCTCTACTTCCTCTGATATTTTATTTACCCTGTAAATCAGCTCTATTCTTTCATTTCACATAAATGAAACTGGGAACCCCAAGTCTCCCAGGAATGTAGAAGCAGACAAGTTGTTTGTGTATGCCTGATCCACGAACCTCCCCCCTGCTAATGGTAGGCCACCCCCCAGATGCAGGGTGTGGAGTCCCATCAATCACTAAGGATAGTTATGCCAACTGGGATGCTGGAAGGAGAAAAACAATGCCAGGCTTAAAACTGCAATTGCCTGAACTCCAGCAGCACAACCAGCCAGAACAGAAAATAGAATCATAGAAGTGGAAACAGCGAAAAGCAGTTGTTTGGCTTCAAAGCATGTGTCATTCTCTATTTGGTTTTGCTCTCAATTAACTTCCATCACACCAGTGCCAGGCAAACACAATGTAAGCAAACATGTAGTTTCCCCTTTAGTGCAACTTTGATGCCTCACTAGAGATTTATGCTGGGTAGTGTGAGGGGCTGTTGCTTCCTCCTTCTCTGGAACAAGATACCCAGTGGGCAGGACCAGTGACATGTTCAACAGAACTGGTGAGAAGGTTGGATGCCCCTTCATTTGTCTTCCTCCACCCACCACACTGCTACAAGAAAAAGATATGGAAAAATAAGGCATAAGTAGAATTCTAAAGAGAAATATTCTATGTTAACTTATTTATTAAGAACACAGATTTCATCCTACTAATAGAAGGCAAAATTTCCCCTAATCAGTTTAAAGGATATCTTTTGGGTATAATGAAATCCAGTACGCTTTAATTTCTTATAGGTCATTTAGTGTCCAATTTCTTGGACTTCAAAGTGATTGTAATCACATAATGGAGAGGGAGGCTTATAATAAAATGATTTGCATTACTCCTCCCTGCTGCAACTATGGGGTGAAGAGAGAAGATAAGAAAGCCAAGAAACAAATTAAAGGGAAAGTCAAGGTGAAGATGAATAGTACTAGAGGTAAAAGGCAACTATGATGTCAAAGACAAGATAGAATAAGTCTGAAGATCTATGGTATCTAGAATTTAGTTTTGAATTACGACTGGGATGAACTTGAAAGTTATATAAAGGAGCTCAAAATTAAATACTAACAGAAAAAGAAGAAAAGTAATCAATTTTCTCAGATTACTTTTTTTAGAGGCTCTAAATTTTAAGCAAAATTTGCTTATAGTATTTATGTCTTTTGACATGCATGCACATGCGCATACATGATGGTTCCAAAAAACTAAAACTTCAATTTTCTCATAAGTTTAAATCGTTGAATCATGCTATTGCTACACAGGTAATTTCCAAACTAAGTATTTTCTAAAGACCAAAACAAACCTATGACTGCACTCGTGAAAAAAGCATCCCAGATCACCTTCATCCTAGTTGTCCCTTACTGAGATAAGACAATTTTGCTCATCTTCATCTCACACTGAACCTCGATGATTCACCAGTTTATTCACAGATACAAACTGCTCTCTGCCTATACGTTCTAGATGAAATAATATGCAAGGGCATATTGAATTTACTTTAAAATCTATTAGAATCTATCTTTTCAACTTCCTAGAAGTTGAAGAAAACCCCAGGCTTGATTTTATTGAACTCAGATTTGAAGCTTTGTGCCAGACCCTTCCTTTAAAGTTTGCACTTCCATGTTCATTTTACAATCCCAATTTCCTTTGTGTACAGGCTAGTTTAAAGAGGGTTTTATCTTTTCCTCATTTTTTCCATGTTTAAAGGAAGTGCCTCTCATGTGGTCTTTGCATAATTTTTAAGCTTCAGAAACACTTAACCCTGTTTCTTCATGGGAAGGGAGTAAAAATGCTTGTAAAAATACAGATAGAGTGCTAATCACCTGACATCAGTATTCGTTCATCCATGTATTCGTTCATTCAACAGAACTTTGCTGAGTATCTATGTAGGTATATTATCAGCGGTCCCCAACCTTTTTGGCACCAGAGACCAGAGCTCCTATGAGAATTTAATGCCTGATGATCTGGGGTGGAGGTGAGAAGTGATGCTAGCACTGGGGAGCACTGCAAATAGAGATGGAGCTTCACATGCTCACTTGCTGCTCATTTCCTGCTGTGTGGCCCAGTTCCTAACAGGACACGGACCAGTACCAATTTGCAGCCTGAGGGTTGGGGACCCCTGTTTTATACTGACGTGGATACAAACGTAAAGTGAGTATTGCACTATAGCTATATTTCAATGTCACCACTGAAAGAAGCTTGGGGAAGGATACATAAAGGTTGTTTTGTTTTTCAGTTTTTGTTTTTTGTTTTTAATGGTGTGACTGACTGTCCAGGACTCTACTTATTTTCACTGAAATTTCCACATCCTGGAAAGCCCCTCAGACTCTGGCAAACCAGGAAAGTTGATCACCCTATATTGTCCCTGTCTTCAATAATCTAAAATATAATGAAAATACGATAAATCAATGGGAGGCGGGGACACTAGTCAGGTGGAGCAACACACGGCACATGTGTAACTATGCCCAAATATTTCATCTACTGTAGATAGGTCACAGCCTTCTCTCCTGAGCTCAAGTAACACTGCAGAATCCTTCTCAACAAAATGCTATTCCAGATAGCAACTATTAATGAACTGGTGTTGGCAATAGAATTTTAAACCATTTGTTACCCTTGCATTCTTCTACCACGCCAAATAATTTTTTAGGTATTTTTACTTCAGTAGACAGGCTTAAAAAGAAAGCTCCAATTTCCAGGCCATGCTGTGCTCTTGACTGGTAAAATAAACATAATTATTAAGAGTTGCTATTCATGGTTTTGCAAGATTATGGTTTTTGTTCAAGATTCTCTCAATATTGTACAAAATATCCAAGGATTAGTTTAGTCACTCATTTTCAATCTTAAAATCACAACACTTTCTGGAGATGTCCTTTAAACTGCAAGGTATTTTTATAAGATATCTACATACAGCAGGAAATTATTTTTTTCAGTGAAAGTGGTGACAGAATTTCACAGTACATGGTTCAAAAAACAAATTTACAAAATAAGCACCCCCGACCATCTGTGTACTTTTAAGAACAGAACTATATACAGGCTGATATATACGTTGTTTCCCTACTTCCCCTTCCTCTACCCATCTTTCAGGCAAATGGGTAGGCAAATAACATCTACTCCATTCTTATCAAGTACACTCATACTTAATAATAAAAGAAAACACTTTCATTCTGATATATCTTTAGCACTCAGACTGAAAGACATCCCTACAACATCTTTTAACATCAAAATAAGAAAACATAAGAAAGTTTTAGAGTTCCAGTAAATAGAGTTCAAAGCCAGGCCCTGCCAGTTTCTAGCTATATGATATTATTCTCTCTGGGACCATTTCTTCACCTAAGAGGTCATTAGAGTAGTCTCTGAATCACTACTATGGTATTTAATGAGACAATGTGCACAAAGTACAACATACAATAAATAACAGTACTCACTTATTTTGTTATGTCATTACTGCAGTAATTTTATTTGTTTATTTGTTTAGGTTTTCCAGTAACAGCTGAAATCAATACCAACTTACATTAAGAGGCCATCAGCCACTTCCTGTCAAGATGGCAGAGTAGGTAAAAGCTGTGCTCTCCTCCTAACACGACCACATCAAAATTACAACTAGGCTACAGAAAAACTATCATTGAGAGCTGCTTGAAGACTAGCTGAATAGATGTCTTATAACTACAGAAGAAGTCACATCAAGACTGGTAAAAGGGTTGGAGACATGGAAAGGGCAGGCCCCACATCCTTATGTGGCAGTTAAGAAAAGGGAGATACAGCTCAGCTGTGCAAGTGCCCCCACAGCCACACAAGGAGTCCCAGGACCACACCAGGCTCTCTGGCCCAGGGTTCCAGTGATGGGAAGAGAAGTCTCCATAACTTCTGGCTGTAAAAACTACTGAGGATTGTGGTTGAGTAAATCAGAGGGCTGCTGAAGTCTCAGGCATTCTTCTTAAAGACTCATTCTCTCTGAGCTCCATTGCTGGAATAGAAGCACTAGGGACATAAGGGGAGAGACTGAATTGTCTGGCTTCAGGATGAGGGCTGGAAGAGCAACTCTCTCCACCATTTTGTTTTTTAGTTGAGCCTTCACTGCACCCAGCCTGCAGGCAGCAAATCTGAGTTTCCATCAACTTGGCTAACACCATTTGCCCTACCCTGGTGATTTTCTGAGATCCCTGCCCTGCCCAACTTGCAGGCCCACTCAAGGCCCATATAAATACAGTAGCTTTTCCATATAAATGGTCTGTCTCGGCTATTGTGTACTTTCTTAAAATCTCTCAAAGATCCACAAATGTCAAACAAGCAGTTTCTGGCCTCTTGCTAAGCAGCCCCAAGTTGGCACTAGTGGAAGTAGGCCTCAGCTTAGTTTTTCCCATGTACTTCCAAGCCTAGCATAAGCAGTAACCAACTGCAGATCACTTTGAAGCTCACACCAAGTGGCCCTAGGCCCGGCACAGGCAGCAGCTGAACTTGGCCTACACCAGAGGCCCTTGCAAGAGGCCTCGGAACCAACACACCTGATGGCCACCATCAGACCAGACCAGAGAACCACTGATTACCTCCACAAATGACATACCCGAAAGGCGAACTCAGCAGACACCAGACCCACTAAAGCGAATCCTGCTCCATAGGCTCAAGCCCCGTACAACAGTTCCTCTGCTGTAGTCACAGCCAGTCCACACAGCCGATCAGTTTGTGGATCAGTCCCTATCATTGACATGCCAGCAGTAATTAAGGCTCAACTACAACAGGAGGGCACACACAACCTACACAAGAGACACACCTGAAGCACCCAACTCAGGTGACCAAGGAGACTGCGCCGCTGAGCCCCACAGGACAACTATAACAAGGCCACTCTCTCAGTCCCTCTCAGTGCCTTTACTGTCTCTCTCTGTGTTACTTGCACTGTCCCTCTTATTTTCTGCCTCTGAGAAAAGACAACACTCTGTCTGTGAAGTGTTACCCTTTTTCTAATAAACTTCCCTTCTGACTCTAACTTTGGCATGTGTGTGGAATTCTTCCTACACTCTCCACCAAAGGACCCTCTTTTCTCTCAGTGCAGGGCTTGGTCTCTCCTCCCTCCACCTCGAGGAAATTTGCCCTGTCCTGCATCATCTTTTCTAGCAACCATGAAAAAAAAAGCCACTCTTCCAAGACCAGAAGATATAGCAGCCCTACCTAACATACAGAAGCAAACAGAGGGAGTCAGTTGATATGAGGAGACAAAGAAACATGTCCTAAATAAAAGAACAGAACAAAGCTCCAAAAAAATAAAATAAAATAACTAAACAAAATGAAAACAAGCAATCTACCAGGTGAAGAGTTCAAAACGCTGGTTATAAGGATGTTCAATGAACTTAGAAGGGGAGTAGATGAACTCAATGAGAACTTTCACAAAGAGCTAGGAAGCATAAAAGTGGAGATAGAAAACACAAATGGGAAACAGTCAGAAATAAGACTATAATAACTGAAATGAAGAATACATTGGAATTAACAGTAGATTAGATGAAGCAGATGATCAAATCAGCAACTTGGAAGACAAAGAGGGGGAAACACCCAACCAGAACAGCAACAAGAAAAAAAGAATCCAAAAAGATGAGGATACTTTAAGGAGCCTCTGGGACAATATCAGTGTAACAACATTCACATCATAGAGGTAGCAGAAAGAGAAAAGAGAGAGCAAGAAATTGAAAACCTAGTTTTAGAAATAATAATGGAAAATGTTCCTAACCTGGTGAAGAAAATAGACATACAAGTTGAGAAAGTGCAGAGTCCCAAACAAGATGAACCCAAAGAGGCCCACACCAAGACAGTACCATTAAAATACCAAAGGTTAAAGACAAAGAGAGAATCCTAAAAGCAGCAAGAGAAAAGCAGTTAGTTACATAAAGAAGGAGCTCCCATAAGACTGTCAGCTGATTTCTCAACAGATTTGCAAGCCAGAAGGGATTGGCACAAAATATTCAAAGTGATGAAAAGCTAAGATTACTCTAACCATCAGATTTAGAATCAAAGGACAGATATAGAGCTTCCCAGACAAGAAAAAGCTAAAGAAGTTCATCATCAAAAAACCAGTATTAAAAGAAATATTAAACAGGCTTCTTTCGGAAGAAAAAAAAGAAAAAATCAAAAATGTGAATAATAAAATTGCAAAAGACATAAGGTGACTGAATGGATAACAAAATAAGACCCATAAATATGATTTCAGATCTGAAGACATATACAGACTGAAAGTAAAGGGGTGGAAAAGATATTTCATCCAAATAAAAATGAAAAAAGAAAACCTGGGGTAGCAATACTTATACCAGACAAAATCGACTTTGAAACAAAGGCTATAACAAGAGACAAAAAAAAGAACCCAGCAATTCCATTTCTGAGTATTTATTCAAAGAAATCCAAAACACCCCTATCTTCATTGCAGCATTATTTACAATATATATACATAATGGAATATTACTCAGTTTTAAAAAAGAATAAAATCTTGCCATTTGCAACAGCATGGATGGACCTAGAGGGTAATGTGCTGAGCAAAATAAGTCCAATGGAAAAGGAGAAATACCACATGATCTTGCTTATATATGGAATCTGAAAAACAAAATAAACAAACAAAACAGAAACAAACTCATAGGTACAGAGAACATTTTGACAGTTGCTAAATGGGAGGAGGCTTGAAGGAAGGGTTGAAAAGGGTGAAGGAATTAAGATGTGCAAATTGTCAATTGTAAAAACAGTCGTGAGGATGTAAAGTACAGCATAAGGAATATAGTTGATAATATTGTAATAATTATGTATGGAGTCAAATGGATACTAGATTTATTAGGGTAATCGATTTGCAAATTATATAAATATATAGTCATTATGTTGTACATCCTGAAATTAATATAATATTGTATGTTTTATTAAAAATATTAAATATTTTTAAAAGGTTATCAAAAATTATTTCAGAATTTTAAATTCTTTTTATTTAAATTATAATTAGTTTGATTAAATACTACATCTAAGATTAGTGCTTATATGTCACACAAATATAAATCATTATGTCTCAACAAATATTTTAAATGTCTGTTTAACATTTAGATTGTGTATATACCACTGAAACACTGTTTAGAGGGTGCATACCAGTTGTCATAATTAGGCCAACTTAGAAATAAATTCAAATTTTCAAAAAAGATTATAGACTTTTCCTATTCTAAACTGTCAATACCTCAGCAACACTTAAGTGGTTGGGTAATAGTATTTACTTTCAAATTTTAAATCTTTTTGTTAAATTAACAAGAATAAAAATGTTAAAGAAATCAAATACTAGAGGACTGAAATTTTTCCCTTTTCATTGTTTATACATGTCAAGGACACAGGCAATTTTCTATAGATGTTATTGCCAACTGGCTAAAAAGCAAATATTGTATAAAAACTGCCCCAATTAAATCCATATACTTAATAAAAGATATAATTTCTCGGTTACTCAATTCATTAAATTACTAAACATTCAGTATCATGATGAGAGTGAATATTACAAATAATATATTATATGAACCTAGTTTCCTTTTATGTTATACCGTATGTGAATTTCATGACTAACATACATATATTTTTAAACTAAGTTTGCATTTTCAATATGCTGTTTGATCTAATTAAGAGTTTTAAAATGTGAACAATTAGAGAGGTTCTAAAAATAAGATACAGTCATAAACTTCTATTATTAATTTAACTGTGATCTCAAGTAGCACATACACAAAGACTACACGGATAATGTACAAATGAACAGACGAGCTAAGTCAGTCTGATCATGTAGGCATTAAAGTTTCCTTCTGACTTGCTCTCTAGTTGAAAAGATCAAAGTGATGCCTGGAATTATCGTTGCATTGGTTTCAGTCATCCCGGTTTCACAGCATCTAGTCATTCCGTGTGTTCTATATTCGGTGCAGCTGTTGTTGTGACTCGTGAGACGTTAGATTCACTAATAAGTTATTTTCCAGTCTTTTGGCAAGAATGGGGTTATAAGAGAAATAGCCTGTCTTGATGTGTTCCAGCTGGAAGTAAATATGTTCTCCCACTGAAAAACAGGTCATTGCCTGGAGGGTTCCAAATTTCGCCTAACAATGGATTAGGAGTTGCTAAGGAGCCCAGTGGTTATAAATGATTAAGGAAATAGAGGAACATAGTGATCCAAGCCTCAGGAAGAGGTTAAAAACTCTTAATTTCAATCCGGGTTTTCCTTACTAATATGTTTTACAACCTTGAAAACGCCACTTAGCCTTTGGCTGTGGTTCTATAGCTATAACCCTAATTATTTAATATTTATTGAATATTCATAAAGAACTGCTTCCTGAAGAGAACATAAAGCAAAAACAACTAGCTCTGTTACTCCAGTGTTTATTTTATAAGGACCCCATTAGCAGTATTTCACAGCCTACCACTTTGAAAATGCATTCTGCACTTGACTGGAAAAAGATCATTTAATATTTAGAGAATATTCATCAGTAATTTTTCAACAGGATGAAAGAGAGCAGATAGAATTGGCTTACATTTTTGACACAGTGCACAATTCCAAGAAATTATTGGTTCAGAAAAAAAGTGAGGACTTCATTCTGATATCTAGAGTCTACACTATGAAGATGGACCAAGAAAACAGACAAAATATGGGATGAGTATGAGGTGCTATTTCTTTGGCTTTCACTTAGTTGGGATTTGATGCTCTTTTGGTTATTTTGTCAAAGGCAAGTTTGTGTTGAAGCCAAGAAAAAATAGTTTTCTCGCTCTGCAATGGCCCAGAGGAACATCCTTTGTGTTAGAATGCACACCCTATTTTCCTTGACCCATATCACCAATATACTTTGTCCTAATCTAACAAAGTATTGGCATAGATAGCACCAGAGTTGCTAAGAACTTGTTGGATCTGCCACTGTGAATAGTCACTGACCTTTGCAATATTCAACATAACACCATGGTGCTACAGCTTATTCATGGACATGTATGACTGATTGGTTTTCCCTGCAGTGAGAAACTGTTTTCAACAGCAAATTATATAGGCCAGGATCTTTAAAACAGTTATGCTAGAGTGGATTATTTTCTTTTCTGCTTTGCTTGGAATCCTTTTTTAAAACGAGATTCCATGACATTTACCCTAGCCTCAAAAGCCATGGAAAATGTTACCTTTGAAGAAGATGACACAAGCTGGAAATCATTTAACCAGCTAGGAGAATCATTTTTGGATTTAATATGTAAGTATGATATATGAGAAGATATTTTTTTCTCTCAGTATCTGTGCATGCTTTAAATTTTTATGTGAAATCTGCTACGTAAAGATGGAAGTAAATAAATGTAGGAAAGTTATCTAAAACTATCTAACTACTTTTGCTTTCAATACTATACCCTTGAAAAACCTATCAGTTTAGTCCCTACAACTTCAAACTGTATGAGTATTTGTGCAAGAGCTATCTTAAAGTTTTTTTTTAGTGTTATCTGTGAAAAAAAATTGCAGTAATAATAGATTGCAAAGTCAGTTGCCATTAGAGAATAGGAAATTCCACATAGATATATTCACCACTTTAACTGCCCAAACTTTTACTAAATATTATTTCACATTTTCATGATGACTTAGTTTTAGCATTGTAAAAATAGTTAATTATTGCACTATGCTTTAATACAGTAGTAAACTCATGACTATTACATGGGCAGGCCATTTGTCCCTACACTAAATGGCCCCAGGCTGCTTTATAATGGGGGATTCTACATCCTCAGGCTTTATCTTTAACTGTGAGCTGTCATTTGCAGTATGTGGACTCACAGCCCTACCTCAAAACTACCTTTGCTTCCAAGACAGAGGTGGGAAAATTATCACATTCCTTATAAGTCTGGACTCCTCATGGGTTCTAATTTCTTTGGAAGAAGACTCACTAGACAAGATGCTGAATCATAAAATGATGAAACAACAGAACAGAAAGTAAGTAGACAAGTGTACATATTATGTTTTCTGCTGGTTTTGTAGACCTGCTGTCATGCGCTATCTGATCTTTGTACAACTTGTTTCCTCTGTAGATTTACTATTATGATCTTGTCTTTACCAGACCTCTTCTGCTTTATTCTACTTTTACAGTTTATCAATGAGATTTTACATCCTACTCTTATATCCTTACATTGCTGCTATGGACATCTGGTAGCCTATGAGTTAGATTTTCTATTCCAGTCATACGGGTCTTGGACAAAACTATAACAGTTTCACCTGGTTCAAGCCCAGCTCATTCTGAACATTAGTTATAACTAGTAGCTGTAGCTTCTAATTATCTTCATTCTTCTAATGTTAAAACTGGTCCTTTGCAAACCTCATTAGAGACAATCTCATGACTTATCTATAAGATCCTGCCACGGCAGAGAATTCAATTATTGGCCTCTCATGTAGTCCAATGAGCCCTCAGCATGCAGTACAACAAAACCAAGGAAATTCCAAACTGCTATTCATCAGCCATGTGAGCGAAATACTTTATGACCTTTAACGTGGACCATGTCCATTAATACAGCTCTCTGACAATGCTCAACACATTTACTCATGGTAATTGACTCTTCGCTCAATGAGATCTAAAGTTAACTTAAAAAAGCAGAAGGACAATTTTTACTGCTTATTTCTGTGGGAGAATTTGCTTAGGATCTAAGTCCTTTGACCTGAAGTACTCAACCTGTCGCTAACACACACAGCAAGTTCATAGACCGGCAAAAACTGCACAGACTTCTCAGTATCCCCACAGGGGAATCATATCTATTTGTCCTAGAGCTGTGCAGAGACACATTTTAATAGCAGCATTACTCTTCAAAATTAGTGTCTGTTTCATGACTAATTTTACAAAATTGTGTATGACCACTAATCAATACTCCCTTGCAGCAGGCAGCACTCGCTTCACTTTCAAAAGTTAAAGGTCTTTAAAACCATATTGTTTTCCCCTTACAGAAAGAGCAAGTCAGTTAGAACTATTAGAATCACCCTCAAACGATTATATTTTATGTGTTTTCATGTTGAGCAAAGGCAGAAGTGAGGAAATAAGCCAAAAGCTCTCCATCCATATGAAATGTCAAGAAACCTAATTGAAGAGGTCATATATCCAGAAGTTAAGGTTGCTTCAGAGGACTTAGGTTAGAGCCCATCTTTTGATCGACTACAGAGTGGGCTCTGTCTTCACCTGGGGTCAGGTGTGCCAGGAGTCAAACCCAAAACTGAAAAGTAGAATAATTATCTATTCAATGCCTGCCTGACTCCACACCATGAAACGTCCCTCTAAATCATGCCTGGGTGATCAGAAACTATATCCAGGTGCCCTCCGTGCTCCTCCTTCTGAGTTCCCTCCCTGTCTGCCGGCTTCTCTCCAAAGCCCTGGGCAGACCGCAGAATGGACCAGCTCAGCTCCATCTTTCCACGCTGTCTCTAAAGAATGAAAAATCTTTCTTTCAACTCTAACACGCACTCCCCTCTCCCTGCCCTTTTTCTTCCAAGCAATGTAATTCAAGCTGAAATACAAACAGAGTTGTTCACTCTTATTTTTTGCCCCTGTTGCATAAAACTGAAAGGGGGAAACAAAGGCTCACATGAACTTTGGAGATTAATACCTCTTCTGGTCCCAGCCGTCAGATTTATTTCTTCTTTGTAGCTAAATCAGGTCATTACGCTACAAATCTTTATTCTAGATGAAAGATTTAAATCTCCACAGAATTTGGGGAATTTGGGGCGGAGGGAAGGCATAATAAGCTGTACATAGTAATTGGCTGTAGTTTTATCTGGATGTTTGTATGGCGGCTGCTATCAAATTCCAATAAACTTTCACTGACCCTTTCACTTTCCGGAGTCCCTGGGAAACCCAGCAACCAGCTGCATTGTCCTGGCACTCAGACTTTTGTGCTCAATTATAAACCCTCTCCACATCTAAGATGTCATGTTTCTACGGAGCTACTTTAAACAATCAAAGAAATTAAAAGATTCTTTGGGTTGCTTTGTAATAATAATAGTAATTTTAAAAGTTTCTGTAACTCAAAGCATTTGTCCTTGACGTGTTCTGAATTATTTCTTCAAAATTAAAAAAAAAAAAAAAAAAGGCAGACATAATGGAAGGCTTAGAGATTCCATTCAGCTGCTTTAAAACCAAAACCAAAGAATGGCGGTGGCAGCAGAAATCTGAAAAGGCGTTAAGTCATCAAAATCGCCATTCAGTGAAACAGCTTTGGAGCAGATGTCTCTCCTATCATCTTTATACAAAGAACCAGGGAGAGGACATTGAACATTAATAAAGATAATAAAGCAAGTAGCCTTAAATCAGTGCTGTTTTCATATAGGTATTCTTTAGGCAGACTTGTTAAATGGTCCCAAAGCACCCTTTGTAGGTTTGGCTTCATGTAGCAACCTCATTTTCTCTGTATTCAGGGAGTAAAAGGATGATGGCAAGCACTGAGCCCTAAATCAGGATACTTACATTGTACTCACAGAAAACAGGAGAGTGAAAACTTATCTATAAACCCAATTAGGTTGAATGGAGCCCACTTTTGTTCAGGAGCCAGAAGTCCAGATTTCTACAGACTTTTCGCATTCAGACCTCCAGGAAGCAGAGACCATCGCAATTCTATGTGGACAGAGCCCTGGAGCTGTGTAATGCAGAGGCCCTGGGTTAGGATTCTGAAAATGTCCACTTGCCACATTGTTAATCATGTTTCCTTCCCAACTGCTAGAGAGGTTCTAATCAATTGTTTCAAGAACAGCATATTCCTCTAAGGAAATGTGGAGCCTGTCAAGGAGCAGGAAGAAATGTTCTTGGGCCAAAGTACTTATGTCAAAAGTCCCCTGAAAGCTGTTGGGATCCTGCCATAAATGTTTGAAATCCTGACTGAGAGAAAGGCTAGAAACTAGGGCTGCCCCTGCTCACAACCTCAGGGCCCCATCTGACAAAATTATCTTTGACCTGGTCCTGTCATAATGTCTGAAGTTGCTCCCTCTGGAGACCTCTTCCCTGTTAAGTGCATCTTTTCCAAAAGGTCCCTATTTAAATGCTAATGCTTTGCTCACCCAATATCAGTCATTAGTTTATCACATTAGCCTCAATCACCCTGGGAAAATGGAACTTGGTCGGGTAAGCACTAATGAAAGGCAAGGTGAAAGGGATGTTCCAGAACATGTGTGGAGAGCAGAGATGTGAGCGGTGGTGGTTAAACAGAGTGTACTGGGGTCAGCAGCTAGAGTGACAGGCAATAAGCCGGTACTTTCTCACTCAGAAGTGGGGTATACAACTTGCTTCCTGA